>JAWWMP010000028.1:242118-279736 GCA_035047865.1 Dendrocincla tyrannina
TCCTCCTGACCAGGCTGACCAACCAGCAGGCCCACACCAGGGGTGACTGCAGGGAGCTCCTCTGCTTTCCAACACTGCTGGAAGAAGGATCATTTTTTATCTCTGTTTATGTGAAGAATAGGGTGGAATACTTCCTTAGTTATGACCTGGTTGCTAGGAAAAGACCTAAACCAAACCACTATAACCGAACACTTCTACCCACAAAAAACCAGCATGATAGGCATCCAGAAAAGATTCATTTTAGTTTCTTATGGCTTTTGTTACTACTATTGCAAATGTTAATCAAGATTATTTCACATCAATGAAGTTTCCTTAAGTTGTGGGACGTTATCTGCATATTATATAGAAATCATGAAACTTGAGCACATAATAGTGTAAAATAGAATGGTTTTCTGTTTTCGTTCCGAAAATTTCAAACTGCATCTTTTTTCCTGGTAGGCTGGTATTCTCTACCAAGTCTCTACTCCATTTAATGAGCACATCTATTCGTATAGGTGTCATACAAGGGAGTTTGCAGTGGTAGCTGCTGGAATTAGACTCTCTCAGCAGGAAAGCCCAGATAAAGGCTGGACTAATTTGTACCTTATCGCCAAATCTTTCAATTATTCTGTTTCTTCAGATTTCTGTGAGTTTTCTGTGGAAGTACTACACAACTCATGGTTCTTCAGATTACCCAGACATCTGTCCTCCAGTAATTTTGATTGTATTGGGATAAGCCTGACATTCAGGGTTGATGTTGAGCTTCTTGCCCACTGAGCCTAGGCCACACAAGCCCCTTTTATGTGCTGCATGATGCATATCTTTTATAAAGCTGTACCTTTTTCAAGGAAACTTTATCAAGGAATATCAAGTATTGCTGGCAGCACGGCAGCAGCTGTAGGAACAAGAGACCCAAGCTACTGCCCCTGCTCTGGACCAGGGCAGGCTGGATGTAAATCCTTCCTGGAAAAGGTGAAAAAACTCATGTAAAGCAAAAAAAAAAAAATAAAATTGAAATGAGCACACAAGGCATAAAATGCTGGTGATGCACAGCTGGACATAGCTAGAATGCCCAGCTTTCTCATGGCTCCAGTTACCAATAGTCTGATGGGGGAAATTGTTCAGAAAAATGTATCTTTTGTCTTTCAGCTTTTGTGTCCAATAAGGGCTGTACTTTTACTTGCTTGTTCTTCTGTGCTATCACTTCTTCTGTGCTTAGAGATCAGCTTTTCCTTCTTTTGTACCATTTTCCTGTGTCATGCAGACTACTTTTTCTTCTTCATGCCTGTAACAGATCTTGGACTCATCTTAGTGTTAAGAACAGTTTTTTTAATCCATTTTTAGTTTTCCCTTTTTTAAATAAACCAGTGTTGTACAGCAATCCAGGAGTGTCTTTGCTCCATTTCATATTAAATTTCAGTTGAAAGGCAGCACATTGTAAAAGAAAAACCTGGTGCCCATCTCTAAGTGACTTCAGTGTTTTAATCTAGCACTGCTGGATGGCTGATTGCAAGAGGGTTGCAACAAGAAGTGCACACTCTCTTTCTTGTCACACATATCATCAGCCACTCTCCTGCTGCTCCCAGGTGCAGACTGCTTCTGGTAATATTAACAGGGTTTGCATTTGTCTTCTCCCTCATTGGGAGTTTTCCTAGATCGAACTCCATCACCAGATCTGCTCCAGTCACTCATTTTTCTCCATGATATTCAGTACTGAGTGCTGCTGTGGGTACTGAGTGGGCGTGGACCTCCCAGGCACCCTCCTCATCCCACTCCCGAGTCCCTGGTCCCACTCTCACTTCATTGCAGATCTGGGGGATTTCTCATTCTTGCTCATGTTTGGCCTGTGTCCCTCCCTGTGCATTGCTGCGAGCCCACATACTGCTGCAGAGAAAGAATATAAAGACTCCAGAGCATTAAAAGTACACTTTCTTTAATATGAATCCCTATGGGAAGTGAAAACAGGTATTGAAATTCTGGTGGTGGCCACTGGATGTTTCAGCTCACAGCCACATTAAATATACCTGTTGGAATAAATCTCTTGAATGAGAGGTCTGAGGTTGGCATTGAGCTTTGGTCTGAGCAGTCCTAAAGCTAGAAGGATCACCTCATCCAGTCAGACCACTTATAAATTTTTGAGCTAAATTCTCCAAACTGGACCAGGTCTGTAGCTAACAGAGCTCTTCGTGAAGCTGCAGAAGGCTGATTGGTGGCTGCCGCTCTTCCAGGGCTCCAGACTCTCACCCCTTACAGTGAATTGGCTGCCTGGCTGACTGTGTGCTGCAGCCTCTTCCTAGAGCAAACCCACCCCATTTTAGCATGGCAGTCCTCATGAAATGGGCTCTGCAAGATGAACCAACCCCTTAGTGCATGCTGCAATTAGTTCTACCTTTTCATTTTATTTTTCTGACCTCAAAAGACATGAACAATCCTGTTTAAATCTGCACTAGCTCTGTATCCTGGATTTTCTCCCTTGAGTGACAAATCATTTCATAAACAATCATAACCACATAGTGGACAGGTTCCTGGGATGAGAATATTTTAATATTTAAGATTATTCTGGGGAAGTGTATCTACATATCAGTTGTTGAACTCATCAGCTCTTAAGACATGTACTCTGTGAAAGGTAAAGGGAAATGTAGTTTAGTCTGAAGGATGGCAGAGAGGCGTGACTCATCCCGCAGGGATAAAATTTTCTTTTCAGTCATGAATGGATGCACTGGAGGTCAGGCAGGAAGGTGAGTCAGAGTGGTACATGGCAAAAAGACTTAACTCAGAAGAAAGTTCTTGTACAGCACAAATTATATAAGTAACTTGTTTTTAATTAGTACTTTCTGTAAAGGAATTCGTGGCTCAGGAAATTCTCTTGGTTAGAAGTTTTCCTATTTTATGAACGGATCTGCTTCTGTTAGCCAGTGTGTCATGCTGCTCTCTTCAGCTAATACAGAATGATGTTTGCAATTGCAGGAGTTATCAGCTCATTAATGATAAGAATTTTAATTTGGCTGCTTCTAAGACATGCCAGGAATAGTCACAAGGTCCTCAACTCCTTCTGCACAAATCTTAATTGCAAGTGAAACTTCAGCAACTAGCTCAAAGTCTTCTTTAAGGCACTGAATGTGTTCACAGGTGAGGCCTTGGGGAGATCTGCAGGCGGCTGTATTGCAACCCTTGTATTGTATTTCCAACCCTTGGAAATAAGTTCTGCACCAACCCGGGGCTCAGCCGCGCTCCTGGAAGGGCTGCCCCGTGCGGAGCCCGGGAGGCAGAGCGAGCGCGGTGCCGCAGCGCTCCCTCCCGAATGCCCAGGGCGGGGGCACGGCTGAGCAGTGCGTGGGGCAGCACCCATCCTGCCAGGGATGCTGAGCTCGCTGGGCACTGCTTCTGCCGCCGAGCTGCTTCCTGTAGGGAATTACGGCAGGGTTGCCTGCCTATAGAATTTCTCTCTCTGGCTTTTAATCACTTAGTTATGATAAAAAGAACAAAATGTGAAAAAAAAAGTCTGGCAAAAAATCTGCAGATTGTATATTTTGATCCCTGTAGTTTCTTATTTCTTTCACATTTGCCATTCCAGTTTGATTTCATTCTGCAGCTGCTTACCTAAAATACAGCCTTTTTAAAGGATCTCTATTTTTTTGCTTTTACAACAGGACCAAAGATGCATCCCCTAGCTGCTAGACTGCAAGAGACCTCTGTCCTACTACGTACTATAAATATTTTTAATATTTCTTTCCTTCCATCCTCTCTGAAATGATTAAGAGCCCTATTTGGATTCTGAGCTATGCTTGCAAGATGGCATTAATGCCTATGTCTTAATGAAAAAGGTTTGCCCATGTCAGGGTGTAAAATAAATTATATTTACCCTGATGGATGGAGGCTTCATTTTGAAATGTCTTTGAAAACAGCAACCTGTATCAAGAGTTTCATTTTGTGTATGACTCGAGGTTTCCCTGGGCTGCCAGTGCTGGTGGCTCTGGGAACAGCAGAGAAACACTGGTCCTGCTGGCTGCCACAATTAGCACAGACACACACTGCCTTCCCCTAATTACTATGCACTCACGGTGGGTCTGGAGCAATCCTTCAGCGTGTGCTCCATGTGCCACAGACATGGAACAGCCTTGCTCCTGTGGTCCTTTCTTCAGTTCTTTGTGTTTTCCATCCATTTTCACAGCAGGTTTCATTCTGATTTTATCACACTTTACTTGCTGATACCTATGGGTAGCAATGATTACTAAGCAGGTTTTTCCAGTTTAAAGCAAACTCTTAGATTTTTGGGGTGGGAGAGTGGATTGACTTTAGTTGAGACACACTGAACCCAGATTCTCACAAACCTGAAAGCCTCTGGGCACTCTTGGCATGATCCTGAATGTGAGTGAGAATCTTCCCATGTCCCAGATATAAGGACTGCTCAGTAGCAGCAGGTTTGTGGCTTGAAAAACCAGTATTTATTGTGGTCAGAGATTTCCTACCAGCCCTCCTTCAAGCTGCAAGCTGATGGTCTGTATACAGACCCATATGGTGTTCACTCTATCTTGAGAAAAGTTGGTACCTACATACCTACGTGAGTGTTTGATACCATGTGCTCTCTGCCTGTGCTGTTGGAAAGACCTCTCCTCATAATTCATTAGTCATTTAAGAAAAATAAGTTTGCAGTGTAAATCCAGTATCTGTTGGAAAATAGATATTGCCCTCATGCTTGGCATCCTTCTTGGCAGAGGTAGTAGTGACAGCATCACCTCCTGCTTATGGCCTTCACAGCCACAAGTGGGGACGGAGCAGGAGGTCAGTGCATGGGACAGAAGGGACAGAGATGTGTTTCAGGGGCATAAGATGATGAGATTTCAGTAGAGCAACATCGATTTCTTTTAAAAAGAGATAATATACCTTACAGTCCAAGATATAAATTTGACACTTCAGATCATTGCTGAACTTATCAGCTTTTTGCCAAAGGATCTTTATTTACAGAAATGTCTCTTTTGGAGTCCAAGTCTCTCAATTTTTCCTAGTCTTCCATGTGGTATGACTCTTTCCACAACTGTAACTGCAAATAGTATTAGTCTACTTAAGAGTTAAATATAGATGGGGATTTAATTTGATGTGGTGAAAGAAAAAATCTTATACTGATGTTTTATTTGAAAAATCCAGACTGCCTCAGGAGGGAGCCATCTCAAACCACGATTCAAGCCTCACAGATGAGCTTTTAAAAGCTCCTTCCTAAAATAGCTGGGTGCTTTGCAGTTAAGGCACCGTGGCCCTGCTATATGCTGCTGACTAATTGCCACGGTCCTCCTTTAGCTGATAAAAGCTTCACTGCTCACTCCTTCCAGCAAATGATGCTCCTTCCCCATCTGCTTGCCTCTTTGCTTTCCCATCTCAAAGTGCAGGAGGAATGGGAGTAAGAGAAGTTGAGTGTTACAGAGTTTTAGTGCTTGAATGCAGGGTTTATCCATACTACAGAGCTTGGTTTCCCTGTCCCAAAAGATGGAGGAGATGGGCTGAAACTTTCTTCTCTGCACATTTTGTTATTCCAAGTGTTTCCCATCTCCGATTCCTGAGAGAGAGAGAGAAGTCCATATCCAGACTTTCTGAGACAGAGGATTACAGTAAGCAGAGCTTTTAATGACTGTGCGTTATGGAGAAAGCCACTTGCCATAAACCTCCGGTAACTTGCCCGCTGCTCTTCTGTGCAGACAGAGTTGACCACAGGGGCTGCAGGTGGGTGACAAGGGAAGCTCCCACCTCTACTAGAATAGTTCTCGTGTGCTGCTTTGAACTGAAAAAACTTATTAGACTTGGGGCAGGTTGAAGCCCTTGCCCAAGCTACCTGTGTTTTCCTTAGCTCAGCTTTTTCTCAACTCATGCAGACTCTGAAAATAGTGTTGTCATGACCTAGACCACCTCCTGCTAGTGAAAATCCAGCTTTTCTTGCATCCTTGGCATCCCTGGCACCAAGGTAATTCTGTTTCATGTATTTGTAACACCTCAGCAGGATAGTCCAGCCAGAGCTATGGTCTCTGGCCTCTTGTGGTTTAATATTTGCTGTTGCTTTGGTTCAGGGAACACAACCACTAGGTATCCAGACACATGCAGAAGGCAAAGAGCAACTCACGGGGCGTGCTGTTGGTGTGAAGGGGAAGAAAGTGCTCCAAGCACGTATCTGCTCTGCTGTTCACACTGGGGAAATATCTACATATAGAGCTGAAATTGGATCCCTTATGTTGGGCTAAATCAGACTCCACCTGCCTTGAAATCCACTTTACCTATGCCCTTTACAAAAGAAAACAAATAAAGCCCATATCCCATGTATAAACAAGCAGAACCTGTTCTCTGTCTAAGGAGACAGTTAATCATCTGTCGTGATCAAAGATTAGCAGAAAATTCTCTCATTTATATATATCCTTGTTGTACACAGGGAAAGCTGGATATTAAAAATTAAAAAAAAAAAAAAAGAAGAAAAAAAGAAAATGAGAAGTGGGAGGAACCAAACTGAACTGTGAGACCGTGGTGCTCCAGCCGTAGGTTTGGAGGGCAAGACTGCAACAATTGCTGCTGCCATGCGGTGCAAAAACATTACTTGTTTACAACGCCCTGAAGCTTTACAAATGACGCTCTTTCATAAATCAGATAAACAGGGCTTTATTAACTCTGGTTTGGGAAGATGCTGTGCAATGCAGCCACCAGGCAAGCTCTGCCTCTCCTGTCCCCAAGTCAGGCAGAGTCCTGGGGCTCTGCCTGCATCTGCAGCAGCCTGAGAGCATGGCCATGGGCTACTGCAATGTTTAATTCTCCATCCTCTGCCAGGTTTGCACCATGGCACCATGTGGCCCCAGTGTGCTCCCTCAGCTTCACCTGTCTGAATCCAGCCAGTGGAGACTTCCTGCTGCACCTTTCAGCCATCAGAGTGCAGGGACGGATTAGCCTGTGCTATTAACTGCAGACACCAGAAATGGCAAGAGATTTTCAAAGACTTAAATAAAAGAAATTTTGTGCTTTAAAAAGTATTAAGGTATTGCTTTCTAGGCATTATCTCCTTTTGCCAGAAGTGTTTCACTTAGGCAAATCTAAAATCTTCTGAAAACCCATTTATTCTGAGACTCAAAAATAATAATCTACATACATCATATTATTACCTTTTCAGTGTACAAGGGAAGGGGTTTACATCTAGCTCTGAGATTCCCTACTATGTGGGTGTCTTCTCTGATTGTTTTTTTTTTTACTCTTTATTTGACAAATGCCAGGAGGAAGAGCACCCTCTTCTCTCTCCTACAGAGCCAGACATATTGTTAGCACAGAACTGTCAAACCCTTTCCTATTTTACTGTTTCAGTGGTAATCCACAACCTCCTCATCAAATATTTCCGCTTTCCACCACCATTTAAATAACCCACTCTGCATTTTTGTGTTTAATTCTTTGCCTAATGGTTCAAAAGAAAAATCTCAAGACTGTGCAGCAGTTTGGAGTCCTGTGCTTGGTGGTAACCCTGTTGATTCATCCTATGTCAACTGGTCTGAACAGCAGTGTCTTTCAAGTAGCTGTTTCCCTCTAACAAGGTTAAATCTATGGCTTCGTGCTGCAGATAAATAATGTACAGCAAACATGGTTTCTGTTATTGTCAGAGGCATAAACAAGAATGAAGCTTCAGGGTACAGAGAGGCATTTTGGCCTAATTACTAAAAATTTTTTGTTCTGGAGTGAGATAAAAGCCTGAGCAGCATGGGGCACAGCATGCAAGTCAGTGAAGGATGGGAATTAACATGGTGAACAGTATGGGGAGGTGGAGTCCCGTTTGTCTGACACCAGAACAGGATGAGTTTGGTGAAGCCAGGCAGGCAGGATGGGAAGTCTGCTGTCCTTTATCTTAGTGAGTTAAAATGTGTGTTCGTGGAAAGCAGCTATATTCTTTTTTTTTTTTCCATTTTGTTAATAAGTGTGTTTAGATTTTGTCCTATCTTTGCAAATTTGTCTGTCATGGGGGGAGGTTGCTTGAGTTTTGTATTGAGGCTTAGGTAGTTGTGCTGTGTTGTAGAGCATGTTCCTGGTTTTGGGGTTTTTGTTTATTAGTTAAGTGCTATCATGCAGTTAAACGTTATCACCAACAATGCAAACCCTACAGTAGCTTGTCAAATATTTATATTAATAAAAGTTATTTCTTGAACTGCTGCAGTTAGTCCGGTTTGTTTCTGGTGCTGGTAGCCTCATAAATGGTAGGAGAACATTTCTCCTACTAGGTTCTCCCTTGCTATTAAGTGCCATCCCCATATCAGGGTATCAAAAGTCCCATCCACCCAAGTGAATCTGTCTAGCAAAAAGGCTGTTTATATGAGACGTGGACAGGTTGTTTTGGGCTTTAAAAGGCTTTGATATTCTGGGGACACTAATAGCCAATAAAAAATGTATTAATACAGGTGAGACAAGATATTAAAAATTAAAAAAAAATTAATTTTAATGTCATGTGCATTTCTGCCCTTTTTGCACATGACACTAAGGAATCAAACAATTCAATAGGCAGAGCTGTCCTAGAGCTGTGTCACACTATTTTGCCTGTTCGTACCTCTGGAAAAAAATCCAGTGCTTTTGCTGTAAATGGCAGTGAAAAGAGAGAAAAGACTCTAGAGGAACGTGATCAGGAGTTCAGGGTTGGATGCTTCCCCCAGGTATGTTATGCAGGGACATATGGCGGTGCTTGAATTTAGTTGCAGTGGCCTTAAAGGTTTTGTTTTAGGGAAAATATTTTTAAAGAAGAGCTATCTTAAAATGGTAGCAATAAGCCTATTGAGAGAGTGTATTTCAGGTCAAGTGACAAAAAATACAAGAAGATTTGCTAACAGGAGGAACAGTAGGTGGTAAATGGGAAAGATTTCTAAACTATCCTGATGGTGTAAAATAATTAGATTTGTAGGGCCTAACACAAACAGCTCTTTAACTGCACTCAGCTGGTGAAATGTAAACACACATTAGAAGTAATTACAGCAGCTCTAACCTGTTCTGCACCTTCAACACCCCCTGCTTCCCCTCACCAACAGCTCTGGTCTTGGACACAGTAGGAAACCAATGCTCTGGCAGGATCAAAATCACAGAGATTTGGAAAAAAAATAAGCATTTTTAAGGCTATTTAAGTGCATGGAAATTATTGCCCTCCCCTGTGGTCCATGCCATGAGCTAGGCAAAGCTGTGCTGCCTGCGGCCTTGGTATTAATAAGGCCGGATAATATTGCAATGGTCTAAAACATTTAAGATGAACTGGCAAAAAAGAGTTTATGTTTGTGTAGATACCTTTGTGCCACTCCACATGAATGCAGTTGGAAACTTCAGCATAGCTGGGTGCTGCTGACCTCCTCTGGCAAAACACAGCAGCCACCGAGGGAAGGTCTGGTTTCAGTGAGGGGACCGGGTTTGTCTCACTGTGGGAGTTAACATTTGACATTCCCAAAGCCGTCTGCGCTGTGAGCTCCCAGTGCTGCGAGGTGCCCTGCCTGCTCCAGGGAAGACGATGTTATAAAATGGGCAAGGATTTTCCACATGTCAATAGACTATTCTTATGTTTTGTATCATTTTAAATGAAATGGCAGGATTTCTAGTTTCTTCTCAAGTTATTTCAATCAATTATTTAACCTTTCCTGGGAAGAAACTATGTGTCAACAACATTCATGTATGCAAAGCACAGAAAAGTGAAAGGCTAACTTACCAGAAGAGCCTCATGAAATAGCATGTGTGCCAAAATATTTTTATACCTCTCTATTTTCTACAATTCCCTTCCATATGAGATACTTACATGTTAATTGCATACATATATTTTCTTTCATGAGAACCGTACACCACTCTGAGCCCTTCCTTCCCCCATAACTCAACCTCTAATCTTGAAAATGAGCAGACTGTGGTTCTTCTAGTCCATGTCCAGTTTAGGTCGACTTTACATTACCTATTGTGTTAAAATTCATATCTATACAGCTCCCGGGATCAGAAAATCTGCAGTACAGATTTTCTATTCAATAAAAGAGGACTCTCAGTGGAAAGACAAAGTTTTCAGTTTAACATGTTCTTTTATCTTTTTTTTTCTGAAAGCTTTTGGCTTGGCTACAGTTTTTGCCCATTTCTAATGTTAGAATAATGGTCACTGGAACAAAACCACAGTTCTGCAGGAGTGTGGTCTCAGCATCTGACTGCGAAAGGGGCTGTCTCACTTGGCTTTATTCTCACATTCTTTTGGTTACTAATGAATGTAGATGATTCTGCACAGAAGTTTCCCATCAAGTTATGTATCCACACAATAATCTCCATGTATATTTTTCACTGCAGTTACATACCAGAGAATATAGAAAGGGGCATTCACTAAATATTTTCTTGCATACTTTAAAGTCTTCTACATCAAATTCAAAATACAGGCCATGAAAGTAATTTGTCACATAGAAAACTGCTTGTTCACTTTTGCACATCTTACTGCCAGAGCTTAAGCCAAGAGCGATATAAAAATATATATAAAAAAAATTGAATACAAATGTCGTTAACTCACATCTTTAACAAGTATTACTGGAATTTCTGTTTGTTTAATAGAAGCACACACTAGTCCATCATCAGTATATCTGTAATTGTTTAATTCAATCAGCCCTGCAAGTCTCATTTTCCACAAATTTCAGCTATAAGGGAACTGTAATTTTGCATTTAAACAAACGACCTTTTATTTCATGGGTAATGACTTTAAAATAACAGGAGAGTCATAGCAGGATCAGAGGGCATAAAGCACAGGGAAATACTCTAATACATTGTGGGTTGTAGTTGGGAGTAGCTAAACCTTGAAGCTTTTGGCGATGCTTTCTGGATTTTTCATGTCATGCCAAGCACCATCCTGTCTGTGACTACACCTGCTTACAACTTCTGCAGGAGGTCGCCAAGCCATGTGTAGCATCTTCCTTCCACCTGATATCTCCCAAGCCCGAGATGTGGCCGGTGACCAAATCTTGGCCATAACTTCTCCACGCTGCTTTCCCACATGCCAGGCTGGATCCTTGTCCCCAGTGGCTGAGCGGCTGTGCTTTGCTTAGAGAAGGAATGAGAGAAGGCTGTTCAGATACAAATCACTCTTTGCTCCTAATAATTACAACCAGGCTTTTAAGTAACAAGGGAATTCACTTTGAAGTACAGTCTTAGTAAAAATGAATAAAGAAAGATAAAAAACATCTCTTTGCTTATTATATGCTACTGAGGACACAGAGAATAGACTTAGCTAGGAAAATAAGCATTAAAATCTTGAAGATATTTGCTATACTTATTGCAATCAATATGATGGAAATTCTGCTTCAGTGACTTGAAAATACGTTAAAATGTCACATAATTTCAGCTGGTTTGTCCAAATCACTTCTGCTGAAAACATTTCAAGGAAGATTTTCAGCTACTTCTTTATCTCAGTCTTAGGTATTTGAGACTTTTTTTTAAATTATTTTTATTTCCACTTTGTGTTTAGAGCTATAATGGAGCTGGAATGGTGCTTGGGACAATTCAGAGTGGGCAAAGTTGAAATCCAGAGGGCAAAGGGCATGTAAATATGGTATCTAATAGGTTCAGTGGGTACCCTGAGAGGTAACTGTGTGTGCGTGTGAGAGAGAGAGTTTATCCTGCTGGAATTAATTCTGAGGGTTCACATAAATCACTTCTGTTGCAAAATGATGGTTGTTCTACACAAAATTTAGATTTAGATCCTTGGTCAGTAAGAAGTAATGTTTCAGTACTCTTCCCAAACATCTCCTAATCTGAAAGCAGGACTGTCACGGCAGTGCTGGCTGTGTAGGATTCACCATGAGCCCTGAGGTACCCGAGGCACAGGCTTGAGGCAAAGCTCTCCCCATCCCAATGGACAGGGGCTTTGTGCTCCCCTGGGGAAATGGGCAGAGGCAAGGGAGTTTGGTCCTGTCAAAACATCAGCATCAGTTACTATTGCATAGAAAACAGACCAGTTTCCATGCTTTGTGCTTAAATGTTTTCCAGTGGTGTCGGCAGAACATCTGATCTATTTTTTGTGTCAGTTCTATGAAACCTTCAGAACAATTTGCTAAAGTTCTCAAAATCCCCCCCCCAAATTGTGCTATTGCAGGTTTCATTTATTCACTGAAATCAAACAATGAGAAGGTGGCACAAACCAGCAGACAGTCATTCTGTTGTGTTGTCCTATTTCAAAAGCTGTTCTCAAATAGTGAGGGCTCAGTATATTGTGTCAAGTTCCTTAGTCTAGTGTTGGCCCTGCTGTTATACCCATGCACAACATTTCTCTGCTGTGGTTTTAAACAGCAGACCCTGCACACCATTGCTTTTATTATTAGTCAAATTCCCTCTATCGAGCTGCAACACTGGCTATTTAAATTTCAAGTCTCAATTCAGGAGTACGGGAAGACTAACCTGGAAGAGTAATTATTTAAAGTACAAAGGGTCAGAATGGCAAAATCTCTGTGATCACAAGGTAATGTTTTTCAGAAATAAGGTACAGAGAAAAGCCTTTAAAAATGGACCTCTGCAGGCACAGAACTGTGCAGTCACATTTCTCTTGACAGACTTTTCCCAGACATTTCTCTGTGGTTCATCCCTAGCAAGACTGGGGCTGTTCCTGAGCTAGAACTGTGTGCAGTGCGTTCCTGCAGAGCAGTCTGCTACGCTGAGGCCCCTGCAGCACCTGCTCTAGGGTGATGGTGCCATCAGGTTCTTGTCAGCCCCCATGCTCCAGGCATGCTGCCAGTGGCCTTCAGGCTGCTAAAGACACGGGCAGGGAGGCTGCAGTCAAAGCTGGGCTGATGGAGTGCGAGTGTGAGGACATAAGTTTGTATCTGGGCTGAGTTTTGATTCTGAATGTGAGCAGGAAATTCACAGGAGAAATATTTGTCTTTGGAAAACAAACCCATTTGCTCACTATACACCAGAGTGAAACTGTTAGGGGGGATTGTGCTGCATGAAAAACAAATACGCCTATGCCAGTTAATCCTCCATTAAGTTCTTTGGCTTCAGAGGTCCCTTCCAACCTCAACTATTCATTGATTCAGTGAGACAAATTACTCATTATAGCATTCATTCCAGTCTAATTCTGTTGTTTCAACCTCCAGTCTACGAATCACAAGACCACGTCCAGCCTGAAGCAGGGGCACATCCCTTGTGCTCAGTCTCACCTGACAGAGTCCACACTCCTGCTGTTGTCCACCAGGTGGTGATGCTGAAGGCAGAGCTGACACCAGCTGAGTGAATGGACTGTGCTAGAATGATCTGGACTTGTCCTCTCTCTTGGGTGCCGGATCCATGCAGCCCTGGACTTTGAATTGTCTTATGAAATGCCAGGCTGTTTTGGGGCAGTTTTAAAGGAGGGATAGTGATTTTTCACTGTAAATTTGCCATTTCTTAATACATCAATGCAAATTGTATAGACTAGCTCCTTACCATATATGTAAACAAGAATTAAGGAAGCACATGACATATGTCAAATGTTTGCTATCTTACTAATGCAGCTTTGTGACAAAGTTGGTGGCACTGCCAAAACCATGGTTTAGGTTATTGCTGAGAAGGAGAATGAGCTTATTTGTGGTTCTGTTGGTTTTAGAGAAACAGTTCAAATTTCTGCTCCTAGTTTCTACCAGACAGGTATCCTGCTGGATCCACTAGCTTTAGTCCCTGCCTGGCATCATACTAGCTGTTGTGATATAAACCCTTTTTCTGTCAAAGCAAAGGCTGTTCTTGTGTTAGAGGTGTAAATGTAATTCTATACCCAGTTGCAACTAATTGAGTTATCAGACTGTTTTCCTGTTTTTATATTCATTCTTGAAAAAAATTACTATGAGCAGGTTTTTGTTCCTAACAAAAACATTTATTTGCCCTGGTTTAAGTTCACAACACCCATCTACTGTAATAGCTGCTCACTGAGCACTGCCAAGGAATAGTGCTACTCTACTTCAGCCTGTATTATTAATCACCTTGCCTGTAAAAATCCATTTTAAATAGTGTTATTTTATGGAAAACAGGTCTGCAGCCAAAGGAACCTAAATCTCTTCTGCTGTGCAGAGAGATGTGCCATCACATGACTGTTTTCTTTCTTTCAGTACTTTACAGGTTGTTTTTGGGGAGGTTCTCTTATGTCAATAGTTTCTGTCATGTCCTGCATAGATAGTGATTCATTCTACTCATTCTACTCTTAATTTTAATTTCTACTAATTCTTTTAAATTTCTTGGATTAATACTGACTGGTCCTTTCTCCAAATAGCCTGAGATGTCCTATTTAATATGACTCCTATATTTTAGGAATTTATTTATTTGTGTGAAGGCTGTCTAGTGAGTCGATGTAGGTTTGCTATAACTGTGCCCTGGAATCTATAAGGTCAAAAGAAGAGATTTTGTAAGACATGTGCATTGCTTTGGAAGTGTGATGAGCTGTAAGCAAGAAAAGGAGGCAGGATGACACTGGCTCTCAGCCCACCCAGGTGTCCAAGGAGCAGTGCTGGCCTCAGGCCATGCTGTCAGGCTATCCCATATTTTAGGGAGCACAGTTTTACACACATGAGCTCATGATCTCATACAGTCATAGGGATGAAAGTCACGTCCTGGGAATAATCCAAACCACAAGCCTACACTATCCTCACTGCCCAGGCTGGACCTCATGCTTTCCCTCCCACGGGGGTGAGACATCTCCAGTCTAACTTTGCTTTAGGGACAAGGCCTCTGTTTGGCCTCACTCTCCAGCTGCCCAAGACCAGGAATCATAGAGAAAAACCCAGTGCTGGGTCTGGGAACACCTTCCCTGCTTCTTCCTTCCCAGCAAGACCACTGTGGTGTCCTCTGCAGGAGCATGCCCATGAGCCACAGCCTAATTATACCTGCATCTTTCCTTTCAATGGGGTCAGTTGCTCCTTTCCCAAAACACAGGCATTTGCTGAAAGTGCTGCTGTGGTGGGGTCTGCTTCTGGCTGGAGACCAGGGACACACATTTTGGAAGGACTGATAGGCATCTGAACCAGCCCATTTGCTGTCAGCAGCTGCTGGCAAAACAATTAGAATTGCATTGCTGCTACAGGGCACATTCATTGCTTTGCTTTTGGATTATTGAGTACATTTCTCTGCCTGACTTTAACTGCTGTTGAGGCAATAATTCTTGCTCAAACACTTGTCAAATTCCTGACATTGAAATTTTAAATTATAATTAAGATGAAGTAAAGAGATTGCATGCTGCCTCTCACAGCCTCCTTATTTCATGCTGATTAATGTTACTGCAAATATCTTGTTGAAGCTGCTGAGCTGAGAGGACCTGAGGTTAGGTCTTAACCTTTGAAAGCCCTATAGAATTTAATCAAGGGAAGGAGCCAAGGAGCCTTTCCACAGCATTATTTATACCAATCTGTATTTTTTTATAGCTACACATAACTGTGTTTAACTGCATAGGTAGTCTAAAGAGCCTGAAGAGAGGAAGCAGCTCTGACAGGTTCCTTAATTTTAAACACACACCATTTGGTAACACATCTGCTTGATTATGGTTCTGCTTTCTTGATATATGATCTCTACATCAAACTACTGTGTATAAGAACCACTTGACTGAGTGCAATGCTAAGAATGTTCAGTGCAGATTCATTTTGACATTTCAATAATTTAGAGTAGACTGTATATATTAGTACAAATCATGTTGCCTTTGTGGTTTGTGGCAGGATAGCCCTACCCTGATAAGACCTAGAATCTGATCAGAGAATGCATACTATGCAAGCCATTATGCAAGCTATCATGGAAGTTCAACTACTGGCACCAAGGTGTTGTCTGGTGTTAAATTATGTTAAAACCATCCCGGTTAACCAGACTGAATACACATCCTGTTTTTTGAAGCAAGACTTGACAGATCAGCTAGTCTGTAGGCTTGTAAATCTGTAACTACCAGTCACTTTGCAACTATAAAAGCCCAGTCCAGCTTCCATATGGCAGATCCTTCCACATACTTCCTTGAGCTGTGGAGCCTCTCCCGTGAAGCAGGGACACTCTTCATGTTTACTCCCTGGGAGTTAAGAGAGAGATCTGCCTTCTATCTCATATGGTGAGTTATATCAATCTCTACTTAATGATTGTTTTGCTAGCTCTGATACCATTACTTTAATATAATTGCTTTGTTACAGTGCACTACATTACTTTGTTATATAATACCCTGTGAGAAAAACCGCTTTTATTAAATTTAGAAAAACAGCAAATATCTGTGAAACAAAAGAAATATAATGAACAGGAAAATTTAATTACAACGTGTTGTGTGCCCAGGTCATACAGGATCCCCAGAAGCACACCTCCCTGTTCAAAAACTCCACCTTTTAAACATTCTTAAGGCCCAACCCCATTTACAGCATGGGGCAGGGGGAGGCATTTCTTCTCCTAGGATTGGCTCTCCTGTGCCCCCCCTCATGCCAGGGGTGGAGTTTCAGGCAATATGTCAGCCTCCATCTGGCCGCATGATCAGCCACGTGGCAGAAGGCTGTGTCAGCTATATTCTTAGTTAGTTTGTAATTGCCCTATTCCCAAATGCTTAATCCCTGGCATACATTCCAAAACTGGACTGGACGCCTTACAACTTCTGCGAAATGCCTATAGGTTAGTAACAATCAAAACCAAAAATAAACCTTACGTTAGTAACTCTCGTTCAGTTTATTTGCTTGTAATAAAACCGGTTTTTCTACTTCTCATACCTTGTTCAGTTTATTTGCTTGTAATAAAACTGGTTTTTCTCTCTCTCATAACCCTACTGGTAGATTTTCAGCTTTTATACTGTGTAATTAATTCTGATTAAGATCTTTCATCTGTTCACCTGTTTGTTAATTTGTCATAATAAATAATTCATTTTATATAAATATATCCATTTTGCCATCATTTAAACCTGCAGAACAAATTGATTTAATCACATCTCTCTATAAGTCGTTAAATTTAAAGTGTTGATACAGTCCAAGGCTAAGATTGTATTCAGCTGCACTTAAAGCCTTCTCTGAGGAGTTTAGAAAGCAAGGGAGTCCTTTCTGTACCTTGGGCTTTTTAATAACTTTGTCTAACCCTTCCTCTCTCCCGTGTCATGGTTGCCATGCAATTGGTCAGGTAACCCAACAGAGTCATTTAATTGCATGTAAACGCAGTATTTTTGATAGTGACCATTCCTCTATGCTTGGAATAAACATTTATATCCTCCTAATACTTCACAAAGATCTTCACTGTAAGTTGTTTAATTAAGTAGTAAGATTTTAAACATTTTTGTTTAAAGTAATTTTTTCAACTCATGCTTCTGGATGACTTTTATCTGCAGGGATCCGTTGATGCTTATGTTTGTAGCCCTGAATACCTGTGCATTGCCTGTGCTGTGCTGCTGCCAGAGACAGGAGAGCCCTTTCTGTGCTCCCTGACAAAGCTGGTGGCTGTGTGGTGTAGGGTCCTGCTAGTCTCCCACAGTCTGGGCTGCTCTGGCTGCACGTGTCTGGGAGCTCAAGGGTTCCACTGGCCCCTGAGACAGGTGGGTGGGCCCCACAGCCCTCTGTGTCATCACTGTACAGTGTGGGGACCCCCATGACACCTCACTTATACGTACATGTGATAAGTTCCATACATGAATTCAGAGATATAGGTGCCTTCCCGGGGTCTGCCATGGGGACTGGCATTGGGACAGGTCTGGATGCATTGGTACACAGCCTGGCTGCAGGGCCTGACTGCTCTCCCAGGTGACTGTGCCTGGCACTGCAGAACATTTAACTCCTAAATGGCTTTTTGCCCCATCTGCAGCCCCTCTGGTCATGTGACTGAGGAAGGTTGGCTGACAGGGACCACAGGAGCTCAGGGGGCCCCACAGTGCCATGAGAACCTGAGGGCAGCTCAGGGACATGACCATCACCATCCTTCCTTCACACCATCTGTGCCTGCAGCAGTGGTCAATAGCTGGGAAAGGGCTGCTCTGCTTGGAACAAGCACTTTCTTCCTCCATCCCTCCCTCTAAAGGAGTTACTGCCCTTTTCAGTGTAAGAAAGCACATTTGCTACTTTTCCAAAAATGTGTTTTAGTTTTGAACTTGCTTTTCATTCTGCTCCAAACAAACCGCCTGCCCTCTCTGCTCCCCTAGCTGGATCTGCTGGGGAAGTATCTAAGATGCAACAGTCGTGGGGAAATAGTGTAAGAGGTAAAAATCCTCACATTAGTATTCTTGATGGTCAATTTCTAACATCTCCATACATGTCTACAACTCCATAGTGCAGCACAATTGGAAATTACTCTTGAATTTTTTCTCATCTGATTAAGAGATGAAAACAAATTGTGGCTACTGAGATTTACTGTGTAAAGCTGAGGAACATGAAATGAGAGGTTTCTGGGGTCTTGACTTCTTGACTTTGGCTTGTTCAGCCTCTGCTGAGAGTTATAAATCCAGCACTTGGGGAAACGTTGCTAATTATTAGACTTCAAATAATGCATGCATGGAAACAGATAGGTATGAAAAGTGCTATATAGTGTTATCCATGTCTGAAGCTACACTGGGTGTTTTTTGATCTTGAAGGAAAGCTATAGTCTGGATGTTAAAAGCACTTTGCTTTCTGTTAATGGAGGTGCCATATTATGACAAAACTTCATTTTTTTAGTTGGCGACTTGTATTTACTTTTGTTTACTGAGGTGTTAAAATGAAATGAGGATAGCAATTAAAAAAAATACTATAGCAGATTTGGCCAAAGCAGTGGGCTAGTGAGAACAGTTTGGGTGAAATTTAGATGAAACCGAGATTTTTCTTCTCTCCATGAAATTATTGTTGACTACAAAATGCCTCATTAAAATCCTTCCTTTTTGTAAAATAAAGTGAAATTGCTTTTATGGACATTTCTCTCTTGGGTTTATGTTGCCTCTTGACGTCTGTGTAGCATCACACTGGAGGCATCACAATGATATAAAGTATCGGGACATGCTGCCAATGTTTAAGTTGTTTCATTACACTACACATAGTAAAAGCTTCTGGTTTAAGATAAATCATGAAGAATATTCACATAGCAACATTTGAAAATTTGGAGACTTGTGCTGTAGCCAGGTCATTACTCTCTTTCGAGGAATTCAGTTTGACCTGTGTATACACAAGGTGTTCACATGGTTTCCCACATACAATATGGAGATTAGAAAATGTTATCGTTTCAGAATCTCATTGGAATTCCTTCCAGAGTTTGGAGCTAACGCCCAGCTTTGCCCAACTTCCTGCTGGTGGCCAACAAAGGGAATAATGAATATTCGCATTCCTATTTGATGGCTGAGTGGAGATCCTTTTGGTCTTTTCTCCCTGCTATCCGGGGGGAGGGGGGGGGCCTTTTGGGAGAGCAGTTCTTCGGGGTTTTTGGTTCTGCTTTGCCCTTCCCCTCCCCCTTCCCATCCACCCCAGTGCTGGGGGATTTGGAGAAGGGATTTTTGCTTTTGTCTTTTTCCACACTGGTTTTTCCAGATGGGGCCAACTCCCAATCAGGGAAGTTGCTGCCATTTCTGCCCTCCTGTCCAGCTCAACATCTCTTCTGTCGAGCAGAGGATGGGAGAACCGGGGTTGTGCAGCCGCTGCCTGCTCCTGCCTGCTCCTGCCCGCTCCTGCCTGCTGCTGCCTGCTCCTGCCTGCTCCTGCCCACCTGTGCTTCCCTCCTGCCTGGCTGTTGCCTGCGCGGCCAGGCCCGCTGCGGGAGCGGCCGCGAGGAGGGGAAGGTGCCTGTTTCTGCACCTCGGAGAGGGGCCCCCGTCATCTCTCTGCCCATCGATCCTGCGGGAACTGAGTCGAGATTTGCTGCAGCGCCCAGCAAGAGGACCTGCGGCCAACCGAGGCGCGACATCGCCCCCTGCTGTCCGTAAATATAATTGCACCCGTAGGGAAGCAGAAAACTGACTTTTTTTCGTTCAAAGGGTTTATTACAAACTGTTTGTTTGGTCCTTTTCTGGACATATATAGATATATTGTGGTTAAGAACTGTTATCCTTTTCTATATATTTTCTAATTAAAGTTTTGTTCTAAATTTAAAGAGTGGGGCTATTTCTATCTTTTTTTGTCTGGCCTTCTTGGGGGAAGAAGACCTTTTCCTTTCTCTCTCGGCCAACGTAGATATCTTCGTTCTCCTCTGAACTAAGATAGAAAATTACTGTCAATTTGCTGATTCTGAGAACATCAGTAAATTGGTAAATAGCCTTATTAGGACAGCTCTTTTAAAAAATTGCAGATATTGCTGGTCTTTGAAATATACAGACCTGGCCAATATTGGTCATCAATACAAGAAGAGATAGTGCCAGCCAGACACACCAAACCTGGTTCATCATGAACCTTTGAGCCCTTGGATGCCAAAAAGAACTCACTCGCAGTGTTGGTGCTGTGGTGTCTTGCTGAGGCAGTCATATCCTGAAAATTACATTTTCTTAAATTGCTCTATAAATTTGAAATTACTCTGGAGATCATGAAGATTTTTGTGAAAGTTAAGCCATTCTTCCTGGATTTGTGTTCTCCATAATTTAGGCTGCAGCTCAAGAGGGCACTTCATTAGTGCCTCAATCACACATTTTTGAAGTGGGATGTTTTCATTGCAAATGTCATGGATTCAAAGCATTGGGTATTGGTTAAGTTAGAACACAATTCTTCAGTGATATTGCTGAAAATATGTATAATCTTAAAAACAATCAAGGCCCTGCTGGAAAGCTCTGTGCTTTCCTTGTGTTAGAGGAGTTTCCCTCCTTTGTCCTTTCAATACTGGGACACTGACAAACTGTGACAAGACTGTATCAGGTTCCCAGGCACTGCTTCAACTCAAGCAGGTAACTCCTGTAGAGAACTTGTGCCACAAGCACCAACAGCTTCCATTTTCAGAGGCATGGAGGTACTCTGTTGTCACTCCATTAAGACAATAATTTCCTGAAGGGGAGTCCTGTTTGTGTATGTGTGCCCTTTTACATTTGGACACCTGTGAGAAACCTCCTAGCCAAGAATATGGCCCTGTTCTGCACCCCTGGTATTATCCCAGTAAAGTTCCTCAAATGAGAACCCTTGTTCTCCCCTTATAAGCTCTCAGAGTATTTGTTCTCAGTATGATTTTTATTGCCAAAAACAAAAAAACCACCCCCAATTTTATTCTCCTTTATGCCTTAGCTGTCTGTTACATTCACTTTGGACAGATAACATCAGAGTTTGTAAGGGGATGATAAAAAAACTGAAATGTTATTTCCTACAAAAAAGTCAAGCCATTGAATATTTTCTTGGTTTAGATTTGAGACACTTAAAAGAGAACCCTCAGAGCTGGCTTGATGTCGCAGATAGATTGGCACAACTCTTGTCATTTGGTTCTGGTTTTGCATACAACATCAGAATCAAATCCCGGCAGCTGTGTCCTGCAACCCACAGTGCACCAGGGCATTTATAGTCAGTCTTTGGACAGTGTTATGTGGCACTGACATCAATAGCTTTCACCCTTTATATTACTTAAGATATTGCAGTATTTGGCAAGATGTGAGTTATAGGTATATTTACCTTATAAATCCTTATTTCTCTTGGTTCTGGCACTGTATTGAGAGATAATGATGGGAAAGAGCTACCTCATTCCAAGGCTTGGAAACAGAGTACAGACCTGGGCAGTGATGCCAGGCTCAGATTAATGTGTGAAAGTAGAAGCATCATGATAAAATTTCAAGAGTGATTATTTTATATTATGTAGCAAACAGAGAAATTTAATGTTGCCATGTTGTGTGTGGGAAATTTCAGATTTTACCAGGTACTTATGATTTTTTGGTAGAGCTGCCAGCTGAAGTCAGATGTAAAAGAGACACCAATGGGAACATCAGCACAGGAACTGCTGTTACCCTCTCTATTGCTACAAGATTAAGAAAGTGAACACAGCTTATTGGAGCTGAAGACAGCTACTTTGCCCTGATGGCAAATTCATTCCATATGAAGTAGAGGAATAATAGCAGAATGCAGTATCAATTGTTTGACTCATGCTTGTAAAAATACACACAGGCACTTTGAAACTTCTGATCAAAAAGTCAAACTTAAAATATGTTGCACATTACTGTACTTTTTATCAGACAAGAGTTAACATTCCCAGCTCAAAAAATTCAAATCAATGACATGTCAGGGAACGGACTCTAGGGACTGAAGTCCATTTTGGTGGTTTCTAACACAGTGATGATTTCCTGTCTAAAGCCAAAGAGATCAATAACTCCAGTTGGAAAGAAAACCCTTCAGGGGAAAGAGAATTCATGTCAGAGGAGCTTGCTGGACTGTTTAAGTAACAAGATTTTATAGATCCAACAAACAAACCATTCCCAGTCCAGAAAGCAACATTCTTCAGGAGACAGACTGACTGAGTGCAGGTAGTCACAAATGAGTATCACCTCTGCCTGATTAGAGCCAGTTGATGTGAAGTGGTCAGACAAATCTGGCAGGTCACCAAATGGTTAGAGAAATGATGCTATAGTCAGAGTTTTGGTTACTCAGGAACAATGCATCCCTAGAAGGAGAAGATTGGGCAAAATGCCAGAAGGTCTCCAGGGATGGATAAGGAGCTGCTGAGCAAACTCAGAGTGAAAAAAGAAACTTTCAGGAGTTGGAAATGAGGACAGGTGGCTTGGGAGGAATACAGGGAAATTGTGCAGGGAGCTAGGGACAATGTTACGGTAGCCAAGGCCCAATTAGAAATGAGTCTGGCCAGGGATATTAAGGATAACAGGAAGAGTTTCTATAGATATGTTGCAAGCGAATAAAAGACGAGGGATAATGCAGGCCTTCTCCAGAAAGAATCAGGAGACCTGACTACACTGGACAAAGAAAGCTGAGGTTCTCAATTACTTCTATGCCTCAGTCTTCAAGGGCACGTGATCCAGCCATGCTGCCCAGGTTGAGCAAGGCAAATGAAGGGACTGGGAGAATGAAGATCCTGAGCTCCCTGTAAGAGAGGATCATGTTCAAAACCATCTAAGAATGTGCACAGGGGCATGGGACATGATGAGATTCATCTGCATGTCCTGAGGGAGCTGGCAGATAAAGTTGTTATGCCACTGTCCATTATTTTTTTTTAAATTGTGGCAGTAAGGTGAAGTCCCTGATGACTGGAAAAAGCAAAATATAACCCCCATTTTTAAAAAAGAGGAAAGCAGAAGACTCAAGGAACTACAGACCATTCAGTCTCATCTCTGTGTCAAGCAAGATCATAGACCAGATACTCCTGAAAACTATGGTAAGGCACATGGAAAAAAAAAAAGGTGATTGGTAACAGCCAACATGGCTTTACAGAGTGAAAATCATGCCTGATAAATTTGGTGACCTTCTATGACAGGGCACTGGTCAATGGAGGCACCTGGACTTATGCAAAGCATTTGACACTGTCCTGAATGACATTCTTGTCTCTAAATTGGAGACACATGGATTTGATGGATGGACCACTCAGTGGATAAAGAACTGGCTGGATGACTGCACATTGAAGAGTTGTGGTCAATGGCTCATTGTCCACTTGGAGACCAGTGATGAGTAATGTCCCTCAGGTGTTGGTACTGGGGCTGATGCTGTTCAACATCTTTGTTGGTACATGGATAATGGGATCAAATGCAGCCTCAATAAGTTTTCTGATAACACCAAACTGTGTGATGAGTCAGAGGGACCTGGACAGGCTGGAGAGATGGACCAGTGGAAACATCATGAGGTTCATCAGAGGAAAGTACAAGGTCTTACACCTGGGTCATGGCAGTCCCAGACACACTGACAGGTTGTGTGGAGAAGGGATTGAGCAGCCCTGTGGAGAGAGACTTGGGGGTGGTGGTTGATGAAAAAAACACCATGAGCCAGCAGTGAGTACTTGCAGTCCAGAAGGCCACTGGAATCCTGTGCTACATACAAGGGAACGTGAACAGCAGGTTGAAGGAGGGGATTCTCCCCCTTTACTCTGCTTTTGTGAGACCCCACCTGGAACACTGAGCACAGTTCTGCCCCCAACATAAGGACATGGAACTGCTGGAGCAAGTTCACAGGGGGCCACAAAGTTGATAAGAGGACTGGAGCACCTCCTGTACAAGGACAGTCTGAGAAAGTTTGGGCTATTCAGACTGAGAAGAGAAGGTTGCATGGAGACCTTATAGCAGTCTTCCAGTACCTGAAGGAGCCTACAGGGAAGCCAGAGAGGGACTATTGATCAGGAACTAGTGATAGAACAATGGGTGCAAGAGAGTAGCTTTAGATTGGATGTTAGGAAGAAATTCTTTACTGTGAGGTTGGTGAAACACTGGCACATGTTGCCCAGGGAGATTGTAGATGGTCCAACCCTGTCTGTGTTCAAAGCCAGGTTGGATAAGGCCTTGAGCAACCTATTCTAGTTGGAGGTGTCCTTGCCCATGGCAGGAGAGGTTGGGACTAGATGATCTTTAAGGTCTGTTCCAACCTTCTAACGTTCTATGATTCTATGAAAGCAAATCCGAGAACACTTCTTAAAGGTCATCATCAGAATAGCTTGAACTGGGACGATGGTTGCTGATAGGCAGTGTGTTTTGCATTCACATATAAATGGTAGTGAAGGACCTGACAGGTGATCTCAAGTATTTTTCCTCTCAGAGCTGTTGATTACCACTGTCTCATCTCAATCAAGAGCTAGGGATGGGCTGCATGTATATTTACATGATGATGCACAATATAAATTCAGTGAAAAGGTTTCTGCAATGACTTACCTGTTGCTTCACAGAATGAGTAAGAAATTCTATCCCTCAATGTAGTAGGAACATACTAGCAGGTGGGGACTCCTGCACTTGGTGACCATCTGCCAAAGGCATATTCCTATGTCTGAAGAAGTCCGTTCACAGTCCTTGTGGAGGGAGGAGTGAAACCACTTCCTGATGTAGTGAGGAGGAGGTTCAGGAACCTGGCATGTTTGGGTGACAACTCAGGCAAACCCTGAGAAGGGACAGAGTATAGAAACTATCTTGCTGGGGAAGGTGGGCAGTCTGCTTGCCTGGATGAGCCCAGAGCCCAGGGTGAGGTAAGTTATTAAAGCTCTGGGACTGAGGGAGGGGCAGGTTTCTGCATGTGAAACTCTGTGAAGTGGCTTAGATGTTATTTTTTTTTTTCCTTTTTGGCACCTATGTGTTTGTGACTTTTTTCCTAACTATGTCTATTGTGTGTCGCTTAAATACATATCAAATATTTTTAAGATAACTGACTTGAGTCAAAGTTGATTCTGAAGTAGTGGGAGAGGTCTGTTGTGACGGCTGTAGTGATGCTTAAAATTGATGCCTTTGACTGCTCATGCAGTGCCTAGGACAGTGGCACAATATCCCGAAGGCAGCAGGGTAGGTGCCCACTCAACCCCCCAGACTGCCTCAGGAGTTCATATTGCAAGACTCTGAGATTAAGAGAGACCTTCTGGTACTGGGATAGGGGTGGTCCCTGGCCTCTAGAAAGTCAGGAGACACTTTTGCAATCTGTGGTGTGTGGCAGAGATGCGTGGCTGGAAGTCCTGGGTTCGAGAGGGTTTTTGCAGGTGCGTCTGTGCCCTAACCTGCTCAAAGCAGGGAGCACTAGCACTGAGTTTCATCATCAACTGCTGGGAATGATCCTCCTGCATTTGCTTTAGACATGCATATCTCTAACCCTACAAAAATGGGTCATCTTGGTTTTTCCCTCTGATCTCACAGGTTCTTTTCTTGCCACGCAAATACTGATCTGGAAACAGCATAGGCCTAGTTCAGCTCCCATAGACCTTGCAGAATAATTCAGAAGAAGTGCACTTAAAATTAGTGTTGTTTTGACTACTTCATCCTTAATATGAAATGACAGTTCTTCTTAATGGGTGCTATGAGTTATCACTGGCTGTGCATTAAATGCCTTACCCCTATGGAAGGGTATGAATCCCTAGGCATGGCCTAGCACCTGAAACAGGATTTTAAGTTTAAAAGCTGTATCCGGATCTCTATGTTTAGCTCTTCCTGTTTCAGAGATGTTCAACTTGCAAATCCCTTCACTTCTCCTTTATATAAATCCTATTTTAGGTATTTGCATTTAAAATTTGGCTGGACTTTTGCAAAAGGCTTTGCATACTGTGAGACAGTTTGCTTTGGAGGTTGAATAGTAGAAATGCCTCCCACTGAGAGTAGTAGTTCAATGCATGTTCCGCAAAATGTGCAAGAGATGATTTTCCACTGTGACTAATGCCCTATTCCAGCCGCCCCCCACCCTTGCCAGTGCATAACACTGTAATTCAAGCAAAGAGCTGTATCCATGGAGAGGGATGCCAAGAGCACTTAGCCTGTGATTCAGTCCAGCATATTAAGATAATGCATTCTATCTATTAAAAAAATATGCTTTTAGTCTAGTACTAACCCTTTTCTTTCTGAAAGGGAGTAAATTATCTGCACAGAGTGATCCTCTTCTCCAAGGAAAACAGTTCTGCAGACATGATAATGTCAGAGTGTGTACCCAGCCCACCCAGTCCTTGGGGTCAATGAGCTCAGATAAAACCACCTCACTTTTTGTTTCTGCATGAGCCACAGAGACCTCAGTTTAACTAAAGAATGCTCACCCATTCATGATATGATCACATGCAATGATCTTCCTTGCACCATGGGCTGATTTCTGTCTCTGATAGAGGAGAAGCACTTCTAACATTACTGAGAAGCAGGGAATCACTGGGATGCTTCCTAGTGTCATTGTTAGAACAGAGAGAATCTGCAGAGACCCCCTGCAAAAGGCAAAACTTTTGCATGAAAGTTACTGATCACTGTAATGCTTTCCTTCTCAGGAGAAATAAATGGATATACCTGGAGGTGAAACACAAGGAAGCCTGAGGTACTTACAATTATAGTTTATGGAAATCAGCACCCAAAGAAATCTGTCTTTCTGTCAGGAGGCCTTGTGACATGGCTAGATATGGAATGAGAGAAGCAGGGCACCTACTGCCAGCTCCACCGCCTGGTATAAGACAGGTGTCTGTCTTAAGACAGGCTGTTGCCCAAGTTTCCAGGGACATCTTTGTTGGGGTATAAAACGCTCCAATGCTGACCTGAAGGTCTAGAGTGGTACTGTCCCATCAGCTCTGATAGGAACCAGAAGATCTGTTCTAGTGGTAGGTTTTCCTAATTGTTCGTCTTTGTTAAGGATCTTTCAGAGCTCAGGAAAGGACTGTGTACCAGGGACTGTGTGCCCTGGGGAGAGCCTGTTAGGGAAACTTTCCAGTCTGACCATTCATGGGACTCTGTGGCAGTCACACTCCCACTGCCAGAGACTTTTACTGCTGGGATTGAAGTCCCTTCACAGTAGCAGCTCCAGTAAGTCCATGGGTGCCTTGCTTGACTCCCCACACACTCCCTCATGTGCAGTCAGACAAGTTTCCTCATCCATTTGACCCCAGGTTCCCCATAGCAGGGTCTCAGATGTCTTGTTTCAAAGAGCAACGTATTCACAGTGCAGTAACACAGGAACAGCCCTGAGCCGGTGTCTCCAAGGAGGTACCCCCAACAAAGGAAGCCATGGGCTTTTATCCCCTCATAGTCCAAGTGCTCAAAAGTCTTGCTTTTCCTCCCAAGTCCTCTGCTCCTGATATGTCTCCCACTGTCCCTTACCTGGCTGTGCCATTGGCTTTCCCATTTGTTATGCAAAGGTTTGGCAGTTCAGGCCTCTTTCTGGGCTCCCACACAGAGCTCAGTCTGCATCTCCGTCTGCATCTCGCACTGCAGCTTCCAAACCGAGCTACTTGCACCAGATACATTCTTCAACAAGTCCTCTGCTCAGGCAGCAAGAGGACATGCAGTTCCTCTAGACACCGGATGCTTCCTAGCGGCTCTCAGGAGATATCGTGGTTGAAGTGGGCTCGTGTTCACAGGAGTTATACTAGGAGGTCAGGTGATAGTGAAAGAAGTCTCATTTCACCACATTGGGATTTTGTTTCATCACGGAAAACATCCATCCTCTGGCTTGTTGGATGCTTTTCAGCTTCCTGTGAAACCAGCAGGCTTTCATGAGAGTAACTTGTGATCTGTGTGTTCAGTGAGCTGTGCTGGGGATCTAAAACATATCCAAAAGGCAGCAGCAACTGTTGCAACACCTGCCTTATGAAGAATAAACTCACAATATTCTGGAGTGAAGATGCCAGAGGAATGAGGGCTGTAGGATGCCAGGTTGGAGATCAGTCTCTGAAAAGCCAGATGGCAGGCTTTCCGCTGCAGGATGGCAAGGCAGGACAGAGTGCTGGTCCATGAGCTTGAAGTCACTGTCCCCTGGGCAAATACTGAGAGGAACACAGCTGTTAAAAATTTGTTCGCACCACAATTTCACTGAAGATCTAGGATGAGGGAGTCAGTACTTTGGAGAAAACAGTAAAAATATAAAGTTTAATGCAGCCAATTCTGTCCTGCAACATGATTGCAAAATGGAAGCCAGAACACAGGAACATTTTATATTTGTTTTTTGTTTTAAGTTGGAATTAACTATAGAATTTGGCACCAGTCAGGAATAGATCAGACTGACCCCAAGCTAGTAACATAATTTTTTAATTGGCTTTTTTTCCCCTCTGACTTTTGAAATGTTGGTAATTTTAAGCTTTCTAGGAAAAAAAGAAAAAAGAAAAAAAACCCCAACTTGGCCTCCATCCCTGCAGGGAAAGAACAGATTGAATTTCATGTTTTCAGAATCATGGGTAGTGACTCCTTCCACTCCAGAGTCAGCTTTGGGAGTAATTTGCTGTAATGTGCAGGTAGGATATCCAGATTACTCCCTTTTATTTTGTGTTCTGTTACATTGAGAAGCATGCTCCAATTCTGTGAGATGTATTTCCGAAAATAGCAGAAAGAAAGACAATTTTTGTCCTCTAATTTGCACACAAAAATTGGAACTAAGAGTGTTGAAGACCAGCTCTTTGTCAATTTTGTGTCCAACTGCCTCTGTCATATCTATCTGCCTCGCTCAAGCTTTTCTCTCATTTCCTTCCTGCAACAATTGCTGGGGTCAGTCCTTGAGAACTGTCACTTCATTTTGTGAAGCTGAAACTTGTTTTCCACATTTCTTTACACCCAGTTGCTTTTACTAATTGCATGTAGCCATCCCCAGCAATTGTCTTTGAGGTCAGGTGGTCTATGCTAATTTTCCACCCACTGGCATAGGGATGCTTCACCTGAGGCCAAGGGTGGCTTGTCTGGCAGTGACCGTGTGCCATCAGCTTGGTGCCACAGATGATGCTGCAGGTCCACAGGCACAGGGACACAGGGTGCCTTACACCAGGGTGGCCATGGTCTGTGGTCACTTGAATTTGTAAAGTGATCTTACTGACATGCACAACTTAAAATCAGGGAATGATTCAGCTTCTGCACAGTAACTCAAGAAAAAAAGGGAAACTAAAACCCCAGAAACTTTTCATTTACTGCAAACTCTTAAACTTTGAACATCTATGTACCCGAGAGGAGTTTCAATATGTTTTCTCGCTTTGGTGCTTTACACTTTACAGCATCTGAACTGTCCAAGAGTGTGAAATGGGAATGGCCTTTGGGACTGTAGAAAATGCAAAGTGGAAATGAATTCACTGGAGATAGGTTAGTTCCTGTGTGTCTTTCCATAAAAATGCTTCTCTCAGTCTGTTAAGATTATCAGCTGCTGTGTCAACAGCCTGTAATAACACAGGAAATGAAAAATTGGTGGTAAGAAATCTCAGGCTGCTTATTAAGCCTTTTTTAACTGTCACACAAAATCAAGGGAGCAATGTACTCAGAGGAGAATTTTCCAGTCCTACAGAAGCACAAATGTCACCTCAGAGTGTCCTTGGTGTCTGGGTAAAAGAAAGTCAGTGGGAGTTTTGGGTTTTTTTTCTGTTTTGGTTTTTTTAAATAAATATTATAAAAATGCTACAAATAAATTTAAATTTTAATCCAATATAAATACATAATAATATGTAATATAAATAAATACTATAAAAATATTTTTAAAAAATAACATGAAAAGCATCAGATAGCTAGGTTTTTTCATTGTCTTTGTGACTGCAGTCTCCTCAGTTGCATATTGTCAAAAGCATCTGAGAGTGAATTGACACAATGCACCTTTAAAATCTATAACAGGAAGTCATATTGTTTGGGTCTCCTGTGTCAATTGTTGCCATCTACATTGTGGGAGAAGGACTAGAGTAAGAGAAAAGCTAGAGTCATACCTCTGGCCTTGCCCCAGCTGTTGTTTGGTACAGCCAAATACCTGAAGGACTTCACCTCCAGAGCTCCCCAGATGCACCTGCACACTTCTATGGAGTGTTTCATACTGCAGTGCTGATGTTGATACAGAAATGGTGTTGCTGGCGCAATTTAGTTATATGGAATTCACAAGGCTTGTAGGGAATTGGTGTAGTCCCTCCTCCTTTGCTCCTATCCACCAGCTCAATCCAAGGAAGAGGAATTTTCCTGGGGGTAAGGAAAGAGTGAAAAAATAATGTTTTCAGAGATCACACTCTCCAATCATTTATGTCTCTACTGGTTATAAATTATTGGCTGATAACAAAGAGAATTGGTTTGTGTGTTGGGTTAGTTGAGTAAAAGCAATATTAAGGACAACCTTTAAAACCATAAATCTGGGAGCTGTATGGTGGTGTTTGGAATGCACTGAGTTACACATGGGTAATCTGCAGAATGTTTTGCCCTAACAGTTACAAGGGGTGTAGCCCATGAAATTTAACCACTCACTTTTAGTAAGATCTTGCTTTCACACCATTTTCTGTCATCCATCATTGCAGCATCTCTAGGCCTTTCTCAAAGCAGTAATTAGGTATATGTTTAGATTTCATCAGCTGGAAGCTAAAGTGTATCCTTGAGTACTCAGAATAGAGATAGGAATACCCATATACTTGAATGCTTTTCTGAATAGAGTTAATCATAAGGAATAAAATCCACCCTGTTTTTGCAGCATTTCTCCTTGTACTGGTCTGTCACAAATGCTGAGATGAAGTGACATCCTCTGTGCCTGTTAAACTGGGTAGTGCCTGGACTCCAGGATAGATTTTTGCTTCATTCCTGCTCCCCATAGTGCCCTCAAAGCTAAAGATGTTTAGTTCATTGGCCGTGTTAGTGGTCAGACATGAAGGACAAAATTTTCCAAATTTCCTGTTAGCTGTGAGTAGGTAATTCCAAAGGAGTCAGGCATGGAAGGAGTTGCTTTGCTGGGCTCACATAAAAGCTAGGATTTGCTGGGGGTGGTCCTTGCTGTCTCACTTGGAGCTTACAGCAGATACTCAGGGGGTATCTGGGGGCTCTGGATCAATAATTTGTTCAGTGACTGCCATCAAAGAGGACTTCATGGGGTAGCTGTAAGGTCAGCTCTGGATCACTCTGTCCCTAGTGTATCACAAGGCTCCCTGAGATGAACTATCTGGGTGGTATCTGCTTCTTTTTCATATGCCAGAGCAGCTGGCACCAGGACAGCTTGTGACAAGCACAGTTTGCATGTGTATGTGCAGGGTACTAAAATATCAAATTACTCTGTGTGTCTATATCTATCTAAGGTAGAAGTGTTAAATCCTTATGAGTCTCATATATCCTTACCAATCTTCTTCTCTCTCGGAAGGAGAGGAAAACATCTCTTAGGATACTCCTTGGGAAGGGATCAATTAGTATTTTCAATGGTCCTGACTTGGATGTCGTTCCAGAGGTGTGCTAGACAAAAGAGGACATAGAGCGAAAACCACAAAGTGACCTTGGGAGTATTGCCAGCTGCAGGCACAAATGGCCTGTTGGAATATTTTTCTTCCTACATCCTCACTTTAATCCTCATTTGGCAACCTGATCCAGTACACATTCGCATCAACCAACACTTGTTACACATCAGTGCACTTCCCATTGTGCCCCTCTTTTGCCCTAGTCCTTTTTTCTCTGTGACCACTGCCATTCCATACTCGCTAGAAGGGGCTTTTACTTAAATCCTGCTATTGCCAGGGACCAGCAGGGTGCAGGAGGTGCAACCCAGCTCCTGTGGCTGGGACAGGCACTGGGATGTTCTTATCACCTCTCAGCAACCCATTGCCTATTGTTATTTTTAAAGGTAGAAATTCAATTATGCAAATAAGATGGAATGCTTATAGTCATAAGCAATGCATATTTGCATGCTTTAGCATCCATTTACTTAATTTAAATGAAAGTTATAAATGCTTAACTTTGAGCCTGGCAAGGTTGTGGTATGAAACAAGCCTTACAGGATGCTCTTGACTGGAGCTGACATCTCCCAGAGCCACAGGCCGTCAGCCTTGACTGCTCCATCTTGATGGCACTCAGAGCTGTGTGGGACTGAACTCTCTGCCTTTTAGCTCTTTGCTGCCATTATCTGGACTGAATTGACTGAGGACTGGCAAAATGAATAAAACAAAACAACAATAAAAAGAGAGAGCCCTTGGGTGCTCTTACCTTCTGCTTCCTTGACTCTGGCTTCCATATCCCTCCCTCTGGCTTAGACCTGTTGTGACTAACAGTCACACCCCTGCTGGACCCTGAGCAGGGGTGGAGCACCCTCCCAGTGCGGCCCCATGTGGCACAGACACCCAGTGTCACCCGGGCTGGGCTGAGCAAACAGGCTGTCCCTGCCCCTGAATGAGCAGACTGCCTCTGCTAATACTGTGCGAGGTGCAGAGGTGCTGCTCTGCTCAGAGTTTGTGCTGGAAGCCCATCTCACGCTTCTCTCTGCTGTCCTCCACTGAGACATAATTGCTGGTATGTCTGTATTGAGGATTGGACCACAAGTCCAAGTTTCTGTAGGAAGAAAGACAAGGTTTTTCAAGGGTTGTACATACAAAGACCCAAATTTATTGTTAATGTAGGGTTGCCCAAATAGTCCCTTTGAAATTTTGAGTGTTAATGTGAAAAGTCAGTAAAGTACAAATTGGGGCCATTTATGCACTAGGAAAGGAGGATAATTCCTCATAGAGTTAAACCTAAAGTTGTGCAGCTATCACCATTTTTTTCTTTCCTCCTGCAATTCTTAGTCCGTGCATTACTGTCCTGCCAGGGCACCATGTGCCGGACCTCTGGCTTTGTGTGTGACACAGTGACAGCAGGTGGCAGCAGGATCCCGCCGGCTCCTGGCAGTAATCCGTCCGCAAGGTACAGGTGGGGAACCTCAGCAGGCTGGGAGAGGGGCAGGTGAAAAGAGGAGAGCTGCACCGGCTGGTTTCTGCTTCAGAGCTTGCTGAGCCCATCATTACATTTGAACACCGGGAACCTACAGGTATTTCCCCTGAACCTGCACTGAGTGGCAGAATTGGACGGACACTCATCAGCCTGGTTCCGCTATAGCAAGATGGGAATGGAGTTTGGAGAGAACAGTGTTTCTGAGTGCAAAATGATTGTGTCTCTTGCTTTTGCCTCCTGGCAATAATTCAGTGCCACTAGGTGGGGATAAAAGCCTTTTTAGGCTTATATTAGGTATTCCTTCCCACTTCTATTACTTATTCCAGTCGGCGCCTCCAGCAGTGTTTGCTGCAGCCCGTGCAGGTTGGGGTGTCCAGTGGTGCCCCTGTCACAGCTCCGTCCCAGGGACCTGTCAGACAAACCACCTCCAGTGGGCCTTCTCCAGTCACCTCTTGGAGGCAGTGCCTGCAACGGCGGTGTGGTGGCAAAACCTTAAAGTGGACTATAGAGGGCTGACCATGGCTGGACACCAGATACCCACCAAAGCTGCTCTAATACTGCCCTCTGCATCTGGACAGAGGAGAGAAAATACAGTTAAGGGTTCCTGAGCTGAGATAAGGGTGAGGAGAGATCACTCACTGATTATTGTCATGCGCAAAACAGACTAGAATTGGGGATATTAATTGAATTTATCACTAACAAAGTCAGAGCAGTATAATGAGAAGTAAAATAAATAAATCTTAAACACACCTTACCCCCCTCTCCCTCATTCCCAGGTTCTACCTCCTCCCTCCCAGAAGTGCAGGGAGATGGTAATGGGGGTCACAGTCAGTTCATTACACATTGTTCCTGTCCCTGCTCAGGGAGAGAAGTTGGAGTCCTTCCCCTGCTAGTGTGGGGTCCCTCCCACAGGAGACAGTTGTTCACAAACTGCTGCAATGTGGGTCACTTTTCCATGGCGTCAGTCCTTCAGACACAGGCTGTCCAACGTGGTCCCCCACAGGACCAAAAGTCCTACGAGGAAAACCTGCTCCAGTGTGGGCTCCTCTCCCCACGTGTTCGCAGGTCCCTGCCAAGCCCCTATCAATGCATGGGCCTTCCATGGGGTCACAGCATCCTTTGGGCACCCCCTGCTCCAGTGTGGGCTCCTGCCCGGGCTGCAGGTGGTCTCTGCACCGCCGTGGCCCTCCATGGGCTGCAGGGGCACTGCTGCCTGCCCAGGGTCTGCACCAGGGGCTGCAGGGGAACCTCTGTCCCGGTGCCTGGAGCACCTCCTGCGCCTCCTTCTCCACACCTTGCTGTCTGCAGAGCTGTTCAAATGTTTTCATTCTTCTCTTCTCTGGCTGAAATTTCATGTACACAATAACTTTTCTTCCTTCTTAAATATGCTATCCCAGAGGTGTTGCTGTCATTCCTGAGGGGCTCAGCCTTGGCCAGCAGTGGGTCTGTTCTGAAGCCAGCTGGCAGTGACTCTGCTGGACATGGGGGAAGCTTCTGGTACCTTCTCAGAGAAGCCACCCCTGTATCCCCCTCTGCTGCCAAAATCTGGACACATGAACCCAGTACATGGATAAATTAAACTCGATTGATGGTTGGAGAGGGCAAAAGAATAAAATAAATTTCTCTGTCACCTTTCATCCATCCCTGAGCTGACTGGCTCAGTACAGCTCTCAAGACAGGGCAGTGCTGTCCTCATCATGGGCGGTTTTGGTAAGTTAGAGTGACCCAAACACTTCAGAAGCATGTGGCCAGTCAGTGCTGGCCAGTGCTTCCTCACCTCGGGGGAGCTCAGTGGTAGGCAACAAAGGAGGCATTTCCCTTCCAGATGCTCCTATGCTACTGCAGATGCTCAGATCTCAAGGACAAGGAGTTCCTGTGTTGTAGTATGTAGGGTTTGCAACTGTATTTGGTAGCTCTGAGAGACTGATTATTTAAGACACTTCTGATAACCTACAGATATATTTTTATTGACTGACAATGTAGAATTTAATGTGTTTTAATCGGAAGTCCTTCTGTATCTCATTAACCAGATGGTAAAAAAGTTTTGTATCACATTAGGGAAGCATTTCCAGTGCTTTCTGAATTATGAATTTTGAATAATCTCTAGATATATTTGATTTTTCATAACAGCTGATCCAGATGTCCTTTTCATAATCATAGAATAATGGAATGGCTTGGGTTGGAAGGGACCTTAAAGACCATCTTGTTCCAATCCCCTGCCAGGGACAGGGACCTTCCACGATCCCATGTCGCTCCAAACCCCATTCAACCTGGCCTTGGACACTTCCAGGGATGGGGCATTCACAGCTTCTCTGGGCAACCTGTGTCAGTGACTCACTATTTTCATAGTGGAGAATGTTTTCCTAATATCGCCCTGACCTCTGTCAGTGTAAAGCCAGTCCCCTCTGGTCTTACCACTACATGCTCTCACAAAGAGTCTCTCTCCATCTTTCTTCTTTGGGTACTGGAAGGCCACAATTAGGTCACCCCAAAGCCTTCTCCAGGCTGAACAGTCCCAGTTCTCTCACCTTTTCTTGATAGCAGAGCTGCTCCATCCCTCTGATCATCTTGGTGGCCTCCTCTGGACTTGCTCCACAGGCTGATGTCCTTCCTGTGCTGAGGACCCCAGAGATGGAGGCATGTTCAGAATTTAATGTCCATTTGGTCAAAGAAGTATTTTATCTTCCATCCTCCTACTAGGGCATAGTTATTGCTCAATTGAAGCTGAAAAACCTTGGTATGAAAGGAACTGCTAAGAGAGTTTGTTCTTTTAGCAGCAAAGGTATTTATTCGAGCAGCGCTGCAAAGCCAGCCAGCTCATGCTGGACAAACCAGCTTTGAATCAACGGTGCAAAATGAGCCATTGTCTAGATTTCACCACACGATTACATCATACAGTTTTGCATAGTAATAAGATGACAACATCTGATTATGCATATTAATGATTAGGACGAGACTAGGTGGAGTCTGGGAGGAGCCTTCCAGAATCTTCTTCTGGCATCAGGATTAGGGGGTTGTTTCCGGTCTTTGGCCTCACTCTAGGGGCCTTTAGTTCCTCTTCTTCACCTTGAACCCTTCAGCCTTTGTTGTTCATGACCTAGTCACTGAAGCTTACAGAAACTACTGGCTTAAGGCCATTTTGCTGTATTCAAATGTCTACATTGTCATGATTAGCAGCACTAGGCTGTTTGTATATAGTTTTCTAAGATCAGTTCCAGTGGTTTGAAGAGAACATAACTCTGTGTTCCCTGATAAACTCAAGCAAAGCAGGTGATGAACAGTTTCTGCTGATTCGGTTAACCGTTTCTGGAGTTCATCCTTGTTTCACAATATTTGTCTAGACAACATTGGCAGAGCCTCATAGAACCAGGTTTTGTAGAGCAGTGAAGGAAGTTATTTATTTTTCATTCCATTGTGTGTATATATGTGTGTAACTCCTGTGTGAAAATTTCAGCTCTTATGTGGCCTCACACACATGCCATGAAAGCAGGTGAGAAGTTACACAGCAAGAACTTGGGGAAAAGCTCATGGCCCGGGGAAATGCAAATAAATTCTTCTTGAGGTTATAATACTTTTTTTTTCCTTTTCAGAAAGGCCATTAAATTATTCTGGAATTATATAATGTTTACATTCTCATTTTCAGAAAATGGCAGATAATATTTATTTTTTATATTATAAGAAAAATAACCAACAGACTATCTCCTCTGTAGTGGCAGCAGCCTCATATATCATACTTATTGCCATGTCAGTGGCACGCTGATCTTGTAATTTCTGTAGAATTTAATGATAGAAAAATACCCTGGAAGTATGTAAGAGAATTATGTGATGCCTTAGGGTTTTCATGAAATTGTAGATTTTTATACTTCTAGGTAGTTTCTCACATATAGAGTAGCTTGCAACCTCTAATCCTATGCTAGCTGTCTTAAGGATCAGATAATAGCTGGAACACTGTGCAAGGAAAACATGGACCAGAGCTAAGGCAACTAGATACCATGTTAGTCAAACAAGAAAGCAAAGCCCAGCAACCTTGGAGAAGCTCCAATAAGGGAAAGTGGTATAAAGTAAGGGGTCTTAAGACCTCCAACTCAATTCTAGGAGAGGCGTGCCATGGGGCGGAACCAAGGGAAGTTCTGGGTATGGACATATCTTAGATTGGATACAACCTTTAGATATGATAATTGAGAAGGGTTATAAAATTAGTATGCTGCCATGTAGACAGGGCTTTTCTGCTTTCTCCAGCTCCTACACTTTATTGACACTTTTCTCTCACACACTCTCAGCCTGGTGTGTTGCCTGGTGTTCCCCCCACGAAAGCGGCAGGGGAAGAGCTCAGAAGAGCTCTGCTTGCAAAGGGGGGGTTTCCCTCTCTTGCTCTCCTGAGGTGGGGGGAGAAGATGTTTCCCCTCCCTTGTTCTCCTGGACCTCGGGAACCTCAAGTCCTGCTTGAAGGAAGACGAGACCGGTAATGGGAACTGGGTACCAGCATGAACAGCTGGGGTAGCTGAGCTGCAGGGAAGCAGCTGCAAAAGGGAGTTTCTCCCTGGTTTATAGTGGGTTGGGAGGTGA
>JAWWMP010000028.1:283671-321351 GCA_035047865.1 Dendrocincla tyrannina
CTGGCCAAGGTCAAATTCTTCTTGCTCTGTCAAGAAATCCACAGGCCTGGTGCACTTTCCCACAATTGAAGTTGCTATTTTCGAGAGCAGTGGTCAAGTATAAGATTTGGTTCCTTTGAGAAGGATTTTGAACTCTGATAAAATTGAAGCAGTGGGAGTTGCAGTAGATCTGAGAGCTTTGCTTCAGGCTCTAGTTCTCCTACTCTTAATGGTTGACATTGTAGACACAATCTGGGTTCTCATCAAAACTTTGAATGAGGTAAGTTCAAATACAAGCCTGTCCTGGTATAGACATCCCTCTCAGGAATGGAGGAGACTTTGGAAAGTAATTAGAGTTGAATGCTGCCCCTCATGCCTCCAGGATGTGCACAGCAGGGATGGTGGTGGTGGGAAGGAGTCCCCTCCTGCCCTCCCACCACATGCATTGCTAAGCTGCACTTACCTCATCTGAGGGCTGGGAGAGAGGAGAAGTTGTCCTGTGGTGGGCTGAACCTGCAGGCTGCTGCTTGCTGCACCTCCCCATGCCTTTGGACAGGAGAATGGCAGGAGAGCAGGGGAGCTGACACCCAGCACTACAGCCAGGGCTGGAAGCAGAGGCAGCCGTGGCCAGTGACTAGAATGAACTGTGTCTTAATGCTACACATAGCAGCTCCTTTGGCTTATAGGATACATGTGGATGGGATACATTGTGTGGGAGAGTTAGCAAGATGCTTTGTCTCCAAGTGTAATTCTTATTTTTCCTTTCAATCGTGACTTGGTCTTGATGTTTTCCTCATAATTCAGAAAGTAAGGTCAACTGTTCTACTAACGTTGCCATGTACTTTTAAAAATTAATGGCAAAATCTGCAGGTCAGATGTGATGGCTGAACTCTAAGTGGTACTTGGAAGGGGCACGGGGCAGTGTGTCTGCAGCTCTTGGTGGGTGTCCACTGTTCCAGTGGTTACACAGCCTGCCATGTGTTCCAGCTGCAAGCCAAGGGCAGGGTTTAATCCTGACATTTTTCTAAAATAAGGCAAAATGTTTCCATCCTTAGGTAGCACATATGGCTTGTAGAGACAGAGTTGGGTCAATCCAGCCGTGACTCTCTGTGTTTGATTAAAGAAAAAATTCTTCAAACTAAAATGTCACCAACATTCTGAAAACTTGCTTTATTTTCCCCCTGTTGTTCTCTGTACCACGTGGGTATTTTTCTCATACAATTTGCACCCTCTATCTCCTTTCTCTAGCAGAAATTGGCTGTGTTGGGTGTTTGGGATGCTGTCCATTGTCATTCAGTTGGGGGATCTGAGGCCTCTCTAAAGCTCTGTCAGTGTGATATAGCCAGTTTGACTAAAGCTTCAGGAAGCGGGTGAGCCCCCACAAGCAATGCTTTTACAAACAGACCATACCCCTGACAGCTATACACGCTGCCTTTTTTAACTCTAATTTCGTGCTTTTTCTGAAATGATAGGTTTTTAGGCAAGGAAGCATTCATATCACCTTCACAGGGTAATTTCTTACAATGTGAGGAGTTCAGCTGCTTGCCATGCCTCATATTATCTGTCCTCCTTGCTAAATCCAGGACAGCAGAATGGCTTTGTCTGGGAAATGTGAAAATACTGCCCTGGACACCTAACAAATCCTGACTGTACTGTTTTGTTATAAAGTGCATAAAGCAGGAAAATGACAACTCTATTTTTGAAGACTTAGTTCTCATTTGCATTAATTCTCATTGCATCCTTTTGTATGACCCTATTGGAAAAGAATCATATAGTTCTGTGTGAATTTTATTCATTGAATAAATTGGCCTGGAATTAATCATTATCAGCATTTGAGAAAATACTGAGAGCATTAATGGAAATACTGAAAGAGCTGGAACTGACACATTTGCCTTAACAAAGCTGTATTTAAAAGAGATGTGCACGCAAAGATACCAAGGCATAATGAAGCCTCCTACACACACCATGGAATTAAATATTTATACCATAATCATGCTATTAATAAAATGATAGATCAGCCAGCATCTGCTACAACAAAACTCAGCTGAGAGCCTGGTTACTGCCTAGAAGAGCAAAGCAATGTAAGAGCTGAGGAGCAGAAGCATATGGACTAGCTTGGGAATCCCTGTCCTGAATTAGCTGTGCAGTTGTGCAATACCCTGACTTTTCAAACAGTCTCACATGTCAGCTGGCACTGTCCCTGTCTTTATTTCTGGTGTAAAGGGAAGAGCTGGGGAGGAAAGGGAAGATCTGCAGCCCTGCTTGTGCTGCTGCCATCCCTGGTGGATCCCTGTGAGTGATGGGGGGATGGTTGTGCAGTGACTTTCTTGTTTCCAGTTGTTGTTGAATGCAATTCCGAAACTGTCAGGAATGGTTGGTCTTGATTAGAGCAGGGCAATCTTGGGGGCTTTGTTGTTGGTTGCTGCCCTTGTGTCCTGATTTTGGCCAGGAGAGAGTGGATTTTCTTGCCACAGCCATGAGGGGCCTGAGCCTGGAGCCATGTGGGCATGTCCTGGGTAGGTTGTTATTCTACCCCACCCACATCACCCATGGGGGGCAGAAGTGCGGGCATGGTGGCATGGTGGGGGTGGCAGGGCTGGGAGCCCTAGTGTTCTTTAGTCTGGGAAGCTGTCTTCCACTGGATCAGACCTCTGGACTACACAAGCATTTTCCATGTAATCACCCACTGTTAGACTTTTTGTTTTAGTAGTATTGCTGTTGTTACTGTTAGTCTTCTTATGTCATTCCTCTTTCCAGGAAATTGTTATCGCAACTGTTATCTTTGCCTTTGTCTGCCTCTCTCACTGGAGTGGGTGGGGGAAGAGGAGCGGCTGCGTGGAGTTTAACTTCCATCTGGGCTTTAACCACTCGTGAGAGTGCTGCTGCCAAACAGGTCATCTTTTCTTCTTTGGGCTTGGCCCAGTTTCCAAGGTTTAAAGGAAAAGATAAGGAAACAGGTTTATGTAGGGGAGAAAATACGGGTAGAGAGGAGAGGGGCAGTTTATCTATACTGTGAACTGACGCCATGAGTCCAAATCTTAGACATGGCCTTAAGGGTAACTGTACAGGAAAAGTTAACTCACAAATAGATACTGTCTTTGTGCTCTCCTGATTGCTGTCCTGATCCTGCTGTCTGATGCATATGTGAGTTTGCTTAGAGATCTCTCCTTGTTTGCTGGGAGCAAAAGAGTGATGTTTCTCACAGGTGTGGTAATGACACTGGCATGAGCCATTTATCTGTGTGGTCCTGTCTTATACCCAACACATTACCTGCCAGATACATCTGGATGTCCAGTTCTGCACCAGTTCAAACTTTAGCCAGCATCAGAGCACTTTATGTGAGGATGTCTGTCCCCGAGTCTGCCAAGAGAAAAGCTGTCTGTAGCTTTGCTTTTTTACCCACGCCTTTCTCATCTTTCCCTTTTGTTCTGTCCTTCATGCACTTTAATTTTTATCTCATGCTGTCAAAATTACCTTCGAAACTATACTAATGAAGCAGTTTCTTAGGGCTAGCATCCACACCTCCAGGAATGCTGGATTCAGTGTGCGTATTGTAGCGATAAACACTTTGATTTCCTGTTGTTCTGTGTCCCTCCATGTGTTATGATGGCCTAGAAGTCCTGCTGGACAATTGCCCTCTGGCATTGCAGCTGGCTGCTGGACAGGCAGCCAACCTTCCTCTTTGGACAGAGAGGAGGAATGTAGGCAGCAGTGCCCACCACTGCACTCTATGTGCATGACTGAATGGATAATCATGGATAATGGTAAATGGGTATTTTTCTCCCAGAATATTCCCTTGTTTCTTTGTTGACAGAAGTGTTTTCCTGTGCAGTGAGTCACTGAAGCTCAAAAAAGAACTGAAAATTATATTGAAAGTTTCTTACAAATATGATCTATTGCTGTGAGAAAGCAACAAGCAGGGAACACACAGCCTGCAGCTTTGTTCTCTCAGCTCGCCCAAGCTAAATAAATTTTGATTGGAGTTTATTTGAGTAAGTTTCTCTTCTCTCTCTCTCTCTCTGTCCCCAAAGACACTATTACTGGAGGCTTGGGCTGGCCAAAGAACATCTGGGAAGTACTCTGGATTAAACGATTGCTTTTATTTTCTATTTATTTTTTTGTCTGAAAAAAGAGGAAACCTCACATAGCTTCCAGGAAGTGGGGTACAGAGCCATCAGTAATAACAGAAGTGTCACAAGGGCAAGGCAGTATCTGTGGAAGTCCCTTTCCTGCTTTCTGCAAGAGGGTGGGAGAGATTTCCCCTACTTGAAACTGTGGCAGTGAGCAAGGGCATCTCTACTTCTCATGTGCTAAAACAGAGCTTGGACTTTGCCTCTTGAATCCAAGCAGAGAGAATCGTAGAATAATAGAACCATAGAATGGTTTGGGTGGGAAGGAGACCTTGAAGATCATTTAGTTCCAATCCCCCACCTTGGGCAGGGACACCTTCCAGTAGTCCACATTGCTCAGAGCCCCATCCAACCTGGTCTTGAACACTTGTGGGGATGGGGCAGCCACAGCTTCCCACGGCAACCTGTGCCAGGGCTTCACCCCTAGAATCTTTACCTAATATCTATTCTAAAACTACTGTCAATCTGAACCCATTCCCCCTTGTTCTGTCACTACATGCTCTTGTAAATAGTCTTACCCCATGTTTTCTGTAAGTTCCCTTCAGGTACTGGAAGACTGCAATTAGGTCACCCCTAAGCCTTCTCTTTTCCAGGCTAAACAATCCCAATTCTCTCAGCCTTTCCTCACAGGAGAGGGGCTCCATCACTCTGAGGGAGGCAGGATGCCTTGGCATGTCAAAGAGCTAGGCTACTCTGAAAATGCAGCTTTTGTTAAAAAAAAAGAAAAAGAATCCATTTCTGTGGAGCATTTCTATTTTATACAAAATAGATTTTTTAACAAGAAAAAGAAATTACATATTTGTTAATTGGTTATGTTGGTAGCTCAGGTGAGAGCAGCAGCAAACCAGAAAAGAGGTACAAGTGCACTGGACTGTAAAAAATCTCCTTTCCAAATAGAAATAAAATTAATCTTGAATGCTTTTTGGCATCACCCAGCTCATCTAACTTTTAGTAGGAGCAGAGATTTTAAACCTGAACAAAATTAAGCTTACTTTCTTCTTTTTACTCTCTGTCCTGATCCATTTCCATGAGGCAGTGTTTCTTTCTTTTACTTTCTGTACTAAACCATTTTTTGTTGCTGTAAACTATAACCTATGTCTGTACTTACAAGACAATTCTATGAATGGGTTTGCCTTTTCCCATGGGAGGAGAAATCCACACTGACTTCCCCAGCCACTTCCCCATGTGTAGTACAGGGACCTTCTCTCCTCTCACAATATGTAGGGGTTTGGTTGGGGCAGGACCAGGGTGACTGGCAGATCCCCTGGTGTTGACCAGCCACGTGGTTTCTGCTGAATTGGCATCCCAATGCTCCCATGTCCCATTACCTAATGCTTTTAACATAGTCTTCAGCAGTCTGTTATACCTCTCAATCTTTCCAGTGGCTTGTAGGTGATAAGGGATGTGATATATCCATTCAATGCTGTGTTTCTTTGCCCAAGAGTTTATAAGGTTATTTTGAAAATTTGTCCCATTGTCTGATTCATATCTCCCTGGGGCACTGTGTCACCACAAAATGTGTCTCTCAAGGCCTGAGATGGTGTTAGGGGCAGTGGCCTGGTTTACGGGGGGTGTTTCCAGCCAACCAGTCATTGCCTCCACCATGGTGAGTCTGTAGCTCTTGCCTTAGCGTGTTCATGGCAGTGCTCCAATGGAGTCATCATATGGAAACCCAGCCCCCCACTCTGTTCCAGGGAGATTTTACGCATGTGGCCCTTCTTGGTTGCAGCACATTTCCTACTCATCAGTGACCTGTGTGATGGCTTTCATGGTCAGGTCCACCCCTTGATCATGAGCCATCTGGATGTGGCATCTCTTCCCAGATGTTGTGATGTTACGTGGGCCCATGGGCTATAAATAGCTCACCCTTTTGCTCCAAATTTAAGTCTACCTGGGCTATTCCAATCTTGGCAGCCTTATCCACCTGCTTATTGTTCTGATGGTCTTCAGTGGGTGGCTTTTGGCCATGTGAGTATCTACATGGTGCACCTCCCCAGATGGGTTTACCTTTGTGTTGTCAATTGCCCTTCTCCCAAGTCACCCCGACAGGGCATTAGTCACCACCCCGGAGTCAGTATAGAGATACAATACAGGCCACTAAAGGTTGTTTCTTTTCCATGGTAATTGGATTTGATACTTCCGTAAATTCTTAATGTCCTCTCAGGAAGTTCAATGAGAATTTTGGTAAGGGCTGTGAGTTCCTCAAACAAAGTTTGATAATGAAGAGAAAAGAATAAGATTTATTACTGAATGAGAGTACCTGAGAAAATCTATAGATGCCAATGATGTTAATTATATTGACAAAGAACTGATACTTCTAAAATATTAATACACTGGAATACTCACAGAAAAAAGAGCTTTACTCAAGCCTTTAGTGACACCCTGCTACACAGCAAAGCTTTGTTGAAGTCAGTAAGAAAACCAGTTACAGTTTTCAAAAGAATCTGTGGGACCGATTCTGCTTCTGAACTGTAGCACAGGGTCCATTTTGTGACTCAGGAGGGCCCACTGCCATCACACAGGCAGCCTTGGACTCAAGTCCTCACAACATCATCTCAGTGCTTAATGTAACTGGACAAGAGTGTCCTGGGAGACATTAACATAAAGCATCAGCTAAAGACAGAAGTACTCAAATGGTTAAGAAAACAGTAACTGAAACAGTGAGCTGGATTTCAGGCTTTCAGAATAGTAACATTAATGCAATAGTTCGATAATTACAATAGCAATGCAAGTTTGAACAATATATATATATCTTTCATGGCTACATTGCCCCAAAATTACTTACAAGAATGATGTGTGTGTTAAATGATGTGCAGAGAAGTCAGTCATTGCAGACCAACCAACCAAAATTTACCAGAACAAGTGGCCCCATTTTCAAAAGGATGCAGGGGTCTTTTTTGTAATTCTGTGCATGTCTGGCTGTAAATCTGAAGAGATAAGGGAAGGTAAGTAGGAAGGGCAGACAAATGCTTGCTAAGGGCTGCTATTAGGGGCCTCACAATAAGCTCCTTCAGGTAATCCGTTCCTGTCACATTGAAGGACTTGGAAGTAATTTCAGTGTTTCTGAGTGCTCTGGAAAGTGCTTCCTGAGACAGAGCAGCCAGTTGCACGCAGTGCTGACCATGGGATACTGTGTCCTTGATGCCATTTGTTGCCTCTCCTCACCTGGAACAGGCACAGGAACAGCGGCTGACCTGCACCAAGTCCCTGGGGCTGGGCAGCAGGAAGGGAAGGCTTTTGTTTCCCAGACATCCCTTAAACTTTTTTCTCCCTAAAAAGCCTCTTCTTACCATATTTCAGATTTTACTAGATTGCTTTATTTGATATAAAATGTGTTTGCAGTGTGGGAAAATAAGCTGTTCAAACAGATGGCTAGCCTTGTGTAAATGTATTCCAGTCTATAGGGTAATACAGCAATAGGTCATTTTCTAAATGAAGTGATTTCACTTTGAGTTTTCTGAATTTCACTTTCAAGAAAGAATGTGTTTAGACTTTTTTGTCTGTGTTGTTAAAGATCTCTCTAAAACTGTAATTTGTTGTGAAAAAGAAGCACCCAATTTTACTAGATACCAATCAGATTTGGGGAATTTTGGTTGTGATAGAGAGGAAATGCTAAACAAAGTGGTTACTGTATATTCTGTTGCCTTAGAGACTGAAACATCTGTATCCGTGCAGGCAAGTGATGCAGACATGGTAAGATTTGACTTCCTTACATTCCTGTGTTCATCTGGCTGTCAATGGAAATGTTTTATGGTGCGAATACTCTGGGCTTCTTTAGCACTGTATTTGTCTGGTTGTGTGGCATGTCTTGGACTAGGAGGGCTTTTTAATTAAAGTCTAACTGAAGTCAGGACGCTCCCTAAGAAAAGATGCTTTTACATAAATAATTTTTCAAGATGAACTTGGAAGGACTTGAAATGATTGTTGTACTGGTCATAATTGTTGGATTTGTGAAGGCACTTGAGCATCTGGGTCTCCTAGAAGGCAACTATGAAGGTAGGATGTTAAGAAATAGAGATTATTTTATTCTGAATGCCATTTGCTGCAGAGGCTTATACTTTAATCTGTATGTGCATGTGCAGTGTTTGAGTATCAGGAGAACTGAAAGGTAGCTGAAATAACTTTAAATGCTTTCTTAAGACAAATGAAGTGTATTTAAATGTCCGTATAGTATTGTAGCTCTCACTGCAGCTCTGAAAATAAATGTGACATAATTTTAAACCAGTCTTTGTTTATGTTTAAGATTGTTTCAAGAACTTCAGTAAAGATTTGTGTGCTTTAGTAAACTGCAGCTTGCACCCCGAGCTCTGAATGAAAGGTTTACATTTTAGTATGTTTAATAATATATCTTCTCAATTTGTTCTAATTTCTAGAAATGCCATGGCTTATTGCTAACTATTGGCTAAAAATTATAATTAACAGAAACTCCAAAAACCTTACTAAGCTTATTTGGATGAATGTTTCTGTCATAATCAGTTTAGCCCTCTTTCAGAATATTTATCTTTAACAAATCTGCCTGGTCTTGCTCTCTAGTCTCATGTATGTGTTAGAAAAACATTGCTATAGAAATGTAAATATGCTTTGTGGAAGACAGTTTGAGAGAGCTGACTGCTAAAGGTATTTTAATTCTTGTTGCCTCTCTGTTTTTATTAACAATGTAATTCATATAGAAATATGTAAATATTAAATAGAAGCAGAGGGAATGAATTTTAGACAGTGAGCTCTATAAATCAAAGTGTGTCTGTGCAGACAGCCTGATTGTTTAGGAAGAGTATATTTACAGTGTTCCTAAATGCCTCTGAATATGATATACATTGAACAGCTGCTTTTTATAGAAACTGGAGGGTTATTTTTCCCGGTAAGCTAGAAGTACACAGGTATTAAGAATAACCTTCAGCTACCCACAGATACAAAACAATTACTTCTTTTTCTTCAGAGCTCATGACAACCTGGAAAAGGCAAACTTGCTGACCTCATATTAATTACATGACAACATTTGGTAGAAGGTTTGGAGAACCTTGGAGACCAACAGCAAGTACTATAAATGGAGGAAAAAAAGAAAACTTTTAGTTCATTGACTGTTTGCTTTATTTTACTTCTCATACATGTATCTGTTTCTCCAACTTCCTGCTGCTTTGAGCATTTTTCCTGACTTCTTCTATGTTTGGATGAATTAAGAGGTACCTGCTGATGATTGATGCAAAGCATTTTGAAGATAGGACAGTCATGTAGATTGCTTAGCAAGTGCTTTACATAGCAGCTCTAGCTTTTCCAGGACTATTGAAATAATCAAACTCTGCAAGTTTGCAGAGTAACAATAGAAAATTCATTTATTCTGGCTTTTGTGAGAAGTTTGTGTGTTCCTACCATAGAGAGGTGATAGATGGTACATGATATACAGTTAATTTCCCATCTCCAGCTCTAGCAAAGTCCCTTACGAATAGGTCTACCTTGGCACCTGGATTTTTTGAACCCTTTTGTTGTCTGCCTGAATACTTTCAAAGGATGTACATTTAACCACTTGTTTAAAAAAAAAAAATAGAGCACTGAAGAAGGAAGCTTAAGGAGAGAGAAGTTCTTGGGTTTGGGTAGCCGCATTTTCCTGGTGCCCAGTCTCCAGTATACTTGTGAGCTGTACTCATGTCATGAGGGGGCAGTGGCTTAGTACTGCTGACTCCTAAGGAGAGGGAAGGTTTGGGAATATTTGAATAATTCAGAGCAATTCATAATGATGTCTAGTTGTTTTTCTGATGAAATTTACATGAAAATACTGTGAATTATACTGAAAAAGGGATGAAGTAAACTTCACATTAAGATGTTAGAACTTCAGGTGAATCTAGCATTCAGACTGTAGTTTGAACATGTACAGAATTATGGCTTCATTGCAGTTGCTTCTGCCTTGTCCACCCTTGTTTAAGAACATACAGCATACACATTCTTAATGAAGCTCTTGTCCTTGCTTTGCTGTAATGGTAAGATGACTTAAATCAGGTGGTTTCTCATTATTTTCCAGCTGAGACTATTGACTGTTGTGGTAGGTTAATTCTTCGCACTTACATGATTGTTGTTATACAAAGAAATTATACTTAATATTATGCTTAATATCAGTAGGCTGTAAACCCTAAGAATATGCTAAGAGTTTGTGCTCTTATGTACTGCTGTGCATTCTACATGTACTTCTCTCTTCATTCTGCCACCACTGACAGACTCATAATGATCATCTAATTCATTCCTTAGAAGTTGTATGAGAGATCATCACAGGAGACTTGGTGGATGTGATGCAGAATCAGGATCCTAACTTCTTTATACTAATCTAACATTACTCTTACTCTGTACTATCAAATGGATATTTGACATCTCTGCGTATCACCTACACTTGAAAAATCTTTCCACTGAAAGTGCTTGACGCTTTCTCGGTACATATACCACTGCACCTTTCTTGCATTCAGGGCACTGCTTGGGCACACACTTACTGCAGATGTGGAAAGTGATAGAGCAAGATTCTGTCTTAGTGTATAATTCCTAATAGGCTGTCATGATGAAAAAAAAGCAGAAAAGCAGGTTAGGGCAGAAAGATAACCCTGTTATCTCAGATGGGGAGACGCATGCACTGTGAAGAGAGCAGGATGGGCAAGAATTAAGTCTTCCTCTGTCTTCTACTGCTACATAAGTGCATTATAAAAATTCCGTCTTCTAAATGCATTTTTCAGTGTTGTCTTGTTTCACAGTGGCTGAGTAGATTGCTTTCTCTCATTGGCACACTGCTGACATTCCTGGTCTTCCTCTATATCAAATAAAAGGATTATTTTTATTCTGGCCAAGCAGGCCACAGTTTTTATCAGCCGCTGTTTCAGTTTATTAAACATCCTAGAGATGATTTGATAATTCTGATAGGAGTGGGATTGAACTTTTGGGAGATATAAGGTCTGTTTTTTACACATCATCTAGAAGCTATCTGGCAGCTCAGAATGTGGAGAGAGAAGACATCTAAGTGAGGTTAACATGCTTCACCTGTCTGAGAAAATCAAAAGGAAAGATGTAGATGAGGACTGAAGATTGTAACAAGACAAACCCAAATGGATCTTGGCAGCACAAATTCCAAGCAGGCATTTTAACCAGTGTCCTTTCCTTTTTTCCTCCGAAAAGACAAAGTCAACATACTGTACTTTATCTTGGAAATCTGTTTGCATGGTGAGTCCCATGCTGTGATCCTGCTCCTTATCTGTGCTATCATAAATTGCAGTGTGAGGCTGAGACCCAGCACAGACACAGAGTGCAGCTGGATTGCATGTCCTGGGGAAGGTCCAAGAGCACGAGGTGTCATCACTGTCATTTCCTCATTTGGATCCTTTGGTTGGAAGGGTTTTGTTTAGTTTCTGATGATTTACATTCTACTGAAGAAGTTTGTAAATAGCTGAGTGTCTCAGAAGTGCAGTACCTGCAGAGCATGGCCGGTGTGACTGCCTGGCATTGAGCTGCTCTGGCCCCAGCAGTTGTCACATCAGGCCATCAGGTGAGATGGAGCCTAAAGACTTTCTGGCACAGGGTCCATTTTGTCCTATTCACTCAGGCTCCTTTTTAAACAGAATTCCAAGGCTCTTTCCTTAATTTTTCACACCTCCTTATTCCATGCTGATGGTTTCAGTCAGTGGGGAGGTACAGAACAGCCTGTATGATGGTAGTGTCCTGGGTGATCATGTTTTCCCTTGTTTCTAGCTAGAGCAACCAGGGCAGGTGTTAGTCCGTACAGATTCCTGTGCAAAAGCAGAGGAATCAACAGCCTCTCAAAACTGTTGTAAGAATAATGCAGAATTCTCACGTTGTTCTTCACGTGGGTTTTCTCCTGGTTTTTGTGAGCACATTTGCACAGCTTCCAAACATAGTGTGCTCAGAGCTTTTCTTCTCTTTGATTTAAGGATACCCTTCTTTCAAGGGTTGTTTGATCAATATTTTTGTCAGGAAAATGATCTGTGTATTTATGAACAGAGGTTGCCTTTAAGGTCCAGTTGTTCAGTTGAAATTTATAAGCATAGCTATTTACTCAAAGGCAGAAGCAGCTCTTGAACATATAAGATGAACTTATTTGACCATAAAACACACGCACACATATATATAATATATAGCATATAATATATATGAACTAACTTGCTCTTAAAATATATATATATCTCCTATAACCTTTAAAATCCCACTTAATACAGGTATGACCACTCTACACTGTTACCTCAGGAGGTAATGAAACTGTATGAATACTTATTTCAGCTTAGCTTTTAGTAGGTTTGGTTGCAAGTGGACTGCAGAGGCCATTGTGTCTGAGTAGCTGAACCCAGAGAATACTCAGAGAGGCCTATTTTTGGTTGATTTTTGATGAAAACTGAACAATTTATTCCCCTTTGTCACTAGGGGAGAATGACAAGTCACTTTGTTGAGTGTCGTAGGTTTCTGTACCTGAGTTTTTTGAGAAGGGCAGCTTCTGTTAGAAGCTGCTAAAAGTTTTCCCCTATTCTATGGAGCCAATGATAGTGAGCTCTGAGAAAAACTTCCTGCTTTTGATGCACCCCTGCATGAGAATATTTAAGAATAGGAGTTGTTGCACAGTTGAAATTTGCAGCCATGGATTAACAACATCGTCAAGGTCAACAAGCAAGGTCAGTGCAGGAGGAGAAGCAGGATGAGGGACCCCACAGAAAGCAGGGAAAGGACTCAAAGCTATGATTCCCTGACAACCGTGGTGATGACCATGGTGAAATGAGCTGTCCCCTTGAAGCCCGTGGCTGGCCATTGGGGTGCAAAAATGCCCATGTCAGAGCAGGAGGATGCATGAAGGAGGCTGTTACCTCATGTGAGGCACCAAGATGGAGCAAGGTCCTGCAAGAGACTTGTGGCCATGGCCTGAGAGAGAGAGAGAGCTGAAGTAGGTCCAGCCAGCTTATCCATAAGAGACTGCACTCAACGGAATGACCACGGGAGAGCAGAAGACTGTCTCTTGTGCGAGGGACCACATGGAAAAACAGGAGAAGGACTCAGAGCTAGAGACCTGCCCCCTGTAGCTGTGGTAAGGTCCGTGGTGAAATGGGATGTCCCCCTGAAGTCCACGGAACAGCAGATTTGGAAGAACTGCTACCCAAAAAGAGTCTTGGACTTATATCTGCAAATGGCTAGAAACAGCAACTGACTGCAAACTTTCCATTCCCTGTTCCCCTGCACTGTTGAGGGGAGGAGGGAGAACATGAAAGGCCAGAGGGTGATGAAAAATGTGTTTCTAAGACTGTTTTATTCCTTATTTTTAGTTCTTAGCTTATTAGTAATGAATTTAAGCCTTGTTCTGAGTCTGTCCTGCCCACTGAAGTTAATCGGAGCTTCTCCAGACCTTATCTCTAGTCATAAATTCCTAGCTTAGCTGGTTTTTATTCTTTCCCTCTGGAAGGCAAAAAGGGGCAGGGAGGTGCGGTGAGCAGGGGGAGGCCTGCAGTGGTCCAGCCACAGCCAAACAACTATGCTGAGAGCTAGAGAAATTGGCTTATGGTTGCTTGTGCAACCGCAAATTCACTTGTGCCATGATTTGGATTAGAACTCTTGTAAAGAAAAGAATTTAATGAATCTTTTTCACTTAATTTCTTTGGTGTTTTCATTGAGATAAGACTTCTGAGATGTTGATATATTTACAATAATAATTACACAGCTTCCTATATTTACTAAAATTGAGTAATAATAGAGCATGAAAATATTTATATGAGTTTCAAAATTACAAAAACTGTTAAAGACTCAGCCACGCTGAAGCACTGCTTCATGGTGTCTGAGCAGTCAGAAACAGCTACGTAGTAACCTCTTTGATATCTTGGGATTATAAGCAATACTGTCCAACTGTGCAGGCCAGTCAGCTTCTTTGCCTAAACAACCAAAAAAGGAGTAAAAAATAGGAGCAATAATAAAAAGCCTCACAAATAACACAACACTTCATGTTCCAGTTGAATAAACTACGGCCCCAGAGGCCAAAAAGGTCCATGAGCTAGAGGGTGAAGAGTAGAATTTGGTGTTGAGAAGCAGCTAATCCACAGTGAGCACAGCCAGGCTCAGTGTTACACACTGAGGCTCACCAGGGACTCGTACGCATATCTTAAATATAAATATATTTGTGTTTACACATATATGGTGATCCATGATGCCAAGGAGTGTAAGAACAGGCATGCTTGGAGACAGTGTCCTGAGAGGCTCTACAAGGACATTTTAAAGTTCCAAAGCAGCTGGGAAAAATTAGAGAAGCTCACGAGTGCACCAGGATCTGTTTTATTGTAGTTTCATAGAATCACAGAATTGTTTGGACTGGAAAGGACCTCTAGTTCCAATCCCTTTGCTCATCCATAAGACCAGGTTGCTCAAAGTATTTTCCACAAAATTATGAGGCTTCTTTTCTCAAGCAGCAACTGGTAGTACATGTGTCTCCATGGAGAACTTGTATCAGCACAGTAAAGGGTGAGCACTGAGTGCCACTGTGAGCTGCTGTGTTGGTGGGGCTGCTATTAACGTATCAGCACTGTGCATGGCTCCATGTCAGCGTTGTGCCACCATTCCCAAGGCAACACACGGTTCACTGAAAATTCCTGCTGCAGGACAAGGCAGGTGGGAACTGGATGCAAGACACAGTTAGCTGATATGAAAGTCTGTCTGTTTACAGCTTCATCATCTGAGATAATTCTGAAAGGTTAGGGAAGCTTCTGTGGCCCCATGATTCCCACAGAGCCCACTGTGGTGGACATCACCTCTCTGGAACACTCGCAGGATCCTACTTACTAACTAATCCTAAGTCATATTGACATAATGTCAATTTTATTTTTGTATCTCAAAACCCTCTAGATTTGGGCTTGTTATTTAATCCAAGTGTGCTGTACTGTGAAGTGGAAAAGAACTTTTTGCTTTAGTCTGTGCTTTTCCATTAAACACCTGACCCACTTTTGTCCTAACTGGATGCTTCTGTGCTTAAAATTGCTTCCTAGTTCAGTTCTACCAGATTCAAAGGATTTTACTGATTGTTGAAATTGTCCCCTTTTTTTTCCTTTTGTCCTGAACTCTGAATTGATGCTATTCTTAAATAACTTCTATTGTGTCATTTGAGGTAGAAAAATATGAATTCAATAAACATCCCAACAATATTGAGGTGACCTAATTCTGAAATCCTCAGAAAGGTGGGGGTTTTCCCCTAGTTCATTCTTTTGAAAATTTTACTGTACAATATGCATATTTTTGGAAGGGAAAAAGAAGAAGTGCTCCATAAAAATGTAATGCATCTTAGTTTTCATTTATCATATAATTCAAAATATTGTGCTTTCTATAGCACATTTTTCAATGTGTTGAGCTCACATTATCTCACATACAATCACTAATTTGTAATGGCTTGGTTAATATACACTGAATTAATGTATTTCATCGAAAATGTAGGGAAGTAATTTTTTGTAACCCTGTGTTGATATGCTGTGGTTCTGTTAGAGGTCACAGTGTTATACACCACAGGAGAATCTGAGTTGTCTTTTGAGATTGGAGGATCACTTCCTTTCATGAACCAAAATGCACAGGATGAAGAGGTAGCCCAGAAAAGAACACAAGAGGATGGTGTCAAGGATCCCACTTCAGGAGGTATCTTCCCACATCAGACAAATGCAGAAAGGGAACTCACAGGAATGAAATAGTCTGAAGAAATAGCATTTCTGCTGCATATCAGCAGGTTAAATAAAGACTTGGGAATGGACAGGTCAGAGTTCAGTGGACCAAAGAGAAGTCATGGATCAGAGGGCTCCTTCTACATTTCTGTTCTGTCCATGGTGAGTGTGGCAGCAAAGCTCATGCACAAGGCAGGCTGATATCTGCATGAACAGCAGTTGGTGCACACATTTTGGGGCTTGCTTTCGGCAGAGGGGGATACATTACAACTCAAGGGGCATCAGGTCTAGGGCAGCAAGCAAACTGCTCTACCAGTCTAATATTACTTGAAAACTTATGAGGGTGATAAAGTAAATCATTACACAATAGTGGAACAGGCAAGACCTGAATCTCTTGCCCATGCTAACACTTAGCTGCTTCATTTGCCAGAACCTATGATGGTTTTCCCTTTTGTAAGTAAAAATAGCTCAAATAATTGCTTCCCCTGATTTTCTTTCCCAAGAATATGAACATGTCACTTTCTTCCTGTTGACCCAATTTATTTTCTAGCAAGACTGCATGCTATCTTGTTTCTTCTTGTCAGGAGGAGCGTTGGCTGTTGCTGGCCATCTGCTCCCCAGCCGCTGCCACTAATCTACTGCCCAACGCTTGCTTTCCTTGATTTTTCTCTTCTTGTTTGTAAAACTTGAGGAACTTATGCTGAGACTCCCTGCAGACCATGGGGTCTGAAGAACAGTGAGATTCTTCAAGTTCCTAGCACCTGCTTGTGCCTGAAAGGCACTCAGGAAAAACCCGTGGTCAGTCCTGCTCAGAACAAGCCAACCAGGCCTGCCACACAGAGGTTTGCATCCTGCACAAACACACTGCCAATCAGCAGGCTGTACGGGAGCATTTATGATACTTTCTGTCTTTTAAAGGTCTCATTAGTGCTCCCTGCAGCTGTTTGCATTTTGCTTCTTGATTTTAAAAGCAACGTTTTGCTCAGCTGCTTAGAAATCCCAGCTGGTCTTTTTAAATACAAAAGGAAAGATTGAAAGAAGCTACCATTGAGCAGAAATGACAGCCCAGCACGCATTGTTGAGAAGAAAGAAAACAAATGTTATGGGACTTGATGTCATGGATTGGCATCCCCCCCATCCTGAGAGTAATAGCCTTCCACTTGTCCTTAGATGTGTAATCGTGCTTGCAAAGAAAATTGTTTGCCTTGATTTTGGTTTTACAGGCAGAGATGGTGTGACTGGTCTGCAGCCCTAGATGAGCTTCATGGCTCCAAGTTCTATGGGACATCGGCGCTGTCCCTGCAGGTGGTTTTGAAGATCTCCCTTGTGCTGTATCTTCTGGTTTCTCATTTTGTTTTCAATGGGGAGGCCAGTTCTGCCTGTGAATGGGCTTTGGAGCAGTATCTATGAGAAAAAGCTTTTCTTCCTGGTCTCTGCTTGGTTATTTGGCCCATTACAAATAAGCTGAAATGCTGTGCATCTGGCAGAGGTCGAGAGGGTCACACCTGCTGTAGTAAGGAAAAACTTTTTTTAATGCAGTGTTCAGACTATATTAATTTGCACATTGGTATCCTTGTAAAAAGGGTTCTGAATCGCCTTCAGAACACTTCCATGGTAGGCTGCTGTAGGCTTCAGCAAAATCTTTACCAGCCCTTGGCTAAAAAAGTAGCATTCATCATAGGTTGCAAAAGTAAACACAAATGCCGCAAGTCCAATTACTGCAGAATATCAAATATCTGAGTGCAAGATGAAGGAAGTTGTACATGAATGCCTGACAAGAAAACTATTGAACATATTAAATTATACACCTCTCCCAGAATAGCTGGAGTTTTAAAAAGAATATAGCACAGCAGTACTCAATCAGGAAAAAAAATACAAGCCTGGTGCACATCAGACTCGGTACAACTTACTCACAAGGACTACTTTGAAAGTGAGAAATCAGCTTTGAACTCGACGGCTGCCATTGCGCAAATACACACACATGCAAATTATAAAGCAATCTCTCAGTAAAAGTGAAGCAATATGACAGCACCCTCCACTGTAAACCAGGACATGGGTGAGGGAAATAGAAAAGGGAGCAGGGAGGAACAGACGAGCACAGAGAGACAACACCCAGGGGCTCTGCTGGCTGACTCCAGACACAGCTACAGCCCAGCTAAAGGGATGACACTGATGTCAAGTCCAGTCCTTTCTAGTCATAAGCCACCAGGTACCCCATAAAGCATTTTTTGTCCAGAATGTCTGCAAGATTCACTGCAGAAAACTTAATAAAGTACCAAAAGCCAGGAAAGTAGGAAAAATCTACACTTGCATTGAGTTCTAGGCCTGTTCAGTAGCAGGATGGTTGCTAACAAATCATGGTCTCAGCAGCAGGCTGCAGCCCATGTTGCAGGACAAGTAAGTGACCTCCAGATGTCCCCCAGGAGTCTCCCAGGATGCACCAGCAGGAACACAGAGATAATTCAGTTCATTGATGAGCACTGGTTTGTGTCAAGATACTGTATGTAGAACTAGACAAAGACAGGTGGAAATGGGTACATTTTTTATTATTATTATTATTATTTCCTGTGGTGTAAAATGAATTCTGGCAGAATGCAGCTAGGATGGCCATGTCCCAGACCATGGCAAGTGACTGATACAGAGCGTGTAATTCTGTAACACCTATCTCTAGTGCCTGAACTCTGATAATTAATATTTTTTACTGTCCAGAAAATTAAATTGGCTCTAAATTTATGCATGAGAACAAGGTGGCAATAACTTCCTGAGCAGCTCAGAAAAGTGGAGTTGGATGTGTTTTCTGGTCTGGTAAGAAAGGTTAACGAATGTTGCACATTCATATTAAAATAGCTGAGGGAATAGTGAGCAGCTGGCAACAGCAAGGGTGCCCAAGCCAGGGGAACCAGTGGTATTTGCTCTGTCACTGCCTTTCTGTGTGACTTTCTGTGTTCTTGCTGAGAATTTTCCTACTGTCCCTCAACATCTTACAGGTATGTACAGAGCTTGTGTGCTTGGCGTGTTACAGATGTGCAAGGTGTTAAGGAGTGGAAGGGCTTCAGTAGGAAAGGGAAAGATGCCCTTTTCAGGCAGTTTCCATACCAAATATGTTTGCTTTCGGTGATTCCCACAGGGTTTGTGTGGCAATGAGCTGGCAGGCTGCAGTGTGGGCACAGAGAGGCATCGGCACAGTACAGACTCCTCTGGATCCAATGTCATCCACACATCTGTCCCTCACCAGCTCCTAACAATGTTCTTTCAACACAGAGGCTCTACGATCTATCTAGGCAATTTATTTCAGTGCTTTGTTCCCTTCTCTAGTGGAAAGCCTTTTCCTTATGCCAGATTGATTCTTTTTTGCTAAGTTTGAAGCCAGTTATTCCTCTGATCCTCCAAGGACATGTAGAAAAGATTTACCTCTGGTCTTTAGAGTACTTACCATCTCTTTTTGATCTCCCCTTTCCTGAGCACCTTCAGTTTGTTTTGGTTCTGTTTATTAGACTATTGATCATTCTCATTGCACTGGACATTCTTTACTTGGCTGGTACCTTTCTAGCTGTACGGGACCCAAAATTGGATCTTGTACTCAGATTAAGCCTTGATAGTGTGGAGAAGAGCAGAAGGGCTATTTCATCTGGCTTGTAAGGGATGTCTTCTGCATTTGTAGAAGAGCATTTCCATTTTATTTTTCTTTTCTTTTTTTTTTTTTTTTTAACATACGGGTTTTGATTCTTTATAGCTCCTGATTTTTTTAATGGAGTTCTAATTCCAGTAAAATTCTTTCCAGTACTACATTTTTGTAGATGATTATCCCAATATAGGTGTAGATGCCTGTGTGTGTTCTTTTTGAATAGAAGCCTGGTTTTGTTGGTTTTCAGACTCCCACTGTTAAGATTTATTTTTTTAATTTACATTTTCATCCTGTCCCAACTTGAAGTTATTTGCAGACTCAGGAACTACACTAAGTAATTTGCCATTCATAAAGACTGATAGCAGACCTAACACAGCCACCTATTTTGAGAATGAATATCACTACTCTGAGTAGTTTTTCAGGTAGTTCTGTATTCACCCTAGTATTTTCATCCAGATTGTGTTTTCTTAGTTTATATACAAGAAAGTGAGATGAAATACTGTGAAAATCTTTAGACAAGTCAAGATGTGACACAAAATCTATTATGTTACTATTGAAGGAAACAAGATTGGTTTGACACCAATTACTCTAAACAGGTCCAAGCAGGAAACCAATCATTTTCTTGTGATTTTCTCTCTGTTTACCCATTGTTTGGGTTTAATTGTTTCTAAGAGCTGCAGCTAATATGATAAATATCTAATTCTCTATCTCCTCATCTTCCACCTCTCATAAAGACAGAAAGTGTATTTGTGTTGTATCAATCATCCCTGTTCTGAATAACACTGGGTTGCCAGTAACTGCCAAAAGCCCTGAGATTTCATCACCTGAGGATAGATATTGAGCCCAACCAATTTCAAACTCTCTAACTTATCTAAGTGTCCTTTAACCTCTTCCTTTTCTATAAAAAAATCCAGTTCCATGTTATTGATTTTATCAGTTTCCATACGTTCAGTTAGAATCCAGTTTGGATGATCTCTTTTCTAGTTATTTTTTCTATGTCTTATGAGAAAAAAAATTACTGAATTCAACAGCCTTGGCTGCAATAACATGTTTGGGTTTTTTTGAGGCATGTCTGATATATTACCACTTCCTAGAGGCAGCTGTCTTTGTTGCTCAAGGTCATTTTTTCACATGTTCACACACACACACAAAAGAGCATTCCCTTTACCTTCCTGTTTTGGCAGTCTGAATTATTAACTCTCTACTATGATAGGAGCCACCTTTTTCCCATCTAGCACCTTCTCCTAAAGTATGGATTTTAGATGCTCTAGTCTGTTGATTTTATAAAGCAAATACTTTGAGCCGTCAAATGATTTCCCCTATTTACAGTTCTCATGGCAACAGGCCAGATGACCTTCTTCAGAGCACCTGGAAAAGTCACAAGCAAACTGCAGGCCACTCTGCCCTGGCTTCAACCCTGTTGTGTTCCCACTATTTTTCTGCGAGGCACAGATGCAGCCAGGCATCTTACGCTTTTGTCCCTGCTGCCTGATAACTCTTGCAGTGACAGCTGCAGAGGCAGGAGCAGGAAACCTCAGTGGAAGAGAAATTGTAGGGGTAAAAAGAAATCCTCCCCAACAACTGTGAATTGATATTCTCATCTGGGAGGTACTTTCCAAACCCTGCACCATAAATTGTTTGTTAATAACCTAAAGCATGTTTTATTCCAGCAATGTATTTTAGCAAACATAATGGTTATCTTCAGTTTGTATAGTTATGCAGAGTGATGGAGAAGGAAGGCATGCTGCTTTTATTTGGAATATAAGTGGTTTTGAGAGGAACAGATATATTCAGGGTGATGAAGTGAGCTCAGCAAGACTCTTCCCACAGCCCACAGCCAGAGATCCAGCCTCATGGAGGGGAGGTGCTGCTGCTGAGCACTGTCCTAGCTCTCTCTGTGTCCCCAGGCCTGGCCCAGACCCCAGCTCTCTCTTGCCCTACAGAGATCTTAAAGGGATGGGTTTGCAGTAGGTGTGTGTAGTGTTATTCGCTTTTAACTGACCTGCATTTCCACTGCATGAGGAAAAGCACTGGCAAGTTGTGCTCTGGCTTCTCATACCTCCTCTGCCACACGTTCATTCTCTTTTAACTATCTGATCTCTCCTCATGTGGAAATGCTTCCATGTCTTAGTTGTTTCCATTGCTAGTGTTTGGACCTTTTCAGTTCCTTCCTGGGACCTTGATGTGCAACCAGGTTTTTAAGCCTTATTAAGGATTAAACACAAAATATCTTCAAAAAAATTTATGCTAATTCTTTGTGCAAAGTTTTATCTACTGGTAAAGATGATAATGTGCATCTTTAAGAAGTTCCTGAAGATTAATAAAATATGTTTGTTAAGTACTTTAAAAGCCATGCATGGTATGTTACTTCTTGAAGTGCAGATTTCTGAACACTGTTTAAAAGGATAACTAACAGACTGAAAGCTACCATCTGCAGCATTAATTGCATATGCAAATACAGCAGGCTTTGTTATAGCATTCACCAGCATTCACGGTGAACCCTGGGACGAAGTTCTGTAACAGCTTGCTGTTATTGAAGTAAAAGAAAGTAAATGAATCCAAAATTACTTTGAGGATATCTTTAGTAAATCTTTCCTTTACTTTGAACTAGTCAATTACTCACCATTCAAAGCTCATACCAGAACTGCCATTCTGTACCAGAAAATGTAAGATGTCAAGAGGTGCTTTTAGTTGAAGAGAAGCTTCTGCAAAACTTTCTCTTCTGAAAGATGATACCAGATTGAAAAAGATAGGATATATCATAAGCTGATTTTCTTCACGACAGGCAAGTGATAAATAGAACACCAACATTTGCTGGGTTTATTTCCTGTATTCTGGTCCAAGAGATTGCCTGTCTGCAGTAGAGCAGATAAGGTCTTGGTCTGTGATGTCTTTATTGGCTCTGGAGGTTTGTCAGGGAAAAAAAAGGAAAAGGGGCCACTGGACTTGAACTGAAGGAACGGCAGGGCTCTGTCACAGAGACTGACATGGAAGCCTGCCCTCAGGGGACACACCAGGCGCAGCACATTTGGGTCTTTGACTCTAAGCAATGATGTCTGAGCTCAGATCTGAGGTGCACCTTTTGCACATGGACCTGCCTCAAGAGTAGCTCTGCAGCCACAGAGAAGAGCTTGCACAGCCATCTGCAGCATGAAGGACATAAGCAGAAGGAAAACTGCAGTCAAGACCTGCAGGAACCAGAAGACCAGTTAGGAGAGAGTTGACTAGAAATGCAAAAAGACTGAAAGGGCATTTGAGGAGGTGTGAAGGGAAATGAAACATGGAAGAAACTGGAAGTACCACGAGATTCTAGGGATTGTGAGGGAAAGTGGCTAAATTATGAAGAAGAAAATAAATGACCTTGAGTTAAGCTGAGAAGGTTAATTCAAAATTACAGATGTGATGTTTTGGCTGGAAATGGTATATCCCAGCACAATAGGTGGAACTACTCCTGTAGCGACATATTTCTCCTGCAAAGAAAACCCTTCTAAACAGCAGAAGTCATGCCCAAGAAGTACCAACCTCTCCACTCTTCTGGAATCAATTTGCAGTATTTGCAGAACTAACTTGCTGGCCAAAGGGAGAAAATAATAAATGGCCTATTTTAAGTGTTTAAAAAGCTTGTAATGGTTTCAGCTTTACAGTTCTGCTAATTTATGAGGAAGGATGAGATGTGAGGTCAGTGGTAATTGGTGATAGCTCTTCACTTCAAATGTTTCCTATTAAGCAATGCAGTAAAATTATACAGGAGTACAAACAGCATGTATGATTTAGATCTGTATGTTAGCACATCATTCTTATAGCACTGTCTTTTGTTTGTTTACACTGAAAACTGAAAGTGTGCTTTCCCTTTGAGAATATTTGCTCTCTCAGCTATGTAATTTAATTGCTTCTTTGAACCCCAAGACAGTGCAGTATTTTAGAGCTCATATTCTTTGTAAATGCTGCCACTCATTTCACTCACTAAGGACTGATAGGCTTGGTATATTAGAAATAAAGTTGGGTAACATGCCCATTTTGAAAACCCTTATGCCATATTTTCCTTGTAAAAATGAAGAGCTATGTTTTCAGACAAAGGAGCTACCCTTCAAGGTGGGTTATTTTTGGACTGTCTGACTGGTTGTTGCTGTGAAAGCTGCGCTGCAATGAAGGGTTGTGCTTGCGACTTCTGGCTTCTGCTGCAAAAAGTGTAGAAACACAGCTGGGATTGGGGAGAAAAAAAGCCTTCATAGCTCACGAGGGTTTCCTCGTGTTAGGTGTTCCTACAGCTGCAAGGACAAGGGGGTAGTGGAGAAGGTAGATTGAGGATTTAAATGGCCAAGATCTAGCCAGTAGCTAAACTGGAGGCAGTATGAAAGTAAGAATTTAGAAGAAGGTATCATCAGGCAGGAAGATCTGTGTTCTGGCTCTGGCCAGGACAGGGTCAATTTTGGCAGTAGCCAGGAGGGGCCAGGAAGCTCTTCTATACCACCTCACAATATTGCTGGGGGCAGGGAAAGGAGTCTCTCTTCCAAGGAGAAGGGGTTCCTGCCAGTCAAGAAAATGTGGAGGGAGCTGTCCGCTATTGTCTGTTACGGGGAACGGTTGTCTGCATGAATAGTTTATTTTCTTATACCTTTTGTTTTTAATAAGTTACTGTTACTGTTCATTTTCTTATCTCACTGCTGTTTCTGGTAAATTGTTCTTACCTCAACTGTGATCTTTGCCCTTTGTACCTCCAACAGGAGAGGGAGGAGAGGGAGTGGTGTGTGATTTCTTTTTTTTAAGCAGGAGTGCTAAATTGGAGAATACCTAAAACATGAGAGTCTGCTAGAGAAGAGTCAGGGTTGGTACAGTGCAGATTGTGGGGAAAAGGTACCATGTGAGGGAACATGAGGGAAAGCAAAGGACTGCTGGGGTGGGCAAGGGGAAGCCTGTGTCACCCCACAGGAAAAGGCTCTGTAGGCTTGGGACAGGAGAACGAAGACTATGGTACACTCAGATGGGGCTTTGTAGCATTGGGTGAGCACATGTTGTGTGGCACATTGCATTAGGCATAGAAATTGTGAAACCAGGCTCTCAGAAAGTTAGAAAATATTTTAATTAAATTAGCTAGCAGAGCTTTAATTTAGTGTCCTGAGCAAATACTTCATAAACAAACCCCATCCTTTTTTCCCATGCAGTCCTGTTTCTTTTATTGCACAGAAAGATGTTGTCTCCTTAATTTTCTAGGATTTTTTACAGAGAAAACAATGTATTTTAATTCTACCTATGGTCAAAAGCACATGGACTTTTTGTCTTGAGACTTTTTTTCAATTTCTTTTTTTTTTATGATATCCTAATGCAGGCATATATCCTCAAAAATCCCAGTTGCAAACAATTAAAAGCACAGTCTGATAAGGTGGATTGAAGGATGCAGGGCACATGTAATACGGCTTTCTTCTAAGATACTACTGATTGTCAGAGATTACTGATAAAAATCCAGTGCTGCAGCTAAAGGTCTCGGATTTTAATCCAGCTCAAATCACAGGACTTCTGAAGTGCTCCACTGAATATGTGTTCGACAGTCTAAAGCTGTAGGCAATCCAGGAGATTCCTGGACTGTATGGGGGCTAACTTCTTAAGCCAGGTGACAGACAGCCCTACCAGAGGGAATGCAATACTATATTTGATGGTCACCAATGTGAGCCAGCTAATTGGGGGTAACCTTGCAGTGATCATGCATTGGTGGAGTTTGAAGTCTTAAGGAATATAGGCCAGGTAAGGAGTAAAGTCAGGCTCTTGAACTTTAGGAGGGCAGAATTCCAGCTCTTAAGGGAGATAATCAGAGGAATTCCCTGGGAGACTGCCCCTGGGGACAAGGGAGCAGAACAAAACTGGCAGATTTTTAGAGAAATCTTCCATAGAGCACAAGAGCAAGTGATGCCCAAGAGCAAGAAAAGAAGCAAGAAAGGCAAGAGACTGGCATAGCTGAGTAGGGAACTGCTGCTCAAACTAAAGGGACAGAAACAAATGCATAGGCAGAAGAAACAACAACAGGTAACAGAGTACAGAAAAGTACAACTGTGTAGGGAGGGGGTTAGGAAGGCCAAGACAAAATTGGAACTTAACCTGGCAATGGCTGCAAAGAATAACAGGAAGGACTTCTACAGGTACATTAATCAGAAAAGGAAGGTCAAAGAAGGTGTACCCCTTCTGATAAACAATGGTGGGGAACAGTAACAACAGATGAGAAGGCTAAGGTACTTAAAATTTTTTGCCTGTCTTAAAGGCAACTTGTCTTCCCACACCTCTCCAGTGGATGGATGATAGAATGAGGACTGGAAGAGCAAAATCCAGTCCACTGTAAGCAAAGATCAGGTTCATGAGCACCTGAGGAACCTGAATGCTCACAAGCCCTATGAGACCTGACAAGATGAATCTCAGAGTCCTGAAGGAATTGGCTGATGTAGTTGTCAAGCCACTCTCTAGGATATTCTAAAGGTCATAGCAGTCAGGGTGACTGGGAAAAGTCAAAGAGAGTACCCATCTTTAAAAAAGGAAGAAAGGATGACCCTGGGAACTATGACCTGTCAGCCTCAACTCTGTGCCTGGGAAAATCATGGAAGGGACCCTCCTAGAGCCTGTGCTAAGGCACATGGAGGACAGGAAGGTGATTCAGGACAGCCAGCACAGCTTCACCAAGTCCTGCCTGACCAACCCAGTGGCTTTCTGAGATGGAGTAACTATGTCAGTGGATGAGGGAGACACTACAGATGTCATATATTTGGGCTTCTGTAATGCCTTTGACATGGTCCTCCACAACACCCTTCTCTCCAAATTGAACAGTGATTGATTCAACAGGTGAACTCTTAGGAGGATTAGGAATTGGTTGGATGGTCACATCCACAGGGTCATGATCAACAGCTCAGAGTCCCAGTAAACATAAGTGACAGATGGAGAGCAGACATGGGGAGGACTTGAGGTGCTGGTGGGTGAGAGGCTGGACATGACCCAGTCTCATGCCTTGGCAGCCCAGAAAGCCAGTTGTATCCTGGGCTGCATCAAAAGTGGCATAACCAGCAGGTGAACCACCAGGGACTTACTTCTGCCCCTCTGCCCCCTCAGGTGAGACCCCACCTGCAGAGCTGCCTCCAGCCCTGGGGGCCAGCACAGCAAGGACATGGAGCTGCTGGAGAGAGTCCAGAGGAGGCACCAGGATGGTCAGAGGGCTGGAGCAGCTCTGCTGGGAGGAAAGGCTGGGACAGCTGGGATTGTTCAGTGTGGAGAAGAGAAGCTTTAGAATGACCCAACTGCAGCCTTCCAGTACCTGAAGTGAACTTGCAGAAAAGATGAAGAGAGACTATTGACAAGGGCCTGGAGTGACAAGACAAGGGGGAATGGGTTCAAATTGAAAGAGAATAGGTTTAGATTAGATATTGGGAAAATATTCTAGGGATGAGGGTGGTGAGGCCCTGGCAGAGGTTGTCCCATCCCTGTAAGTGTCCAAGGCCAGATTGAATGGGACTTGGAGCAACCTGGGCTAGCGGCAGGTGTCCCTGCCCATGGCAGGGGGTTGGAACTAAATGATCTTCAAGGTCCCTTTCCAACCCAAAGCATTCTACAGTTCTGTGATTCTGTGATTCTACAACAGAGTTTGCACTTCCTTTCCAATTTCACTGCTATGTCATTAAGATTATGTTTACATCTTTCTGTGAAAAAGAGCCTAATTAAATTAAAATACTCTCTTAAATGTTAAGTTCTATGCAAATACAAAAGCAATTAATGAATGTTATTTGTGTCTTTGGGAAGCTGTTGTGCAGAACAGTTAATTGCTCCCATGAAAGTCTTGATTTTTTAAATATTATTCTGAACAAATTATTAACAAAAATTGTGCATGTCTTTTGAACTTGCATATCTTTTACAATGATTCCACTGATGCAGAGATCCACTGATGATCCTCTGCAGAAACTGCTGAAGCAATTTTTCAGCTTTTACATAAGTATTTTAGACTTTCAGTAAAGATTCAGTGATTTTGAAACTGACTTTAAAATGTCATCAAATGGAAACTCAATACTCAAATTAGGTCCCAACTTATGCTGTGATTTAAACAGCATTGGTTAGACACATCAGCTGGAACAAGAACCTATCATTTCCACTGATGCTTTCAGTTCTTCTAGACTAGACCTTCTGGATTACCTTCCCAAAGGTACTATTTGATTTTGTGCTTTTTCCAACTAATTTGTTATCTTATTTTGCCTTTGAAATTTTCTAAATAAGGTTTTCCTGTGTGTATTACAAAACTGTAGATGTGTCATGTACCAGAGGTAGGATTTGTTCTGAGGGCTGGGTTTAATACTATTCTTAAGATAATTTTCTATCACTTTTTGACCTTTTATGAAATTTCTCAGTTCAGCGTTTCTTGGTGCTGTGAAGACAAAATTATACATGTTTCTTTGATATTCAAAATCCATTTTGAATATATAATCCATTTTACATATATAAATATATGTATAAACACACATATAAAGTTGGAAAAAACTGGGGTTTATATCTTATGAAAAGATAGTTATTTTCCTAGGATATTTGTACAGGTTAAACACATAGAGAAGTTCTAAGACATTCCTTAGAAATGAGACTAAGAGAATTTCTTTTCTAACTAAATGCTTCAGTTTCTTAAGATAGTCTCAGATAATTCTAAAACTATTACAAGATGTGACCTGTAATTAACAGAAATAATGTATGTTTTTAAAAATATCAGCAAAGCCTAAACACTAAACAGACTGACTGTGAAAATATCCTTCAGGAGCTTTTGTCCTTCCAGAGCCTGCATGGCAGGAAAGCACTGAAATTTCAGTGAGGAAACTACAATTTATAGACTTCCATGATACCTCAGTCCTTAGAGGACAGGGAAGAAAATAAAGGATCCTCACTGATCTTATGTTACTGGACATCTGCTGGTGTTGCTCTGCCCACTCCCCACCTCAATCCCTCCCTGTTCTTGCCCTGCTGCTGACCATGTCGGGGGGGCCAGCTTTACCCAGCGCTGTCCCAAACATGAAGGGAAACCTGAATATTAGCTGGAGAGTCCTGATAGTTTTGCAAATCTAGGCAGAACTAGGCAAATAGTTTTTGTCTAGACAGTTGAATTGGTAGTTTTTGAAAATATTAAAGTGATTCATGATAGTTTTTAAAGAAGAATTTGTAAAACATATTTACCTTAAATACTGTAAGTTCTGTTTTTTAAAAAATACTGTAAAAATATGCAAACAGGAAACATGCCTTACCTTTTAACCAAAGGAGTTGTGCTGGAAAAGTGTATCATGGTACACCCATTGAATGGGGATAATTTCCAAGTAATCAATCTGTGATTCCATGGGAACCAAATCCCCAAACCACTTTTGTGTCTTTGGCTTGAGAAGGGATGTGAGGATTGAGAGCTGCTGAGATGACGGGATCCTAACACCAACTCATAAACCAAATACACGTGAGGTCAGGATGAGATTACATAGCAAGCTACCAGGCTTTCTCTCAATATCAAGTTTTACATGAAAATATTTGCTCTTCTAACAATGTTAACTTGCAGAAAATTGTGCCATTTAAGATTTTTGCTTTTAAAAATTATGGTACAGACTATACAATTCTATTCAGTTATTCTTTAGCCCTGAGGCAAGTCCTAGTTTGGGGAAGTACATACCGCCAGCATAGACCTGTAATATCCAAGGGACCCACTCAGTTAAAATATATATTTTACTGTCTTTTTGGTGAATGCCTGGCTTAAATGTTCTTTGATAGTGTGACTAAAGCATCTCTTTCTTTTACTGATGATTTTCTGCAAGCTCTGGTGCCTGTCATCCCTTGTAATAGTAAATTACATATTACTCTAAGAATTAATTTAAACAAAGAAATGGTTATTGCAATAAAATTGTTTACAGCTACTCATCTTGCCAAGATCTGTAATAAATGCAGTGTTGTGACAAAATCTGGTCCCAAGTCAGGGGAAAAAAGTCTAAAAACTTGGATTTTAGACTTGACTTTTGTTTAGTCATGTGTAAAATTTGTGTAGCATAAACATAAAAGCTGTGATTATGAAAGCAAATGAAGGAATTCATCCATGTCAGTTCCATGTATTTTAATGAGCTGGTAACTAAACCCTAACTCACACTGGCTCCTGGCAGGGTTTAATATCTCTGTGTAGAATACTCTGAGGATTTGCCAGGTGCCGACTATAAGCACCATAAATTAGCACTGGTTGGAAGGTTGCTCCTTAGATGTATTTAATAGAAAACTTGAGCCGTTTGGTTGAATTCTCTTTTTAGTTTTGTGTGGTTTTGTTTTCTTTGGTGCTACAGCAAGTTCTTTGAAAGTTGCAATGCCATAAAACCAGTGGGGAATGTATCAGTCACAGTCCTCTGTTATTGCTGCCTTTTGACTGGGGATGGGGAGGCTCATCCTGAAATTTGAAGGAGAAGTGGTGATGCTCCAGTGCCTGGGAGCACTGCACTCTCCCTTCCTGCTCTAATTTCCATACCCTGGGAGTCTGGAACAGTTTCATGGATTGGTCCAGAGATATTCCTCAGATTTTCTGAAGCAGGAGGAATTTGTAGAATGCTGTGCTTTATTTTTAGATACAAGTATCTAATAGACCATCTTCAGAAATTATTATCACCCACTAGCCAAACAAACAAGCTGTTTTAGTCAACCTGATGTGACTATTTGTAGCGCAGAAAACACACAGATGCCTCTTTTTCGATCCAAGTTTTCTAACAGCCTAATTTGTAAATAAGATTTCTGTGTATTCACACAGTCCTAGTATTTTGGTTGGCAGGAAATGCAGTAATCAAGCTGTGAATATCTTCCCACACTTTTGTACTTCATTTCCAGAGAAAGAATCATGTCTGAGTGACTTGAGGGGAAGGAGCTGCTGAGGTACATAAATAGTTCTGTTCCAGCACTGCTGCTTAAAAGCAGCTCTGTCTCTCGGTGCAGGTCTGCTGTGAGGGCTGGTGGTTTCTGCAGAAAACAAATCTAAACAGGACATACAAAGTTGTGCAGGTAGCAGGAGAGCCTCCTGTGTGGAGTGAAGGTCACCTGTGAGCAGAGTGATGGTAAGGAGGCGTGTGCTCCCCTAATATGACTAGAAGTAGCTAAGGCTAAGCTGACTTCACATATGAGAGTTTTGCAGACTCTATGCAGGAATTCCTGTATCGGAGGGGGTGTGTTCCACACACCGTTGGATAAGTAGATTCAGCTGCTGTGTAACTACTGCAGCTTGGGGTAGCTGTCAATCTATTAATATAATATATTGATATGTCATTATCTCTTGTCATAATTCTCCCCACAATCTCAGTATGTTTGAGGTGTTTCAGGGCCGAAGTATGATCAAGAGGGAAGCATTGCACTGGGATTTAAAGTGTGGAATTGATGTTGGATTTTTTTTGACTGAAATATTTATACATCAGAATGGTCAAACATTTATAAATTTGACACCTTTAAATAATTCATTTTAGCCAAAAATAAATTACTGAAGTGACATTTAAGAAAAACATTTCATTTGAGCTTATATTAGAAATTACAGTAGTTCACAGAACAGTAAAAGTTGAGTCTCAGCAGGTTCTAAGGAAACCATGAGCTACATTTTGGGAGTCCAAAGAGGAAACTCCTCTCCCAGCTGATCTGATTTAGAGGTAAAATTCTTTCAAAGCGAGATTTGAGTATGTGTTCCCCTTTACCAGGAGAATGTATCTCCCCCCAAGAGGTACTCTGGTCCAGATGTCTTTCAGTGTTGTTGGTTGGGTTCACCATGTAATAGAGACAGTGTAATAGTCACAAAGCCAAAAAGCAAACAGTGTGTTTTGGCAAGAGGACTCCAAGGATAACTTGGGTTTAGAAACCTAAGGCACAGGAACGCAGTTTTGTGGTTTGTGTGCTCTTGATGAATACCAGGATTTCTGGTCCCCAAACTTTGAAGATGAATTCCAGGAAAAGCTTTATGGCAGTGAATGCCTATTAGAGGGAATCCTTGTGTTACAGGATCATTCCCTGTTGCCTTTTCCTCCACCTTCCTGCTGCCTACACTGTTCCAAAACCCCTTAGATAGAGTTGTCTCCCTGTGCTATGGAAAGCTCAGCCCACGCTTAGGTTGGGATTTCCTCTAAGTACCAGCTTGATAAATTTAAGCAGTGCTTAACCCTGCTCCTTGCCATCACTAAACTGATATTTAAAAATGCTTTGCATTGGGATTTTGCTTCCATTTGAGCTTTTTTACATGTGTTGTAGGTTTTTTGAACTGACCCATAGTCAAAGGGGTGGGGGGAAGCAAGTTTTTCTGTCAGGGAGAGATAAAACGTCAAGGTTCGGTTGTGTTTCTGGCTCAGATCTTCACAGCTCTCTCACAGAAAAGCTCATAACGTCTGCATACCAAGTGAACTGCTTGAGGGAAACCCCATTCCCCTTTTAGCCATGATCTAAGGGCTGGCCCGGAGGGGGCTGCGGGGGGCACAGTGAGTTTGGACTTGGGCAGGATTTGCTCACTCTTCCCTGGCTCAGACAAGGGGGTATGGAGGGGCCCCCACGTTCATCTTTGCCAGTTCCCCACGCCTGACGTCCCATCGGCTCTGGTGCTCAGCTGCTGCCTTGCTGGGCTCGCAAGGGCTCCAGGAGGGTCCCAGCCCACCGCCGACCCTGCCCGTCCTGTGCTGTCTGCTCTGAGGACTGCCAGCACTGCCAGAACTGCTCCAGACTCACCGGGTGCCAGCACTGTCTGCAGGAGCTTCCAACCCCCCACCCAGGGAAAGAGCGAGAGTGTCCTTGTGCTGCCCACAGGCCGGTTCCCATCACCGCTGACCCGCACTGGGCACCGGCCGAGCCTCCACACCCTGCGCTGACCGGCACTGCAGTGCTTGGCTGCCTGAAAGCTTCTGTTATTGCTGGGGGGTTTGTTCTGTTATACATATTTTTAATAAAGAACTGTTATTCCTTTTTCTACATTTTTGCCTGAAAGCCTCTCAATTTTGAAGTTAAAATAACTTGGAGGGAGGGGTCTTCTTTCCATTCCGGGAAGGTTCCAGCCTTCCCTGTCAGAGATTTGCCTTTTTTTGAAACCAAGACAAAATGAAAGCCTGTGATTGCAGAATGATAATGTTTTGACACAGTAATAAAAACCAGGAAATTCACCATCACTGGTGGTGTTCCTCTTTCTCTTGCCTTTACTGCATGACAGTTCTTGTGTAGGCAGCAATTGAGTAGAAATGACAATAGCAATTACTTTGTAACCTTCTGCTTCAGTACACATTTTATCATTCCTTCAAGGAAAAATGTCCATTAAGAGCAAATATTTGTATGTGAGAGATATGCATTAAAAATTCATACAGCTTGGAGAATGTGCTGCAAATATTAATATCAATATAGGTAAGACTAGGATTTTTAATTTCCCTTGCAGGTTTTGCAATAAAATCATGAGTTCCTTCTCTCTTCTTCCCTCGTTTCATGCCTTCCCTGTTACAATAATTAGTCAGAAAACTGAAGTTTAGATAATGTTCTTTACGCAATTACTATCAATTGGTTAAATAGGCTGTTTTGGCATTGAATTTTTCCTCAAAAAGCCATTGAGTTTTTGTCTATGGCTAGTTACTCTTTGTAGTTAGCTAGGTGGGAAAAGAAATGAAAAATGCTAATTTATGTTTCATGAATGACAGCTCCCTATTTTTGGTTCCTCCCTATCTGTGGTTTAAAGTCTAGTTTATTAATTAATAAGTAGAATTTCTTGCATCTTTGATCATTGATACTATCACACAGAATACTGAATATTTAAAAGTAGTTTCCAGTTAATCTCTAGTACATGTGCTGTATCACAAGGCAAAGAATCACTTTAAAAGAACTATGCTTAGTGAATAAATATAAAAGATGCTCCCTTTCCTGTTTGGAGTGAATGTACTCTTGGTGGAAGTGATAGGTTTAACACTGATTTGGACTGATCAAATGTGGAGACTATGAAATGTCTTCTAAAATAGCTGCTGAAGAAATTCAAATAAAATTATTCTTAAAAATTGCCCATGTTAATAGCTAGACCTGAAAAGGAATAACCTGGTTTTCTAAAGTCCTGAACATTTAAAAAATTGTATGAATTTCAGTACCTCTTAAAGTCAAGTTATTTCATTAAAACAACTATTTTTGACCTACAATTAGGGGGAAAAATTCTCCTCAAACAAACAAAATAAAAGAAAAAAATCTACTCCAACCTTCAACACCACACAGTGCCAGCTCCTTCTAGCTTATTGGTGGTGTCTGAGGATCTGCTCAGCCTGAAAACTGCTCATATAGGTATTGCTTTCCCAGCCTATCAGCATGTTCATGCATAGCAGGTGAATTTAAAGAGAAATCTGTGTTAGGGGTATGGGACAGCAGGTATTACCTCCACAAAGCATTTATTCCCTGTTCTGTATGTGCTGGGGAAGCCTTTGATTCAGAAGAGCCCTGTGAATGGAGGTGGGTGGGCAGGTGGCTCTGGGGCTCCCGGGGGCAGCAGCTGCGCAGAGGGACCCCCACACCGAGCACTTCTCAGGGACTGCCCCAGCTCCAGTCACTCCAGCTCCTGAGGGGAGGGGCTCTACTGCCAAAGAGCAGTAACTCAGTGAGCAGTAACTACCATAATTCAGCCCACTGGTTTGTAGTTTATTTGCAGCTGTTTCCATCAAACCTGGGAGATATATTCCAGGCGAATAAATACCTTGTGGTGTGTCTTAATGTGGGTTCTGGGGCTATATGTATTCCTTTGCTAAATGCTAGCTAATATTTGCTAACATACCATTAGTCTTACTTTTGAAATTCATTCATTATGCAACATCTTTTAAAAAAACACATTTGAATGAAATGGGGCCCCTTGTGAGGAGAGACACTTGCTGCTAGGTGAGCACCTGAGCTGAGGGCTGGATACCAGGTGAGAATGCCCAGTGCCCTGAACAGCTTAGAGGAATGCTCAGATGCAGTAGAGCTGTTTCAGGTATGTTTGTCTAGTGTTTTCTCAAATAAAGCCATTTACTTAGTAGTTTATTTATCCAGATGTCTTCAAGGTAAAGATTTTAATGTGTGAGTTTGTAAACCTTTTGATTTTTTGAGGTGTATTGAGTGCTTCTGAAACTTTTTTTTTTTTAAATTACTATTCCTTTATTGATTATTTAGTTGTAAATAGATTTGTTAATTGTTTTAGTCTAGCAAAATTTGGGTAGCATGCCAGGAAACTCGTGTAGCTGCACAGGTGGATCAGGCTTGAAGAGAGCAGGAGTTATCTGGAGCTGAATTGAACGCATTGCTTAGTTTTGATTCCCTGCTAGACTTCAGTCTGGCACAAAATCCTGGTGGACAGTGGACATTACTTTAGAATAAGGATTGCTTGTCTAAGTCTGTGGATTTTAGACTTGTATGTTTTGAATACTGAGTTTTTGATTCAAACAATCCTCAGTTCTCAAGGGAACTAAGAGAGTATTAAATTACCAGCTTGTAAATGTATCAATAATAAGTCTGGGTCTGTTGTTTTGTTTTAGTGGAGGCAGATATGCTGTGACAAGGAGTCAGATGTAGTTTATGAGCTGCTGGCCTTGGAGCTGTGGGGGAGAGGAGTGTAGTGTGGCTGCACGAGAAGCTTGGCAGAGGCTCTAAAAGTAACAAATTTTGGGAGAGGCTGGGATTTCCTGTTGTATTTCACTATCTTGCCGGTTGGGGTTTTTTTCCCAATATACTGAAGTGCAGATTAAAATGGGACAATCAGGTTCAAGAAATCAGATTTGATTTAAGCCTCCTTGTTACTGTGGATAAAACTGAATTTTGTTAGTGTGAAACTACTGTGTTTAGTAAATTGTATTCTGTGGGGCCAGTGTGCACTTGGTAGAAGAAGCCCTGTGGTTCCAGATGGTGGAAAGGCACTATTGGTAAGGCACATTCAGACTTGTTTCTCCCTCTACTTACTCTTCCAGCAGCCAAATTGATAAAGGGGGTTACTTGCATCCTAACAAAAGTAAACACTTCTATAAAGCAAATGTGGGTACATATCTACTCCAGATGTGCTTTGACCCTTTTTTCTTCCAGTCAGGCTGTTGGTGGCTGAGAAGGGAAGAAGAAATGAGGCTGAGACCAAGAACAGATGTGGAGAGGTGAAGGACAGAACTGGCAGAAGCACCATAGAGAATATCCTGTCTGCCTCTACCGCCTCTTCCTCTGTGAGAAGGGACAGGCAGGGAGCAGGAATGTCTTATCCAGCTGGGGTAGACTCCTGACCATCCTGCCCAGTCCCAGGCCACAAGGACAGAGCAGGGATGACAGCTTCATCTCCGAGCTCTGATGGTGGCTGTTGGTGTAGCAGGAAGCTGCAGGAGGCAGGATGCCTTCACCCTGGGTAACCCTCCCCAAACTCCCCTTTCTTCCTCTGGTAGAAGAGACTGCTTCTCATCCCATAACTGCCTTCATTTCTGAATGCTCCTCCTTGAGAAGCGCTCACAATTCTACCATTTTGTGTTCCTTGTACCTGTGAAAAATGACCAAATCTCCTATTTGTGTGTGACTTGTGGAATGATTCCCAAAGCAGACATTTCAACATCTGCAATTTTTCCTCCTCTTGGAAAAATACCTTTTCCTTGTTCAGTGCTATTTTATTCATCAGCAACATTTGGCTGCTGGTAAAACGACATATGGCAGCTCCTTCAAAGATAGTTTAGGACACAAAAAAAAAATCTTTACCTTACAGAGAACTGTTATGGTAATTTGAGTGGGCAAAAGGTAACTAAGCACTTGGAACACCACCAGAATACCAGTTGTATCAGATATTCCACCTGATTGTGGAAAATACAGCTTCTTTGGGAGTGAGTTTAGAAATACCTTAGTTTTCTGCTATGATAAAAGATAAATTCTTATTTTTCTGCTTGATTAATGGGGTGAATTGACTCTAAGGGACATAATGCCATGCAGGGAGCAGGAGTGTGGGGACAGTAGGTGAGAAGAGAGGAAAGAGGCAGTGTCCTGGCAACGTTCGTGTATCTGTGAGTCCCACACTGGAACTGACTGGCTTAAAAGCAGATTTTAATAAAATCCACAATGCAAAATGTAGGTACAAATGTCTGTGCTTGCAATGAAAAGCCTCTTTGATTTTCTATAGCACTGGGATAGAGAGGAGTGGGCCTACCTCTGAGTCTACATCAGTGGCTCATTTGTTAAAGTGCAAGGGAAACGGTGAGTAATGAAAGTTTATGGTGCATATTTTCCTCTCAATATGCTATTACCATTAATGGGAAATACACTCAGAATGAAGGGAGTGTGCCTCCTCGTGTGCTTAATGATCAAGCTCCTGGGTCCCTGCTGAATATCACACACTTGATGTGCTCTCTGAAATGTTTCTACACTGTAATTTAAAACGGGGTAAATTATATTGCTGACCTTAGTTAATTGCTGTCAGGGAAGTGATATCATGACCAAGGGCAGAGTGCGTCAAAATGACCTGAGATCAATCTTCCACTTCCTAAAAACAGTGCTACATAGAATTCTCATGTTATTACAATATAGTCACTCAGTATGCAATGTTTGAAAAGCAGATAATATTTGGCCAGATCCCTGAATCTGGCTTTGGTGACACTTGTTTTAATATTTGGTTGCTGCTGTGAAGTTTTAGTAGGAGCAGAATACAAACTCTTCTGCAGTTGTCTTTTCTATACCAAGCGAGACTTTTTTCCTTTGAAAATTAAATAAAATTAGTAAAGCAGAAGTGAGGGTAGGGAGCATGGAAAATTATGATGTCATGTACATAACTCTTTTTCTTCTTTTTAATTTGGGAGAACTATAGACCTTAAATATATGTTAGTCCTCTTTTGAACTCACTGGAGAATTGGTGTATAATGCAAAAGCAGAGGTTTGTTATTGAGAATGAGTGCTAGAGAATCCAGCTGAATTGATAGAGCTCATCCTTGTGCACAGGAGAGAGACAGAACACATTACATCTCCATCCAAGTAATATTCTTTGGCCCCGTCTCACACCTGGAAGCCAAAAGAATGGTCTATGAAATTGCCATGGGTTAGATGGAAACTGGCTTGATAGCTATTCTGGGGACAGCTCTCTGTGGTTCATCATCAAAACAACAGGAGGGATTAAGCAGTACTCCACTGAGGGCTTTCCTGGCTCTAGTCATGGTCAATGTTTATCACCAAGCCGGATCATACACAGGTATTACCACACTGGAAAGGACTGCAGGAGACCATCACAAATTTGAGGAAAGGCCTGAAGATTCTGGCTGATGGATTTCATTAAAGACAAATCACAGAATCAGGGGATATACTGAATTGGAAGGGACCC
>JAWWMP010000028.1:321451-361317 GCA_035047865.1 Dendrocincla tyrannina
GCGAGCCCATCCTGCCCGTGGACACACTTTGTCTGACCCTTCAGTTGAGACCTGACTAGCATGGGAGACCCTACTGGGGGCACGTACCACCTCCAGCACAGCTCGTAACCTCATAAGGGTATGCAAGCTTCTCCCCCACGACAAGGGGTGTCCATAGAGAAGTATATATATATATATATATATATATTTTATTTAATTTTAAGTGAGGTAACTGTGGTGGACCCCAAATTCACTGAATTTCATAACTTCTGGTAGAACTTTCATTTTTGCTGGCCCAGGTCTCAGAATATTCTGAGTTGGAATGGATCCACAAGGATCATCAACTCCAGCTCTTAACTGAGTGGCCCATACAAAGCTCAAACTCACAACCGTGGTATTATTAACAGCAGGGTCTAACCAATTGAGCTAATCTCAGGTCAAGATAAAAAATGTTAATTTACCTTCTTAGAAAACTTCAGTGCCCTGAAGGCAGTGGTGTTATTTCGGAAGGTAAGAGAGGTTTTAACTTGCACTGAAGAACTAACCTGTGTTCTAGCTCAATTCCATGAACCCTTTCCTAGAAGCATGGCAGAATGGACCTATGTGCTTTCTTCCTTGGTGCTGCCCAAGGGTCAGCTTATGTTTCTGAGCCTGGGGTGGGTCAGGCCTGGCTTGGCTTGCGTACAAAATGCTGCTCAGATGGACACATGGGGCCGATTTTTTTTTTAATTTCTTTTTGGTTGTTTGTTTCATTAAGGTTTTGTTCAAGAGTCATATTTTACATGTTTTAGTAGAGAAATTTGCAGTTTCATTCACACAACAAGGTGTTTCACTTATTAGAGCCTCTGGCAAGTTTAAACAAAATGAAAGGCTAGATGAGAGTATTTGCCACTTTCTGTCTTCCAAGTGCTTTACAATCCAGATGGATCTTTGAGTTGTTTGTTTTAAATTGTACTTACAATATCATTAAAATTGAAAGGAATATATTACTTCACTCAGAAATTAATGATTTCTTAATTACCTGTTTAATTAAAACAAAGTAATTAGATGTTGCATGGAACAGCTGATTGAAAAACCTTTAGAAAAAACTGGGTTGCACCAGGGGCAGGAAGCAGAGTTGCAGAAACTGCTCTATAAACCTGAACACAGTACAGGAGGTCAGTTTGTTCTGCTCCCAAAAAATATATCAGGAGTTAAAGGCAGGGGAGCAAAGCAATATGAACTGAGTTACAAACTTAGTTACATGGTTATCTCTTGTACAAGTAAAAGCTAATATGTTTAGGGGAAAAATTGTGTGGTAGAAATATATTTATTTTCTCCAATATTTTCTTAATCCTCAGGATCCCTTGCTTTTGTAAAATTAGCTAGTTATTTTGTAAGAGTGAGGAATTGGAGTGGAATAAGAGTAAGTCCTTGCCCTGTTTTCATGTCTGCTCAAAATCCTTCGCTGTCCCCCTTCTCTAGACTACCCAAACGTTGTTGCTATTACATCAGGTTAAACCACAGCTGCAATGGTAATACAGCTGAAAGACAGAAAAGAGCTTTCATTAATGACGGCCAAACTGAACTGATTAATTTAGATTAAAATAATAGTGACGATGGAAAAACTTGGATTTTTACTGGGTTTTCCAGCTTAAATGGCTGTTGCTTAACAATCAGGGAACCACCTCTGATATTCTGATTTGTTCCTTGTGCAATGTGCTGAAACAGTTAAAAGCAAATTGTGCGCTATCTGGAGGTTTTAAAGATAAGAGGTACTTCTCAGCATGAATGAACTGTAAAATGTATTTGAGAATGAAGTTTTTGATGAGAAGTTGCATAAAAAATCCATCCAATTTCCAAATCTCTGCAGAGAAGAATCTTTTGAAATTCGGACCATTGTACTAAACACATTTTTTAAAGGTATTTTAATGACAGTTGAGATCTGAACCTTCCCCTAAAACTGTGTTGGGGAAAATCCTCTATTCTTGAGTTTTGCTTGCTTGGCATTGCAAATACTGCACCAGAGCCATCACCAGGCAGACTTATTTCTTGGTTCCTCAGAGTGTGATAAGTTCTCCTTAGTGTCAGAATAACAGAAGTGCATTTCTAGCCAAGGTGCATGTGACACAGACACTGTAGGTAGATGGACAGCTCACTACTGCCTACATGTGCTTGCATGAATTCCTTGTTCTAGTAAGTGTGTGAAATAACTTATCAGGAAAGGAAGTGAAATTCTGCTAAGTTATATGCAAACATAACCAAAACCAGTTTTCTTGAAGCACTGAGGGAGACTGATAAAGTTCAGCTGACACCAAGGGCACAAGCTATAAGTTATCAGGTCTAATACCTTTCACAAGCCCTAGTGCCATTTAACTATAATAGAAAATGAGATAATTCAGTTTTCATAAAAAGACAATAGAACTCTTCTGAATGGACTGGGGTACATATGCATTGTCAGGAATTCCTTTAAAAAAAACCCAATTTTGTGGATTACATTTTACATCTATCCGTGTATGTGCAGAAAAGAATTTGTACTGGACCCTCCCTCATTACCCTTCTTGCAAGTGCTCAAATGGTAGAAGCCAGCACTTCCTCATGACTTGTTGAACTGAAGGCCTATCTCCCTTTCTGCCCTCCAGATCTGTCAAGTCATCACATATTCCAGCTCTAAAGTGGCCAGAAAAATGAAGGCACTGTTTGGAGGAAGCACTACTCTAACCTATGGAAGGAAAAATCTTTTATAGAGTTGTGCACGTAACACTTACCATCTGGCTCCACTGGTGAGGAGAATCTTACATCCACATTCCATCATGCTTCAATTAATTTTTTTGAAAACTATCATTCTCCAGTTGATATTAAACCCTTGTGACAAACAGCTGAAGGTAAACAGTACTATCTGTGCTGGTGTTCAGGAGAGTAACAAAGTCTATAAAGGAAAATATTACCTTTGTTAGCTTTGGAATAGCTGTGAAAAAATTATGAAAAACTTTGTGAACTCAGAGTCTCCTCCATACTTCCTCTCATCCTTGAGGACCAGCACAGCCTGTACAAGTGTGCAAGCTGGCAGGGTGCAGGCTTCTCCCCAGGCTTCCTGGATAGGGACCTTCTACCTGGTCAGCTGCTGACTCACACGGGTTCTGCTGTCCCTGTTGACACTTTCTGCAAATTCAGAGCACTGGGAGATGTGAATAGCACTGTCTTACTCTTAGCCATGCCCAGCAGAGCCACACAGCTCTCCAAGTTTGCAGGGTCAGCAGCCTGTACTCCCCTGCAGTGCTGACACAGCCCTGCTGCCCCACAGGTCCAGGCTACATAATGGAGCCTGGTGTTGTAAATAAGAATCCCCATATTAGGTATGCAGGGCATGTTTTTAAGATGATTTCTCAGGGTTAACAGACTTGGAAAGGATTAGGGTGTCTGTCCATGGGTAAAAATGTTGAGCTGCTCTCAAAATTCTGCTGCACAGATAGATGTGATTGAAGAGGGACTTATGTACTATTTCTGACAGGGGCGGGGGTGGAGGACTAGGAAGATTAGGGGGAGAAGGGAAAACAGATTGGTTTTTTTGTATGCAGATTTGCTTTTCTTATCTGCGAAGGAACAAGTAGTCTGCCTAAGCAGCCTCTGTTTTTAATTTCTGCAGCCCTGGCACATAGGTCAGGTGGCAGAAGAGAAGGAGAAGGGGAAACTGGGCTTACTGCTGCTCCTACCCAGAGGGATGGTATGGGTGCAGTAGAGTCAGTCCTTACCTGGGGGGGTGGTACCTTCATCTGCTCCCTTGAGCCCTCCTTGGTGAAGGAGGCAGCAGTCCCTAATTGTCCATCTCTGTGGGTGTGCTGGGTTTTGACAAGACCCTTCGAGGGTAAGAAGGAGAGGCACACTCTAGGGGAGGGTATGATGAAATGGCCAATTTATTAAAATGGCGCCAACTTATATGAGGGCAGCATGGAACTTTCTGAAAAGGGGGATGAATTTGGGAGGAGCATGCAAATCCTCCTACATCAAAGGAAAGATACGGAAGGATCACAACCATAAAGGGTAAACAAGGGTGGAGATAACTATATAAGGAAAGGCTCCACTGTGGCAGAATCTGAGCAATCAGATTCAGGGAGTGGGGGCAACATGAGGGAGAAAACCAAACTCCATTTTGTATAGCATGCAATAATGATATTTAACTTTACAACTGTGAATTCATAAACTAGGAAACCCGTAACAACACAATATTTGGCAATAAACTTTCTCTTATATGAAACAGGTCTTGCTTGTAGCTCTCCTTCTTGACACTGGGTCTCATCAAGCAGTTTCATGTTCTTTCTTCCATTTGGCATAATTTCGTACCCCTACAGAGTTTGGCTGGGGTAGAGTTCAGTTTCTTCACAGTAATCAGTATGGGGTTCTTATAGCTTGGTATCTTGTTGGAATTCCTCCCTAAAGGTTTGGAGCCAATGCCTTAGTGTCAGTAAAGATGGTTAACAAAGGGCACAATGAATATGTATATCCTGTTATTAACTGCTTTAGCCAGAGTGGTTTGTTCTGATCTCTCCCCGGGCCCGGAGGGGGAGGGAAGACTGGCTCGGGTGGGGGGGGGAAGGGGTCAGGGTGTCTGCGCTTTCTTCGCAGGTCAGGAGCACAGCTCTCGGTGGAGTGAGGAGGACGGAGACACTCTGATCCCAGCATCACTGGATAGCCTAGGCTGTGGTTTTTTTCCCCTCCCTAACTCAACCATTTTCATGTGTGGGCGATCGTGGACACTGCAGAGACTGCTGTGAGGAAAGAGGGAGAGCGATAGCACCTGTTATCTGCCCCTGCGGACATGGGATTGCTGCTGCTTTTCTTTCAACATCAATTTCTCACGGGAGCTGACCTAGGGACTGTGCCTGCCATCTCGCCTGAGGGAGAGCCCAGCTGGCCGGGCGTGATATCGCCACCTGCTGTCCGTGAATATAACTGCAACCCCCGAGAGAGAGGGGCCAGCAGCTGCGGCACAACATCACCACCTGCCGTCTGTAGATATAATTGCATTCCACCCTTTTTTTGTGGGGGGGGAGTAGCCAAAAGACCTTTTAACACTGTTTGCTTTGTCATTTGGGGGGGGTGTATTACAAACTGTTGTTTGGTTCTTTCTGGATATATATATATGTGTATTGTGGTTAAGAACTGTTATCCTTTTCATATACATATAGACTTCTAATTAAAGTCCTGTTTTCTAAATTTAAAGGAGAGGGATTATTTCTTGGCCAACATAGATATCTTAGTTCTCCTCTTGAACTAAGACAGGGCTATTTTGAATTTGTGCTGGAAGCAGTATTGATAAAACAGGGATTTTTTATTTTTATTGCTGGGCAGCACTTACACAGAGCCAATTTTTTTTCTTCTCACCCCACCAGTGAGCAAGTTAGGGGGCACAAGGAGTTGGGAGAGGACACAGCCAGGACAGCTGACCCTAACTAACCATAGGGATATTCCAGACCATATGGCATCATGCTCAGCAATAAAACTAGGGAGGAGGCTGGTGGGGGGCTGCTACTCAGGAACTGACTGGGCATTGGGTGGAGTAATTGTTCTCATTTGCATCACTTGTCTTGGAGTTTATTTCTCTCTTTTTCTTAATTTCCTTTTCATTGTGATTTATATTTTGTATTATTATATTTCAATTATTAAATTTTTTACCTCAACTCATGAGTTTTCTCACATTTTGCCTTCCAGTTCTCTCCCCTGTCCCACTGAGGGGGAGTGAGCTGCTGGCTGGAATTTAGCCATGAGAGCAGGTAAATGGCAGCTTGATCAATTCCAAACTTAACATTTCTACTTTCGCAATGTGGAGCACTTCTCAGAGCATACGTGGGATACAGGGAAAGGTACATCCATAATTTTCTAGTATGGCTTGTAGTTGAGCTGGGAAATGTACTGCATGCATCAATGCTCATTTCGTATTGTCCAGGATGAGAGCAGAGAATCATACTTGTGGTCTTCACCTGGTGGAAAAACGTCACTCTGGAATACCAGTTTCATTGATCACTGTCTGCCATTCCTAAGGGCTGGGATGAATGTGCATTCAGAGAGCCTGACTCGCTGTTGTGGAATGTTAGTTGATGGTCATATTGTGGCTGGTCCATGGAACTGCTGGTTTCTGTTTGTATGGCAATTAACCAAAAATACCCAACAATGCAGCAATGAAGTATCAGAAAGGCTGTGAAGGATAACACAGTTTTCAGTTAAGGAAAAGGGTAAGGAAAGTAACCAAATCCCATCAGTGTTCTCTACAGTGTAGGGTCTGTCCTATATTTGCCGTACTGATTTTAGTGAATATGAATTTTTTAATGAAATTACTTAATCTAAATAAAGGTAGCAAAACCACTTCCCCATGTAAAGTACCAGATCGTTTAGTGGCAGCAGGTATATAAATCTGATGGTGGATACTGCAGGGCAGGAATGGCTCAGGGAGCAGCTCTGGCTGGAGATGCAGCACAGGTGTGCTCTTGTTCCTGCTCTGAGGATGAATGAAAGACCTATAATCTCTACATCTTTTACTTCTGTTTTTTTCTTAGCAGTTCCCTCAAAAGATGCACATTCCTTCGTATAATGTACATTTTGTGCAAACTTGATCAGAAGGCAAATCAAAACTCATTCTCCTGTAGCAATGGATGGAAATATTCTGAAATCTCAATCCATCTGTTGTCAGAAATACCAAACAACCAAATCTCTCATTTCAATGTCATTAAATAATTCAGTATTCAAATTAATCATAGACCTCAGGAAAACCAGTAATAAAATTCTGCATGAAAGAGAGCATGGCTTCTGCTCAAACAAGCCTGCTCATTTGTAATATATTCTGATTCAGCAAGTCTAAAGATATGCAATCAACCTGCCCAGGAAGGCTGCTCACAGCAATACATTTATGACAAAGGTATAGTTCTTGTGTCCTCAGAAATGGACCGATATCCTTGCTATAGGTTTTTCCTGTATCATGTAGATAACAAAGAATTGCAGAAGGATCATGAAGAACTCCATAAGAAGTGTCTAAGTTCAGGTCTGCAGATCCAAGAAGTGCAACTGATAGCTGAGATCTGCTGAGAGAAACAGCCAGTTCCTGTTCCATCACTTTGAGGCTGGAGATACAGAACTTTAGCTGTAAATACTCAAGTGTAGATCAGCTTGATGAGGTAAAGGGTCAGAAAAGAGGTATTCAGACTGTGTCTTCAGGGTTTCATTATAATGGCTGTGGCTATAGTAGCTCGAACTTACTAGATTAGAACAGTATCATGCTTTTAATTATACTCATGTATAATTCACACCCACTGGCCATTACAGCATCTTGTCTCATTTGGGTTTTAGTGCCTTTCTTGTGGCAAACTGAAGTCCATTTCCCTTTAGTGAAGCTCTTAGCAAAATTTCTGTACAGTGGATCAATAAGTGGTTGTCAGAATTGATGTCTATTTCAGCTGCCTGGAGACAGAGGTGACTTGTCCAGTGTTCTTGTGAGGTGAGTAGGCAAACTAGGAGCAAGACCTACATCTAATATCTAGATATTTGGATCAGTCTTTCTTTTCTTGTTCTGTGTCTCATTTATTTTTCCTTCTGCAAAACCCAACTGAACCTTTTCAATCCAATCCTATTAAGAAATCTAATTAACACTACAACTTGCAGGGCACTGTTATCATGTTGACTTTTAATCATGCTACCGTATGTTTTTCCTGAGCCCTGAGCACAGAATAGTTAAATTGAACATGCTGAGGCAGAACACTTTCCTTTAAAAAGGAAAGCTTTTTAAAATTATTTATTAGCTGCTTATGGGATGTGGTAAGAAAAAAGGATAAACCAGCTCTTCAGAGTGAACAGGTGAGCTTAGTGTTGACTTCTTTGCCCCTGTCCTCCATGAGTAGAACACACTGTCTTGTGTAAGAAAGTGCATGTTGACTAATAAAACTAGCGGAAGGGCTCCAGAGCTGAGCTCCCTTGCTAAAAGGGCTGACCACAGCTTTCAGGGATCTCTGAACGTTTGTGTAATTGCTTCTTATGGCTGTGTCTTAGTTACAAAATGTTTTCTATTTAATTAAATCATCATTCCTCTAGTAAATACTACTTTTATTTGGTTTTCAGTTAGAGAAAGAACTAATGCTGTGTATTGCTGAGCACTCAGAGGATACCAAGATAATAAACTGTATAAACAGACTGTCAAATCTTGTTAGTGTGCATTCATTACCCCCCTCCCTAAATCTCATTCCTGTGCTTGGGTTTTGCCCTTGCTGTAGTTGTCATGGTTATAGGGTCTACTAACACTGCTGTGACAAAAACAGATAGGCAACAAGTTTCCTCTAAAATCCCCCTGTAAAATAGAAATTGGGAGGGATATAATGGATTTGAGAGCGGTGGGGCAGGGAGAAAAGTCCTTTCTTCCAGAGTGGACCCAATTGCCTTGCAGAACACAAGCAAGCACAAGGAATGCAAGGGCGGCTCCCACCATTCTGCTCCTGCGGCAGTGTGAAACTGAGTGCCCTGCCCACTCTGCCAGGGCTGGCAAGAGACGAGCTGGCCTGCAACCCTTCCCATGGTGGGAGGTTTTCACTTTTGAACACTTACTTCATTTTTGTGAGACAGTGGAATTTATTCCCTTCTTAAGGGGTAGAGAGTAGAATTAACATGATAAATCAAGAGCAACTTGAAACAGATCGCCTTAGATTGATGGGCTCAGAATCAGCGCTTCCATAATCTTGTGCTTGTCTCCTGAGACTCTCAACAGAGGCAAAAGGACACAAAGCCACTTTTGCCCTTACAATTCACTTCCCCATCCAAACTGCCTGGATTTAGCCACAAATTTTAGCCTTTCTTGATGCTACAGGTTCATTGACCAGTTTGAGTTAGGACGACTGAAAAAAATTGGGGAAAGGGGGTGCAGCAAAGAAACCCTTTATACTAGATTTGTGGATCTAAATGTAAAGGGAGGTGAGAAAATCTGAGTGCTTTGTCAAATTTGTTGCTCTGAACTATTAATTTTCATTGACTTTCTTCATTATTTCTGCTGTCCTTTTGAGCAAAGGGATCTCTTCCCAGGCCCAAAACCCTGCTCTGGGCTTTGAGTGTAGATAATGCAGGGTTGGTGGAGGGTTTTTTGGTTAGCTGAAAGATCACCATGCCAATTTGCAGAAAATTGTTGTCATTATACAATTACATAAACTGTGTAGTTTTTCTGCAACTTTTTTAAAGTTTGATTCACTTACTGAATTACTACAACAATAACTAATTTGGTCTTAAGCCAAAGCCTTAAGGTCTTTTTATTAAATATTATTATAAGACCTTAAAGCTCAAGTATATATAGATAAATTAAGTGTAAAATAGAAAACAAGTTCTTTCCTTTTGAGTTGCGAATTATGAGAGTTTTTGAGAGATTTACATTGGGTTTTTTCTTCAAATAAAACATGGAAAATTGGTAAATATACAGATATCAAGCTATTTGACTCCAGCTTGTTTAGAATGATTCATGTACCCTTCCTATATCACTGCATCAAACTGCCTTATGAAGTTGAGCGGAGAAACACTTGATTCCAGAAAAATTCCAGGATCTTTCTGGAGTATTTTATGAGACTAAGTAATGAGAGTGGTTGTGCAAGGTAACTCATTAGGTGTTGAAGTCAGAAGAAGGTTTCTTGTTGACTCTGGCATGTTTTAGGCCAAACACTGGATGAGGTTGATCTGAGGGGCTGGGGTCTCTGTTCTTGGAAATAACCCAAACCTGACTCTAAACTATGGTGCTGTAGTTGCCCCTTCTCTAAGCAGTGCCTTCCATCATCTTCCTAATATCAAATGTTCTATGATATTGTGTAAGAAGACCTTGATGTCTCAATCTTACAGTAGAAGAATGAGGAAGTAAAATTGCAAAATCAAGTATATAACAGAGGAAAGAGAACTTAAAGTGAATATTTATCTTGGAATAAATCAGTCTTTCCTGATATGTTCTGATGAAATGAGAAGTGTAGGGATGACTTCAGAATTTTTCCAGCAGGGGATGAAGGAAGTGTACAAACTTCTGTTATTCTGTCTGCTGCATATAGTGGAGAATTAGATTTGCCCTCTCTGCATGTAATTAGTTTCCACCTGACACATAGTAGAGATAGGCATCCTGGTTTTGACTGTCCTTGTTCATTATAAATTAAACACTGGCTCTGTCATTACCAGATAATACCTGTTGGATTTACCATCTGTGAAATAAGACAGTCTCACTCCTGTTGCCACTGGCTGTGGGAGTTCTTTTCTGTCTGCTTTCACAGTTGGATGACAGTATCAGCAAAGAGATCAAGCATGGAAATATCCTGGCCCAGGCTTTCGTACATAGTGATGTTCTTTGCAAAGACTTCCCGGTGCCGTCTTCAACAACATGGAAGATTTATGTTTAGTGCTGTAAACTTTGCAAAGTCAGACGCAAGCTGAAGTGTAGTTGTGGCTTATGATCCTCTCAGAGTTACTGCACAGGATCTGAAAAGCAGAAAATATATTGTATCTAAATAACAATACTGCCTCCCTTGAAGGGGAAACAGTATGTTACAGCTCCTCTCCAAAATGAGAGAAATACTAGTGATCCAGTGGTAGGTTGATGATTATCTCAGAAAGGACCAACAATTAGTCTTGCAATAATAAGTTGTCAGATTTTTTTCTTTTGGGACAGTGGAAGAACTGTGTCCTTCAGTGGTCACTTGGAGTCCTGGAGTTTTCTGTGGTTTCCTTCCCAGTGTCATGTTACAAGAGCCTATTTGTACAGCAGGTACATGCAAATGCCCTCAAAAATGTGGTTCTTCATGATTTCCTTGCCCAGCCAACACTATAATTACAATTTCAACTGTTAATGTAATCCAGAATTCCAAATGCATATGAAATTTTCTAATGTATATCTGATCACATTCAATTAGCCTTCAAAAACTCTTGCATGGATTTGCAGAAACACATGGTCTTGTTTTCATCCATGGTAAGTCCATGTACTCTCGTTTATGTCCTGTCTTGGGTTTGGTTTTCCCATCGTAAATTTTGTACTTGGTTTTTACCCCTGCTCTGAGAGGACAGTAGGTCTTTTATCTCCTTGTCTGGACTTTGAAACAGCGTTGTCTATCCCTTTGTAATTGGTATTCAGCTTTGGATGACCTTTGCGCCACCTCTTCTACACAACTTTTTGCTTCTTGTTCTGCACCATGTAGATGTAGGGCATTGCTTCAGAGGTAGTGGCAGCCCTGAGCTATGTGTCCATCAGGGCACTTGCTTTGCATTGTCTCTGTCTCCCAAGGCTGCAGTGACTCTGGCATTGATTTCTCAGCAGTTTCTGTGCTCAGTATCAGCAGCAAACACGTGTAGTATCTTTTGAAGCTTCCTGGGAACTAACTAGCACTCTGGGGGGGGTGTAGCCAGTGCCATACAGAGCTTTTCTCACTAGGTACATGTGTGCAAACAGTATCAGTGTCACTAGCAGAGAGCACATGTGCTCTGTGAAGCCAGCACGGAGATGCCATGGGAAGATGTTATCTTCATCTTCAACAGGATGAACCTTTGGATTGTGAAATACATACTTGATCCTTTAGCACATGTCACTAATTGTAAGCGATGCAGGGCATTTGTCCTGTGCCTGCGGATGGGCCAAACTTCTCCCTTGGGATGCAGTGAGCAGCCCAGTTCCACAGGAAGCATTTACTGCTATTTCTCCTCAATTCCTTGTTAGTGAAATTGCTTTCTGCATTAAATCTTATCTAGCAGGAAAATATAAGTAATGCGTTTTCTGCCATCTGTAATGCTGGCAGGCAGAGTCCTAGAGTCCTAAAGTGAAGTTAAGCATCATGTGAATTGGTGCATGGACTGTTGCTGTTCTGAACCATTTTTTCAGTTAAGGTGATACAGAGGCTGCCAAATGTAAATTGACCAGCATGGACAGAATTTCACAGCCAGCTACTGCAAAATAGTCTGTTTGAGGGATATGTAATGTCTGTGCTCTAGTGAGTTCAGGTGTCCTCCAGGTACCTTGGCACTGTGGAGGCCTCCAAGTCCCATCCTTAACTCTGCCTTGCCAGTGACAGTGAAAGTGAAGGGTAAGTCTTGGCACACAAAAATCAAGGATAGGGATACCTTTTGTACTGGATTGAGTTTCTGTGGGCAGAGGCTTTTATATGATGGTTTTGCAGCAGGTCTCTCACTTCTGGGCCTTCTGGCTTCAACTGGAAACTCCCAACATTTATTTCCAGTGCACAAAGCGTAAAACTCTACGCAGCAATTCTGTTGTTAAAGAAGGTGATGTTTATGCTCTTCCAGAGTTATGATGGGAAAGGGTGTTAATATGCCGTTGAAAATACCCTGCACAGGAGTCACCCCTCTGCCACGCAGTCTTCATCCCCAGCTTTGTGCAGCTCCAGCTTAATACTCATGGAAAAAAACCAAAACATAAATTCAAATAGTTTTCCTGGTTCGCTTCACAATGAGCCTGGGTTTATTCCCTCTCACACAAAAATATGCATAAAAAGTCTGCAGATCTGCACTGGAATTTGGACAGACTTAAACCACCTGATTTCTAGACAAGCCAAAACTGTATTTCCTGATTGACTGGAAGTATTTTATTTTATTTTTAAGATTCCCCACTGTGACCAGTTGAAATTGGCCAAATGCCAAGAGCCGAAGGGTCCAGGACAGAGGCCCTAAAGACCCCTCCTGGCCACAAGGGAAAAAAAATAAATTAAAAAGGGAGAAGGGAGAAAGGGAGAAAAGGGGGGGAAAAACCCCACAAAACCGAACTTCAGTAGAACTAAAACAGTTTATATATATTTACATATATATACGTGTATATACAGAGGAGAAAAGAGAGAGAAAACAAGTTTTAACTTCCCTCTCACCAGAACAACTGCCGTTCCCGAATCTCAGGACAGCTCCCCCCAACCCGGCTGGCAGATCAGCAGACCCACACCTACACCCCACTCCCACAGCAGAGTGACCGCAGGGAGCTCCTCTGCTCTCCAGCCCTGCCGGAAGGATTGCTCCCTGACTTCCGACTCCCCCTCTTTATATCTTTGCTTACGTAAAGAAATGAGATGGAATACTTCCTTAGTTATGACCCAGTTACCAGGAAAATCAAACCAAAACCACTACACCCACCCTTCTCTCTGTCATGTCGTGCACAAATTAGTCCTTCAGAGAGTAATTTGAAAACAGAGATTGTGTGTGACAAGAAGATACAATGTGAAATGTGTGGTAATTTTGTTTTCAGGTAATTGGAAATGTTGAGATCTTGTTACTAATAAAACTTCAGGTTTCTGTTCTTTGAAACAGACAATTTTCCAGTCAAGTGTAAGTCCCAAGAAGAGCTGCCTGGATGGCTCCTTTAACTTCCCCTCCTGGTTGGTTTTGTTTCATTGGTTTGGGGGGTTTGTTTGTTTGTTGTTTGTTTGGTTTTTTTGTTGTTTGTTTGTTTGTTTAGGGGTTGGTTGGGGGGGGGTTGGTTTGGTTGGTTTGGCTGGTTTTTCCTCTTCTTTTCCTCACGTCTTGGCCTAGAGATAGTATAATACATGGCATATCTCACATAATTACCTGAATGGCAGACATTTAATAGCTTTGTAATGTATCTGAGTGAAGGTTATTAAATCTTCTATACTGAGTTTTTCAGCTACAGCTATTTTATTCTATGTCTACACAGAACTTTAAAAACTATCTGTGTGAAAGGAGAAATATTGCCTTTCCAAATACACGCTAATTAATTGTCCATTTGTATTGATGCTGGACATAATTAATGAAAAACTCTCACAGAGTGCCCATTCATAAGTGGTTTTCTGTGTAGACCACCAATGTAAATTCCTTATTATTGTTATAGATTGCCTTTCTCTGTGTCACTTTAAAATTGTTGCTTTCTTCTGAGCAGTGAGAAATTATGTATTTCAAACTACTTCTGCAGAGCTTATCACTTCAGAAACATGAATCACCCTTGGCTATTTGTAACCTGCCTTTTTGTGTTCTCCATTATAACTCAGTCCACCATGAATTTCGTGGGTTTATGAGTTGCTGAAGTAAAATATCATTGCCTGAGAGTTTAGTATAGGATGTACAGGTGAAAAATTCTCTTTTTGGAACAGAGCACATTTTTCTTTTTTTTCTAGGATGAAATAGGAAAACATGAGAGAAATTACTTGTATTAAGACCTGGAAGGAGAAACACTGCAGGCATTGCTGTCATTGCAGATGATGATTACAAATGCCCTTAGAAAAGTTACCTGGCATAATTCTGAGAACCAAGATGCACAAAACTTTTCTGTTTTACGCATTAAAAAGTAAATCCTGATGACATAATATCCAGGTCTTTATGCATGGCTTTCCAAGGTCTCTATTATGGTGCTTAAAATACCTTTGTCTATCTACAGAGAGTATGTTTGCCTGGTGTTAGGCAAGGGTCCAGATTAATGTAAACTGAGCTTAAAATTCCTATGGCGTAAGCAGTATTTAGTGTGGTTTAAAATAAACAACTTATACTTATGTGTATAACTTTACAGCATGCTTTTGGAGCTCTAGTGTAAATTCAGTGCTGAAAACCACTGGACTGTGGAACAGATTTCAGTTACCATCCAGACTTCTGGAAGGACCCTGGCTTTGGAGAGTAGGTCTGATTGATTTTATGGAAATAAGTCAGTCTGTTTAAATCTACTTTTTTATTGAGTGTACCCAAAAATACATGCAGGTTCAGGAATGGAGGCAAGGAAGTTCTCTTCTGTCCCAAAGGTGATTTATTCTTTTCCAAATGTGTTATTAAACTTCTAAATTCATTCTAAAATGAAGGGATGTAATCCATGTCAGAGCAGAAACAACTGTTCCATCTCAAGGTGTGTGGATAGTTCGAAAGACATGGAATTCTGAATCAATATAAACAAAGTGGCCAGTATTTAGATCTTTTTGTAACAGTGCTGAAATACCCAGTTGGATTATCTTTATAACTGTAAATATCTCCTGATATGTGTTCTTTCCCTCTCTCAAACATTCTTACTTAACAAAAAGCAGACACTAGAAACCTTATCAGGCATGTCCACAAGTCATAGTGGTTTTTTGCCAATTTTTGTTCCATTTTAATCTACAATTTAAAACCCAAAAGGCATGCCTGGTCTCGTATGTTTGGTACAAAGTATGACCACTCTCCTAAACAATACCTTAATAGTTAGAAAACTGGCTGAGGATGTTGGAGATGGGATGTAAAATCACCTTCAGCCTGTGTTCATGCACATATGTCCTTCTGACTCATGCATGCAGCCCACCCTGCAGTTACCATGACTGCCTCTGCTGCTGCTTTCAGGGGAAGAAAACAGCCATTGGAGACAAAATATCCAGTATTTTGTACAAAACAAGGTCTTCTGAGGCATCCCTTTATTCTGCTGATGTGATTGTTGGCCCTCTCAGCCTTCCTCTGCGTTGGAGTGAGCCTGTTCCCTGCTTTCTGGGTGATGGGGGTTGGGATAGTTCTTGGCGCAGGTGCAGAATTTGCTTGCCATTACTGCTGCAGAAAGTGTTCCTGCTGATCCACTTACTGTATGGGTTTCCTGTATTATACCAGAGTTCACTCTGAAAGTCTCTGTTGAAAAGGAAATAGAATTTGCAAATTGTTTACTTTTTTCACTTGAACAAGTAGCTTCCCAATGAAGTTAAACCTGTTCAGAGAAAAATTGGGGGGTTTTGTGTTTTTTCAAGAAACCAAAATGCTCATCCATGAGCTACAAATATCATGCTGCATTCCCCTTCAGTGTTTCCCTTTCAGCAGTTTTACAGCTTTTGTGCTTATGTGGGGCTTTTACTTGTTGGTTTGGGTTTTGCCATCATGATTGTCATGTTTTTTCTCTCTGCAAAGTCAGAACGGCTTCATGGATATTTGTTTGAGTAAAAGCAAAGGGCCTCAAGAGCTGCCCTGTGAGGTTTAATGATCTGCAGTCTGCTGTGACTTGCTCAGTGTTGAGTCCAAGCATGATCACTTCAGCAGAATTTCAAATGGGTTTGTGAGAATTACTCCTTGAAATTAAATCCTACTGAGAGAACCTGCTGCTGGCCTCTGCCCTGCCTTTCCGTGCCTGGTGTCACGTGCAAGGGCAACAGAATTCCATGGGATGGGTAACTGCAGACTTAGAAAAGGAGCACCTTTTAACCTGTTAGGCTATACTCATACCTCTGGAAGTATTTACATGGAGATAAATGCTTTAGTTCCACCCTGGCTGTTGAGCTGTTTATTAAGGGTATTTTTAACTTTTCTCTGACTTTGAAATGAATTTTTCCTGAAGGTTGGTTTAGTAAATTGACACATTTCTTGTAACACCAGTAGGCATCTCTATTTCAGATTAGAGGAATAATAACGTAAGTTTGGCTGGCACATGTGGCATGGATAAACTGGCGTTTACCCAAAGTTTCTTCTTAGTCTTTATTTATCATCCAGTTTTCCCCGTTTCCTTCTTTCTTTTGTCTTGGGGTTTTTTTTGGGGTTTTTTTGGGGGGGTTTTTTTGTTTGTTTGTTTTTGGTTTTTTCTTCCTCTGCATATTCTTCCCTCTTCTGTTTTGAAGTTTTCTAAAGGCTAAGGCAATTCAACAGTGGCCAAGGAATAGTGAAGTTCTCAAATCAATGATTTTGAACAAAAGAAAAGTAGATTTTAGTGAATAAGTAATTTCAAACTGTATTAAAAGGTATTAAAATTAGGAAAAAAAAGAAGGGTATGAACCTGAGCTTGAGTAGGTTGAATTAAGGGGTTCAGGTAAGAAGGCAGAATACCAAACCAAGCTGCTTAAAAACTCGGGGAAACCTGACATGTGTCCCTGGTTTCCCTTCAGGGCTCTGGAAAACATTCTCTTGCTTTCTTTTGATTTCTTTACTAGTTTTCTTTGTAAAATATTCCAAAACTGTAGGTGAAAGCTCTATAGCAGTAGTGGTAATTATTTCTTTCTTGATATTTACATAAGATTAGTTTCTACTAAAAGCTCCAGCTTTCCTTGGAGCAGAGATGGCCAGCCAATGTGGGTCATACATTCAGAGTGTGCTCAATCCTGCATCAGTTACACTAGAGGTTTCTTGATGGATCTTGTTTCTCCCACCTTTTTCTGCAATTAGAATTAGTTGGAAAGCAAAGGCTGGGAGGAGGAGTTAATGAAATGAGAACATGCAACTTCTTAATGAATTATATGTAAGATAATTGGCTAATTACGGAATCTTATTAATTCCCCGTTGCTGGAATTCCCTTCCCCTGATGGCCTCTTTGGTACCAGACTTCTTTACTAAAATGGAAGTGTTGGTATATGCCTTCCCTAAAGTCACAACAAACCCACATCACAACATGCCCAGTAGCTGATGTCTTACATAAAGGGGACCCTGGACTGGGCAGTCTCTGAAATGCAGTGAGCTGTAAATGTATTTATTTCCTACCTTTCAATAGAGCAGAGCAGAACTATTTTTCAAGAAACTTGTTCCAAAATTATGCCAATGAGACCTCGGGAACAGATCTAGTCTTATCCCAAGTGACTTCCTAGGAGACAAGTGTGTTTGGCTGCATGTGAGAAAATCTGCAGTGATTTGCCAAGCTCTTGAGATGCTGAAATGTGTTTAAAGAGATTATTAAGACTTTGTGACACAGGTTTTTTTCTAGGACTAAGGCCTAAATTGATACCAAGGGATGTTTCAAGACTTCAATTTGCCATTTCATACATTTCACACTGACCTTTCCTCCACCTGCTCTACCACCTGCTCCAAGACTATAAGTTCTGTCAGTGCTGTAACTTCCTAGTGTTGCACAGCACTCAGCACACGGACTGTGTGGAGCCCTCTGAGGCAGTGCTGTTATCCTGCTTGTGAAAGGGGAACAAAGCCAGAGCTCAGGGCAGATGGGCCCCTGAACACACCCAGGACATCTTGGTCTCTGTGACTTGGCTGTGGTTTTGAAACTTCTCCACAGCACAGCAACCAGGTTTCTGAAATCTTGGGCTAACATCCATCTTTTCTCTCTTTTTGTGACTTCCTGTAGCATGTTTTGAGCAAGCAAGGGCTGACACAGGCCACCTAATAGTTATTGTTTCACATAAGTCATAGCATTTATGTGAGTTACCTAGCAATAACTAAGGGGTACCATAAGAGAAGTGCAACACAACAACACCTCAGCCAGGCAAGTCTGAGCAGCAATGGGAAAAGTAACAATTCCAGTATAAGAGTAGCATTGACTTAGATGTGCCCAAGAGAAAAATAAAAGTGATAGAAACAGGGCACTACCACCAAAGCCAAACTATAGATAGGCAGAATACAGGTGTGCAGAAAAGGACTTCACATACCTCCCATCCAGGTCATATATTGCCAGCTCTCATGTGTCTGCAGCCAGCCCCAACCAAGTGCAGCGGGGCCTCTCGTGCCCTGATGATTCATTTGTGTGTGTCTGCGATACAAAGCATGAAGGGCTGATCCTGCTTCACTGCTGCCTGGTGATGCACGTGGGAGTCTGCATCCTTTCCCTCCAGCACACCAAGTGAGAGGGGGATGGAAGAAATTTGTCCCATGAAGGCTCCAGTTGGCAATTCATCATGATGCAAGGTGCAGCTTGCCTTTCAAGTACAACGCCTGTGTAAGATTTGTCAGTTCAGCTTTTGTTAGCACAAAACAAAAGCTGGTCAGCTTTATGGCACAGTTAATTCCCTTGTGGCACAGTGAATTCCCCTGTCTCTGTACTTTGGAGTTGTAGCAGAGACCAAAGCAAAATCTAAAATGGCATTGTGCCATTCAAGTCAATTAATGTCCATGCAGTTAACATCACCATAAACAAGTGATAGCCAGAATCCTCAGCTGACACTTCAAGTTTAAGGCTGTTGTATGGCATTTCCAAGCCTATGTGTGGTCTAATGACCCTTCCAAGCACAATTACTGTATAAACTGAACAGAATGTATTGAATAAATGTGTCAACTTCACCTTCTCTTTCTAGAGTTATAGTAGTGAAATTTTAGCAGACTTGAGATTGTGTTAATTCCCTCTTTCCTGACTTTCCAGACACTCTTCTGGAGTCTTTCCATACTCTTCTGTGTGACTTCTTCTGTGATTCAGGAAGATATATCTCTATAAATCCATCTATTTATATATATCTTCCACTGTAGAATAGTTAACACCCAGGTCTGAAGAAACCTCACCTAAGTATTAATGCTTACTAGTGCTTATATCCTAACACTACAGACTTCCTATTTGGTATCCAGGAGAAATACAGGAATTGAACTTTTGTGCAGGTTAGCTCAAGAGATTGCAGCTTTGCAACCTGGACAACAAAGTAGACACTAGAAAGTTCCTTCCTGTTTAAAAAAGTTATTTAGCAGAGTCCATGCCAATTTGTCCCCATACTTAGGTGTGAAATCAAGTGGTTTTCCACTTTCCTGTTTTGATAATATTGGAGGGAGCCACAGAAACAGGATTAGTGTGCCTTGTGGGACTGGATGATTTGGGAGTCTTGCAAACAGTTTTCAGGCTCACAAAACTTCACATATTTGCAAATGTATATATCTTTAAAAAAATATACCATAATCATGAGGTATAAAGTTTTCCATGATGTCTTAAGATACAGATGCACTTTATTTAATCTAAACACAATCCCTCTTATAGCAGCCCATATAGCTGATCTGGTGAAACTAAGAGGCAGAAAGACACTAATGCTGCCAGCAGAGCTTCTGTTCCAATTCAGGTACAGGCAACGGCCAGTCTGTAAAGACTGCCTTCAGGACAACTAGATACTACACCAAACAGAGGGAATGGAGGGCAGAAAATGAGGTGTTTTCTCAGCATAGTTCGTGTAGCTTCCCTCAAGCAAAGTGAACCTTTACGTAGTAGCTCAAATGGTTACATTCACTTCACCAAAGTGCTGCAGTTCTCTCTAAGAAGCTTTAACAGGTGGAATGATTTCATGATTTGCCAGAATTTGAACAATTTCTGCCTTTCTTCATTTTCCAAATGTTATCCTGCATGTCTTTCTTCTTCTGCAGGAAAGCATCCTTCAATTCTTAAGGTCAGATGGAAATGGGATAGTGCTCAGTAGTTCCTTACTGAGTAGAGAGTTAAGAGTTTGGATGTGCACCATCTTCCCCCACCCCGCCCCCCCGCAAATGGCAGAGATATATCTAGAGATATGAATAGTTTTGGTCAAAGTGTACCTGGAAGATTAATATAAACTCATGTTTATTATAGTGCATGTTTTCCTGATGATTAACAAAAGAGCTAATAGCAATTAGCAACTTGCTGTGAATGTAAAATGCTTAAGGATAAAGATCCAGGCAAGAATTCTTTAACATACTGAAAAGTGTTTCATGCTTTACGTTAACTAAACTGTTACCTCCCATACCTCTGGATGTAATTTGGCATCATTGCTAGATTTTGGGTTTGTTCTTTGCCTGAAAGCACTCTGAACAGAGCAAGTACTGACAACTGAAATACCCTTTCATTTCATCTAAATGTCTTACTCTCAAGGCCTGAGCAAGGATGTATTTGAGCAGCTGCAAAGCATCCACTGGTACATCCAAACTGATATTTGTTTTGATAGTGGCAATTAAGCTTTGCACTTTTTTTTCACAAGAATGTACCTTACAATTAATAAGCTTCAGTTTAATTAAATTGCAGGGAGGGAGGGAAAAATAGTGACCTCTGTCATACTCTTTAGTTAGAGTGGGTTCTCATTAGCAAATTTAAGTAAAGACAGGGGTTTATTAAAATATCCAATGAATACTACAGACCATCAAGAAAACATCTGGTTAATTGATATGGACATATTTAATCAACTTTTCCTTAAGAAGCTCTTTGGGCAGTCAGTTGCAACGTTCTGGAGAGCAATGATCTTCCTGTATTGAACTGACCATTATTTAGATGGACAGTGGAACTAGACCAACACCATTCATAATGGGTTTTGGCCTTTCATCTTCATACTTTGCACACTGTGCACTTGATTGTTATTAAGTAATGTCATAGTACAAATTATAAAAGTTTGTCATATGGTCATTTACATATGCATGTATATAGACACATGGGATAAACTTCTTGGCTCATGGCACCAGTGTCAGTTTTGTGCTATGGTATAGTAGCTGTTCCTGGAGACCTCTATGGGCTTGCTGTTATTCTGCAAACTTTGGCAGAAGCCCTCCAGCTCCCTGGTCCAGCCCTTCTAAAATGCACTGGAACTCTGACCCTGTTTCTGCAACCTGGTTTTGTCCCATTTGGCACTGGGATTACCCTAACAGGTGTGTAATTCTTTTCCTTCAGACAATAAGTGCCTTTGAAAGACAATCCAAAAGCTTTCATACAGATGAATGTTTCTCTTATCAAGGAGCTTGCAAGGGAAGATTATGTGCAGGTACCCCCAAAATACCAGGTACTGGAAGGATATACAAGTATTTATTTCCGAAAGCTGAGAACACTTAAGATTTTGGCATAAAACTGCACTGGGCCTGAGAAAGACATGCCCCCTGTTCTTCTCAGGGCTTTTATCATCCCCAGCCCCACCACAGCAGGGGCCTTCAAGTATGTCTGCAAGAACTTATCTTTTCTCATACCAGGGAAAGCATCTCTGGAATGCATGAGTAGAAAATGTCTAAAACTGTCTCTGGGAAAGATGCCTCTTTCCAGGCAGGAAAGCTTTCTTAAATGAAAAGAACCCTCATCTCCTTGCAATAAATCTTGTGGAGTGTTTTTCTATACTTAAAGAGTTGGCTCTCAAGTGTCTTACACTTTCTGGGAAAAAAAAGTTACGCCTTGAGTTTTGCATGTTGCAGGCCTTTGAAGCAATTCACCTCCTCCCTCTCCCCCACTATAGTTCTGATATCATCTTAACCATGGAAATGGACCTGTGGTACATGTAATTATTCAAGAAGATTGTGGATTGGTGTAGGAATATTCTACCTGCTGAAGTGTGCATGATACATACTGTACCCCAAATATGAATATTTACAGCCCTGGGATGTGCTGTATACAAATCATCCTTCTACTTGTGCTGCCCTTTACCAGATGTAACATTATAGTCATAAATCTACTTCAGTTTGCTTTTGCCCTTGAATTTAAACTCAAATTCAGAATGTAAATATGCTTGCAGAAAACCCCCGGCACCTTTATTTTCCTTACTCATTTTTTCCATGCATTTAAAAACATCTTTTGATGTACTTTGAGTATTTGATCTGATCTTCTGATTTTCTTGAAGGGTTTATCCCAGAGGTTGACTCTTTGGTTTGTTGTCCTTCCAGTTCCCCTGTACAAAAAATATACCATAGGATGGTTTGGGTTGGAAGGGACCTTTGGTTTCCATGTGAAGAGACACCTTCCACTAGACCAGGCTGTTCAAAGCCTGTCCCACCTGGCCTACATGCTGTTGCCATGCTGTTTTCCTTGTATTCTCCCCTGCTGCCTGACCGGAGCAGTGATGTGGGAATGAGCAAGGATGCTGGCTCCATCATCAACATCCAGCTTGCTGGGTAATAGAGTATTTTTGGAATATACATAAGGGAGGATGCACAAGGGAGGTTGATTATCTAAGGCTGCTGCTTAGCTGTAACACGGTTTCTGTCACATGCACTGCTATTGCAGTTCTTCATGTGCTTTGTTTCCAGGAATGTCAGCCTTCCTGTGTTGTGTCAAGAAATAGTGGGGCCACTGGAGGAGCAGTTAAACTGTAATTCATAAACCAGGGTCGGTCTGGTAAACTCTGAGAGCTGACTCCTCCTGAGCAAGTCACATGGAACTGCTGCTGTATATCCAATTGTATATATATATATATATATATATGCTCTATATCCAGTGGCAGCTGTGCTGGCAAAAGCAAAACCATCCTTCTTTTCCACACAGCCCTCGAAAAGTTCTGCTACTTTACATGTATTTAGAACTGATGAACAGCATGAACTGATTTTTCGGGTTTTATTGACTATGTTATACTTTATAAACTACTTTAGAAAGTAGTTGGCTTCAGGCATTGGCTTTATAAATTTGTCTTTTTGTTTGCTAAGAGTTTTACTCTTTGGTACAGGTTTTTAAAAATTTTTGGGATGGTGTGATTTGAGACTATGATGTATCTGAAATAGTGTGGTACTATTTCATAGTTCACTGTGATATATAGAAAATGCAGTTAGTTTCATACAGTTTCATAATTCTTTCATGAATTTATTACTCTTATCTCCTTGTAGCAAGCTTATTTTTGTGGCACTATCTTTTGCAGTATAATTTTGCAAATTAATTAAATCTTTCAAGCTATGTGTACAGGAATTACAGATAATAAAATAAAAACCTAAGTGCAGCTAATGTATAGATGGTACAATGAAGACAAAATGCCAGAAAAGAGTGAACAAGAATATTTAAATACAAGAATGATAACAGTTCAGTAAGAGAAAGAAATACGGGCTTGTTTAGAATATTTTGTGCATGTATTCATTGCTTGAGGTGACTTAAAAGTAAGAAATCCAGAAAAAGATGAAAAGTGGTAAGAAAACATCGTTTAACGCAACAAGTAAGGAACAGTGTTCTTCAAGTGGGGAGTGTTTTTCAGTACATTGGCTTGTTATAACTAAGACAAATGGACGAGATTACTGAGTGATATTTTGTATAATTCTTAGGCAAAAATGAGAGCACAGTTTAATATCCCACTAGAGCATGAGTTAAAAATGCACTAAGCAGACTGATTCTTCAGTTCACCACTTAAAAATAAAGGGAAATGGGCAAATAAGGGGGATGTCTTGGTTGGAGACTACGGGAGCTATGATGACTGTATGGTTGAATAAATTACACTTGTTACTGTAGTGGAGTGATGGGAAATGTAATCATATTCCTTAGTGCATGGCTTCAATTACTACTTAGACCTTCGACGAGGCAAATAAATGAGTTGTTAATCATCTGCTTGGCACAGATGTCACCTGCAGAGGTGGATCTTATGGCACTCAATGTGTTTTGGTTGCTATTCAAGAGGGAGGCAAACTGAAAGCCAGGCTTCCAGGTCTTCCTTCTCCAAAGTCGTAACTGCCCCTACAAACTCTCTGGACTTCCAAAACATAGGCTTTTAACTGTTTTTTCATGATTACTTGGACTCTGTTGCCCTCAAGACAAGTCTTGACAGGTCTTAACTAGTCTGGCATGCGCTGTAGTGGCACTGAGGCAGCTCTTACTCTGGGCAGCAGGTTGCAGCAGGTGATATCTGATATTCCTTCCAACTAACAGATCTGTAAAGCTATGAAGTATCTGCAGACTCCAGTAGATTCACATAATTCTAGAGAAAACCCCCAATAACCAGCTCCATGTTATCTTGCTTTGTCTGATGTCAGAAGATCCATCAGGGAGGAGGATGTATAAGAGTAGTAAAGCCTATGTAGTGCTGGATGGTTTCATTGGTTTTATCCCTCAGTAGTTTTTGTAAAATAGAAGTGAAAGGAATAAGCAAAAGGTACAGTCAGAAGGAGCATCTTAGCAGTTATCAGCAAGTCGACATGTATTGGAAAAGCAAGATGCTTGTCAGAAACTGTAAATAATAAAAGCAGTTATGTCAAATAACTGGGTATGACATCACTTAAGCAAGTTTAATTTTGGTTTTAACCTGTGGTCTGTCCTGTTTCAGTTTTCTGTGATGAGAATTGTAAGCCTTTGTGGGCTTAAACCTACCTGTTCATCCTCGCTCTCACATGCCTAATTCAATATGATTCTGGAACAGCAAAGCATATGAGAAAAAAGCCCAAGTGCGGAGGTTCTGTCTGCACTGTTAATTATCACTTTTATTAAAAGTGGGAATGAAGCTGTGACAATCTGATGCCCATGGGAAATATATATCTTGGGTGAAAATTTACCTGTGATGAGAAAAATCACTGCAGTCCAAGCTGATAGCAGAGTCTCTTAAGCTTTATGTCTCTTAACGTCTTCCTGAACCTGCCTAATCGCCAGTGCCACAAGGGAGGGCTCACATCTCCTCTTGCTTGTGGCAGAAATCCAGTAAACAAGAAACTGCCACTACAAACCACATCTGTCTTCTGGTTATTTGTGGCTTTTAACAGCTTCTTTTGGCTGTTTGCTACTCCATCACAGATGTATTTGCTGATGAAGTGGGCTCACCTCTGAGTACAGGTTCCAGGGAAGACTGCTCTGCTGCATGTGGGACTCAGCACAGATTGCCTGCAAAGACTCATGCAGTGACATTTTCCCTATTTTGGTAATGAACCCATGGAATAATTGACACATCAGGTTTTCTGGTTTTTGAGCAGTTTTATATTGTGCATAGATAGCCCCATCCCAGTCCTTCACAGATCTATTCTTCCTCTTACGTGCCCTTATTGTTCCTTCTTTCAGACTTGAAATACCCTCTTTTTCTATTTCTTCTTTTAACTTTGTGCTTTCTCTCCCCTACTCCACTTTTCCTCGCAGCATGTGTCCCACTCAACTTTCATTGCCTGTTTAAAAGTAGGACAATGAGAAACATCCTGGAGCCTCTCCCTGTCCCCCCTCCTAAAGCAGCTGCTGTTATTAAGTTGTTGTTAGCACTCCATTCAGCCTCAGCAACAGGGCTGAAAAGAGAGAAAGTTCGGTGCTGGAAAACTGTCTTGGGTCCACCCTGAGAGTAACCATTACACTTCTGCAAGTCCCAGAGTGACCCATGATATTGGAGGAGGCCGCTGTGTTTGCTGCTGTGGTTTGTGTAACTGGGGTGGTTTACAATTAAAAATCTAGATAAATAGGGGCGAGCTAGTTAAATAGAAAAGTGCAGTAGAACCTGTCAGTGATATTTAATTGCCAGGAGAGGTTCTTGTTGCTCTTTCATTAATTATATATTGCCTCAATTGTAGACCACTCCGTTTCAGACAATGTGCACGTAAACTGCAGTTCAGGTTAGTCCTTTAAGGTTCCACGGTTTCTTTTAGTTGTTGGTCTTCTTATAATTTGTAGCTCCCTAGGAGGCTTGCTGCGACTTTGTGCATTGCTGACACTCACCAGCTTTTGCCATCATGAAGTCCAGATTAAAGCCAAGTCCCCGGCTGTGCAGTCTGTGATAACTTCCATGTGCTTGTCTGTACTGCCAATTGTTCTGGAAAAGTCATTAATGATGTATTAGATTTCTGGAATCTTTCAAAGCTATTCTTGTGTTTTGTGAAGTTAATGATGTGAATTGTGCCAACAGGGTCACAGGGGGCTGGGAATCATTGGCTCTGAAAGGGGGGAAAATATGTGGGGTCCTCCTGCTTCTCTTCATAAACTGTCCAATGGTCCTTCAATCCAACTACACCTACCATTGTCAGCAAGCAGGGAGACATTGGTAGAACAAAGATAGCAGCACCTTCACATGAATCAGAGGAACTGAATTAAGGGGGGAACTTGATAGAATTATAGCTGGTTTTGTTATTGCAGAACAACTGATACTAGGTCAGGACAGGGGCTCATCTGCTGATTACTTTCCTGAAAAAAGCCTGATGAACTGAGCTCTTTATTTCCAGCTCCCTGGGCAGCACTAATAGAAAAGCATCCAGAATTCTTTATTATCCTAACTAACTAACTAATGAGATATTTGTAGTTCACCTATCCTTGTACTGGTGGTAATTAACCAGGACTTTCAAAAAATAATCCTGGCTGGTGAATAACTGCTGGGAAACACCAGTGTGATATGAAGTCCAACTAATTTGCCGGCAGAAGGGTCAGGGTGGAATTGTAGCGATGCAAGCGAGAAGGGACCTCAGCTCATTGGCACCAAATGGCTGTTAGTTTAGCTGGAGATTGTGCTTTAGAGGGGGCTCTAAATAATCTATTACTTTAATACCAGACTTCCTAATTTACTCACAGAATACTTTTTTTTTTTTTTTTAATTGTAGTCAGCAGTTATCAATAAGTGTTTTTTCTCCACACAGTTTGCAAATGGCGCAAATTACTCAGGACTAGTCACATCCAGAGAAATCTCATAAACACAGAAGGGGCTAAATGACCTGTGGTGAACAGGACAGAAACATGACCAAGGCAAACTGAGAAAAAACTTGCAATTCAAGCAGTAAATGTCATTGTTTGGGACTAGGTAAGTTAAAATTATTCATGAGAAAGGCCTACTGGTTTAAATAACTTTAAATCAAAACAGCAATAAACCCCACTAACTTTATGCACACACAGAGAAATCATGTTGGATAAATATGTATAGAATAGTACTATACTCTTGATGCTGGTAGCCATCTATAATGCTGTGAGTGATCTCATTTTGCCACTTCTAAAACACAACAGAAGTGGAAGGGCTTCAGAGATCTGCCGTGGAAATAGATATATGGACAATAGCTGTGTGAGGAGACTGTTCAGGACTGCTGAGTATTAGAAGAACCATAAACAGAACTGTTCTAGAGACATTTGAATTAATGAACTGTACAAGGAGAATCAGTCAGATGTTCCTATTTACTCCTTATCATAGCCTAATAGCAAAGGAATAGTCAATCGAATGATAAAAATTTAATATTTAGAGTTTTAAACCAGGCTAATCACAGAATACCACTGGGGTTTTCTTGAAGGTGTGTGTATTGAGAACATGTCATGCTGCGTTTGTTTTAACAAAGTGAGGAGACAAATGCTCCTCTTCAAAAGCATAAATCTGTTCCAAATAGCTTGGTCATGGGAGAAGCCTCTGCTGTGGGGAATATTATTCTCCATTTTCCTGTGATTTTGCACCTTTATGTGATAGATTATTTTCCCCCAACCACTTTTAAGAGGTGATCAGAGATTGCATAAATCATTTATATGATTCATCATAGCAATACTTTTATTACCAGAAAATCCTTTTCATTTCATATTATTTTGATTGATCTTTATAAAGTTCCTACTTATGCTCTCAGAGGGCACACATGCATACCCTTTTTGCAGTTAATTGAGGCAAGCAGCTCCTTTTGCTGGATGTGAGAGATATGTAACTAGGCACTAGTAAGAACATCTATCTCTATTATCAGGACATTTGGTATTTTAAGCAGTAGGCTTTTTGCATCTTTTGTTTTTGTTTTTTTGATTTGGCAAAATCTTAGCATACTGCTTCACTGATGAGCTTAACTTTGTCTGTATATAACTAGAAAAATGCTTTTTCCAGTTGCTGTTCTACAAAATCTGTTGTTCAGTGACTACAGTAGAAAACAAGGGAGTCTAGTTTGTGCAATTTATTTCACATGTGATTCTAGTCAAAATCATTTAGTTCCTGTAGCTACCTTCTCTGAGGGTAACAGTATGTGTTTTGCAGCAGCTTTACAAATCTTCGGGCATCAATCCAAAAACTGAAACAGATATGCAGCATGATTTTTAGACTGTAGAATTCTATAGAAATAAAAAATTTTAATCCCAGTATTTTTTTGGCATTGATTTGGGTTTTTTTCTCATTGCTCCAGAAATTACTCAAATAGGTAATTAACAATTAATATTTCTGTCTCATGTTAAGGGTTGCTAATCCTTTATTTCTGTGCAGATTTTTGCTGGAGAACTAAACTAAATAGCCTTTCTTTGGTGTTAGTCACAGAACCAATTTCTCTCTTTAGCTCAATGCTACAGTAAAGAATGAGTATTGTTATAGGTAAAGGGCCCAGTAGGCTGTGGAGGAAAGCTCTCTCTCTTGCTTAAATTAGTTCTTATTATGGAGAAAATGCACCTAAGTATTTGGGTCCACACACCTTGCTTTTCATGAGACACTTGTAGTCAATTCTTCAGTCAGTCACTTGTGATAATTTGAATGTTTAAGGAACAGCAGAGGGATGATTTAGTTTAATTCACTGTAAACTATAACAGTAGGTTAGTACGTGGCTTCCAAGCTGGATCACTGGATGGATGGAAAGATTTGGTGCTCTGCATGTCAGGCAAGCATTCTCCATAAAAAATTAGCAGAGCATGAGCCGAACATATCGCCTACATAAAGAATCCCTGTTCCTGGGGCAGCAATGAGCAAGTGCAGAATGAGCCAAGTGTCTGTTTTGAGAAGTTTTGGAAAATGAGAGAAAAAGCAACACCCAAGTAGAACTGCTGGCATCAAGGTGATCCCAAAGTACCCTGAAGGTCCTGAATAGGAAAATTCTCATTCAACATTCCCTCCAACCCTGTTTGAAAATTGACTCAACTTGAGAAAATTCATGATTTGGTTTTGACAGCACTGGATATACTGTCAAATGAATTCTGAACTTCTGGTATGCAGTGAGTGCTCTAGGGACTGAAACTGCATGTTGGACTTGGCATAAATTGCAGTAACACAAGCAATGGAATGAAAACTTTTCCATGCCCTTCCTCCTGCTTCTTGCTAAGGTGCTGCTGCAGAGCTTTAGTAGCTACAGAGGTGGGACTTTATGGTGAGAGAACCACAGAATTGCAAGGCACACCTTTAGGAGTCAAATAGGAGTCAAGTGCTTTGAGCTTCACTATTCCTCATAGCATTGCTTTTTAATTTTCTTTTCCTTTTTTTTTTCTTTAGTGGTAGTTAGTGCCTAGGAACAAGTGGGTGACATGGGATCTTTCATTCTGTGTGCTCTTTAAAATCTGTTAGCTTAAGAAGTCTGAGAAAATAGTGCAGAGTTCACCGAGCAGCCAGTAAATCTGATAAATGTCTCTTCTATAGACAGGAAAGAGCCTCGTTATTTTAATGTTTGGTATGTCTGTCCAAACTTAATGCGATGGGGGGTACTGGGTTTTTGTTGATTGGGGTTTTTTTTGTGTAGTACTGTTTGGTTTTTTAATGGGAACAGGACATGATAAACTAAGGAATTATCTGAATATTTTTAGGTCTACTTATCACATGTTACTCCTTCAAATTCTCCTTGCCTTGTCTGGGAGAGATTTGACAGTACAGTGATTCAGTTTTAAAGCTGAATGTGTCAATCTGGGAAACATGAACCAGAACGTGGCATCAGTGTCAGTCATACCACCAGTGCAATGACAAGCTAATGTGGCATATGCTACAGAACACAAAAAAATCCTTTGGTCTAAACTGTTCATCAGGAGAAGTGGCTTTGATATCATGCCATTGAGCTCTGGAAAGGTAGATGGCAATGACAGAGAACCCTCATGAATAACACATTTGCTAGTGTGATTTGGCCACCTGGGTACAGAAACAAAGATCAAATTCAATTAAAGTGTTCATTGCTTGTTGGCTTCATCACTCAAGTGTGTACGAGTACCCTGCACCTCCAACCTGGCTCTAATATGAGCAATTCAAGTACATTATTTAGTTAATGTGATACACAAGGTCCCATTGAGATTCTGCACCTGTTGTTAGTATTCAGCAGCAGTTTAACGAAGAGGCAGCACCAGAAGAGGATGTGGAGCAGTGTGGAGGGTTAAAGCCAGCCTGCCCTGCACCCTGGGGACTGGGGAAAGGGAGCTACTGCTTGCTTGGAGTGGGGTGGAGTGTGGGGAAAATGACAGCCTCCCAATCCTGTAAAATAAAAGGCATTAGTAATGCCTATTCTCCTGAACGTCTCACATGGGGATACCCGCATCTACTGCATGCTTTAAAAACCCAGCTTTTACTGGTGTTGCAATACTGCATCTGCCATTCTGATAAAACACGCAACCTGCCAAGTGTGTTCTCATCTGTGGTGACAATGGAGAAATGCATAATTGACTTGAGAGAAGCCTACAGTGCTGCCCGTGCCAGCAATCTGATGAAACACTGCCCAGAGGAACCAGCTGAAGTGCCCCTGTCTGCCTCAGCTGCCTGCAAGGGGGGCTTGTTCCACCTTGGTGCCTGGGTGTGTGTAAAATACTCGGGGTGCACTCCGGGCTGCCCAGCAGACAAGCCAGGGGAACTGTGGGGAGCTGTTGCTTACAGGCAGGATTGCTCTGCGGGTCCTGGGCTCTGTGTGGGCGCACACATGGATGTGGGCAGTGTGTTTGTGTATATCCCAGCATGTCGTGGGCGAGGCATTCAGAAAAGGAAAGCCCTTTCCTCCCCTATAATGGCCCATATTCCCTTAATGCAGTACAGAGGAGGCATTGACAAAAAGCATCTGTACTGGCAGAATTACTGAGAAAATCTCAAGTGTAGAAGGTGACTGGTATCACAGGTGTTAAAAAACCCTAAAATTGTGTGACATGTTGCTGAGGTTAGCAGCACAGTGCCCAGTTGTTCAGGGGCAGAGCCAACTCCTGAGAGAATTACCCTGAGGTGAAAGAAAATCAGACCGTAGGTTATGGTTAAATGCAGAAATTGCTTGCATGTTCAAAAAAAAAAAAAAGGCAAGTGAGAGCGGATGGGGGAGAGGCTGGGAAAGAGAGGGAGTGAGAGAGGGGGAGAGGGGAATGTGCAGTGCACTCAACTGAGCAGCAGGAAGGAAAGCTTCAACCAGGATTTCTCAGCTTCGATGTCTGGCAGTTGTTCGCGAGTCACACCAGTGGGTACCCGGGTGGCGCTTGAAGGATGTGGTCTAAAGGCGAGTCGGAGGGACTCCAGACCTTAGGGATTGTGGTGGTGGTGTGCTCGTCTCTGAAACTTTTGCACTACCTCGGGCTAATTGACTTGTCAGATGGTAAGAGAACTCAAGTTTTCCAGCTGCTGTTTACTTTTGTTTTAATCCGTTTGAGGGTGGCCACTGTAGGCAGCCGATGGCTGTGGGAACGGTACTGTCTGGCACTGCACCGATGCTCAGTGTGGGCTTCGTCTTGGTTCAGGATCACAGAGGCTGCAAAAGGGGAATTCTGTTTTATGCTTTACTGAGAACTTTTGTTTGCTTTTGATATATTACTATAGCCGGAGAGAGTCTGAAGCTGTGATGCTTTTTGCCTTATGTATTATTTTATCAAGTTTTCTTAATTACTTTTTCTTATCATTAATTCTTCCTCTCTCTTGAAAATAAATTAGTACTAACCTGGAAAAAGGAAAGGCCCTCTTGGGATAATGGAAGCACAGTTGATAATTAGGTTTATGATTTCAGATGGCTATCTAAAGCAGTTTTGTTGTGATATTTGCAGATTAAAGACGTGATGGATTGAATGTGAGCAAAACAAAACTTTGCAGTAATTGCTATTCCAGGCACCTCAGCAAAATAATCTGAGGAGAAATATTTGTTTTCACCTATTGGAGTGGAAGATTTTGTCTCTCTGACTTACCGACATAATGAACTTTTTTTTTCTCAAAGGTTTTCCTGGATGGGTTTTAACACCTAAGGGAGCTTTAGGACTTATATTATCCTTTCTTAAAGGGATGTAGGTGTCACTGAATTTTGAAAGAAACTGACTTCTTGATAATGCAGGTGAGGTATTTTTTTTGAAACAAAGGGACCCCCAGGTCGTTGATTGTATTCTTTCCTTGATCATGTGTCATGTTTGTCTAGCAAATAAAATAACAAAATACTAGCATGAACACCTATGTCACTTCATTCAGCTGTTATCTTCAAAATATGGTTGAGCAAAGGCTGGCAAAACCTTGAGTAAAAGTATAGAAAATTTATATATTAAATCTGTTTTATTGGATGTTAAAATCAAGAAAAGCAGTGGAATTTTAACCCTGCTACAGTAAAATCAGTGCTGTCACATAATCCTAGAAATATCCTGCAGAATTAGAAATATGAAAAATTACCTAATTAAGAGTTATTTATTCTAAAAGAAGATGTAAATTGGCATGTATTTGTTATCACATGAATGTTGATATTCCTTTTTACAAAATTAATGTCTTGGGAGTTTTTAGTTTACTCCTAGAATGTCACTGGAGTTCAATTACATCATTATGAATATATTAAGATCTCCAACAATGACAACTATTTTCAAATAATGGCAGCAGAAATGCTCACCTTAAAAATAAGCTGTCAAGTCAAATGCTGAGGCATTTGCATTGCTATTGCATTTGCTTTGCATTAACTACATGAACGTTTTTGTACCTCCTTTCCAGACTTAATTACTGTAATTCCAGTGTCTGTTCTTTCTGAAGTAATTACCTTTCCCAGAAGAGTCTCTCCCGTGTTTTCCCAGCAAAGTCAGGCGTGTGGCAGGTGAGGAACTTATCAGTGCAAAGGTGAAATGAGCACATGCGAGCAAATAGCCCAGCTTGTATTCATGGCACAGCCCTGCCTGTGCTTGTTTGCAGCCAGCAGTGGATGAGCACTCCACCCATGCAAGGGCAGGAGAGATGACATCTCCCTCTCTGGAAGGGATCTCTGGCAGAATTACTGGGACACAGAACTCTGATTGCATGGGCTGCCTGACAGTGTATAGGATCACAGTCCTATAAACCTGTTCAGCTCTGCATAATTTTTATTAGAATTCTGTTTTTCTGGAGACAAAATAGCTCACTTGGAGACCATGATATTTTTTATTTTGGTCCTTATTACATGAACTTGTGGTTTTCCCTTTTGACTCTGTTCTGTGGTAAGAATTACTTATATGTATAATTAGAACAGTAATGTAATGTGGATGGTTGTTAATGTTCTGCAATACAGTTTCAAGAACTCAGAAATCTTTATAGGTGACATTAAGTTGTCTTCTTTGATGTGTTGGTACAGTGGGTGCTTATATTGCAATATAAGTATTTCCAACGCCTTTATATTCACTAAAAAGGATCACTACTTTTACTTAAAACTGTCTAGAGAATTCCAGGTACTTTCTCATAGCTGTGTGAAATAACACTAAAATAAAGACACTGAAATTGGCCATATATATATTTATTTTTAGAAGTATTTTCTTCTGAAGATGGAACAGGATTAGGATTACTTAAATGGTGTCCTTTTGTTCTGTTTAAAGAAAACAATCATCATCAACAACAACAACAAAAAACACACACACAAAACAATCTCCCAAACCTGAGTATTGATTCTTCATTAGTCTAATGTAGGAAGCAAACCTTATGGAGAAGGAACTAGGGTAGTCAGTAATTTGGGAAATATGAAGTTTTAATCTTTGCTGCAGCTGAATGCAGGGGTTTGTGCAGTTCCACCCTCTCTTAGCTGTGTTCAAGAGGTGAGGGCCCATTCTTGCTATTAGTTTGTTCAGATGGTTGACTGGAAATGACTGAAACCAAAGACTATAATGGTAATTTTCATCTCTGGGCATAACCTAAATCTGTTGAGCATTTTCAATAAAAGATTTAAGAATAAGAAAGAGTATTTTTATTTTTATTTTTTTCTGATTTCTTTTGTTTCACCTTATATGCAGGGAGAACAAGTCTATGATCCCCTATAACTCCACCATATAGAAGACTTCCAGTAGGATCAGACCTTGATCAGTTGTGCTGTTGATGTTTTCCAAATTCTTCCTTAAAATGTTCCCATTTGCTTAAAACTGGGGGGAGCAGTGAAGGGGGGTGTCTAGATGTAGTTAAGAGGAAAAATCTGCTTAAAAAGAAACACAGGCCAAAGTTTGGGGCAGTGTTTTGTGACCCTAATAGATGAAGAAGCGTTGGTGACTTCTTGCTTTACGCTGCTCTCTCTGTTGTACCTGCTGGGTTTGGTGTTTGTTGTCTGTGCCCTTGCTGCCTCTCTGTGCTGGGACAGACCTGCTGCGTCCCCTTGGGTGGTTCCCAGTTCCTACAGCTACACACAACCACAGTTGGAAGGGTAGACTGGCAGCTGAACAGTGTTCTTCTTTGGTGCTATTGTGCTTTCACAATTGTATGTATTACCTATAATGTAGGGAAACAGCCAGTGAAACCTTGTACTAGCTTAGCTGGAGGCCAAAAGCCCTTTGCAAAGTGAAAGTAAATTCTGTCTCTACCTTCTTTTTTATGAGTTTGGCTTTAACTCAGTTCCTTTGCAGAGCATTCATCCATTCTGCAGGTATCCTTGAAGTATTCATAAATCATACTACTTCAGATTAGAGGGATCCAGGGTGAAAATGAATTGTGCTTTTGGGATAGTTCAGTATTGATTTGGTAAGACCTGTGGCAGGGTACAAACCCCTGAAAATAAAAAGAGTAAAATATATCATAAAGGGCATTGTCAGTGATTTAGGTTTTTAATGCAGGAAAGTCTGTTTTCCTTAGATGTACTCACTTATTTTAGAAGCAGGTGCTCAAATATTTTTCTTGATTGAATAAATGCATTTACAAATCACCTATCTCATTTGCATTGGAGGTTGTTGCTGTATCTGTCTACATAATTCAATGATGTGTCAGGGATGTGCTGCCTACTGGTAAATTTGTGCTGCCATAGAGAGAAATAATTTTCATATGCTTGCCAATGGAGATGGGGTCTTAAGGCCAGATTCCTGTAACTTCACTAGTGTAAGTGCTTCCAGGTCTTTCTCAGTGCACCTGTTTCCATGCAGTGTGTGCGGTACATGATGTTGTATGAAGAGGGAATACAGACATTCACTGGTATATCAAGTACCCTTAAGGTAGTGCAGACCTCAGGCCTGGAGGCTTGCTCCTCATTGTGCCTTTATCTTTTAGCAGCTGAGTTCAAAAGAAAACCAGCTGAATCCTGCAGCAGGAGCTCTCTGTCCGAGTTCTGATCCCAAGAAATCACGATGTGGGAAGATGCATAACCTGGAGCCTCAAACTGTGCTGTTACTGCCTGTGGTGCTATTGCAAGTGCTGGGGCTGGGAATAGCCAGAGGCAAATCAAACCTGATACTGATCTGACTCAAGAGGTTTACTTTGAGGTTACTTTGTGGTTTTAAGTAACAGTACATAAAGGTTGAAGCCTCTGAAGAGGAGGTCACTTCTGCACAAGGGGCAGACCAGCCCCTGCTCCCTGAGCCCAGCTTTATAAAGATGCTTATTGCCCAGCTGCTACAGATACAGCCTAACCTGCAGTGAAATCTATATTCTGGCTTGTTCGCCTAATTTGATATGGTAGTGATTAATCCAGATGTGGAATGGGTATATTACATAAAAGCTCTTGTGAGAGCATGTTCTTTCATGTAGTTTCAAATGGGAACTTCAGACCCACCTTAGAGAGAGGGGAAAAAGGAAGAGGTCTGAGCAGACTACAAATTTCTCTGACCTGTGAAGGTGCTCGGCTATGACATAATAGGGACCGAAAATGCTGATTTCAGTCCATTACTGCTGCATGGTGCAGAGGTTGCATTATAGCTCCATCAGCATGTACCTTTACATCCTTTTCAGTGATTTCCCTTCAATTATTCTGACTCTTATACAGATTTCTCTTCATCCAACGCAGAAATCATGTTTTCTTTCTGTTCAGAGGCAGAATGGTTGTGAAGCCACCCTGGAGCAGTGTGGGCAGGAGCTGCTGAAATGCCTTGGTAGTGCCAGTGCTGGCAGGGTTTGGAGCAGTGCACAAATACAAGCGTCCAGTTCCTTTCCCTGCTATGATAATTCCTCCATTTATTATATTCATGCAATTATTTTTACACCATAGGGAAGATCAGAATAGCTATTATTCATATTCTTCAAGGGGAACTGAGTCAGTAGATCAACATTTTGAGCTACAGTTCTTACTGCAACTATTAAATCCCATCATCTCCACTAAATCTCATGTTTTTTGTGGGACATCGTTTTTTTGCATTTTGCATCACAGCTTATGCAATTATTTACTGTTTACTGGAAACAGCAAGACCATGGCTGTGAGAAATGGCAGTAAAAAAATGAAAAAACCCTGAAACAAAAACAAACAACAAACCTATTCTGTATTATCAATTTCAGAACCTTCTTCTTCTTACTTTTTCTTTTTTTTTAGTCCGTTGGTTTGGTTTGTTTTTATGGTTTTTTTAGTCTGGGAATTTGTCATGGTAACATTGTGTTCATATGTCCATGCTTGCGTAGGTGCACCACACTTTCACTATTTGGCTCATTTAGACATGTTGGTACCTTGATAGACAAAGCCCCATGTTACAAAGGGAAGCAGTCAGATAATAAGTGTGCAGCCAGAATTCATTGACGATTCCTGCGTTCTTTCATCTTGTCTATGCTCTCCTTGCGTAGGTTTTTGTCCATATAAATTTGGGAAGTGCATTATATGCATTTATAATTTAATTCTATTTAGCTTTTTAGAAGGTATTTCAACTATTTATTACAGCCTTCCTGTAATGAAGTGTCTGAATTTGTTGCAGCACGTTGAGCTTCCAGGGTTTCCTTTCCCAAAATTAGTCAGACCCCAGACCATCACACAGCCTGTTCCAGAGACACCTAAGGATTGGTAGCCCTGATACAGCCTAAGCTGTTGGCTCCCAGCTGGGGAGGAAGTGAATTTTGTGTGCTGCACATCATCTTCTGGTTTCTCAGGCCTGGTGGCATTTGCTAGTGCTTAAGGACTCTCTCTAGATTAGCTTCTGACAGCTGCTGCTGATGTTCTGTGGCTTTTCTCTCAGCTTTGGCTCTAAGGAGTGGAAGTTTTGATGCTGTGGATTAATTGCAGTCATTTGACTCCCTAAGGAACTTAATTTGAGTTGTTCATGCCATTGTTTGTCTTAGCACTGAAACTTTTGTGTCCATACCCTTTCAGACAGACAATTCAAGCCTATTAACTCAGGGTTTGTTTCAGCAGCAGAGATTCTGCCTCATCCCTTTGGATCTACAGTGTGATTCTGCTGGTAGCTGTATTACTTACAGCTGTGTGTTTACTGGAGCATCTGCACTACTCTGCTGTGTATGTTGTGATGTTTATCATAAAACAGTTGATCCCCTGTTAACCTTTCTCTTGAAATAGTATTTTCTTATTCATATTCACACTGTAGTAAATCTTCCCATGATTCAAGCTCTGCCCTGTGTCCCCTTACATCCGTGTAAGACTGCCTCATATATTTCCATGTATGTATACCAGTTCTTATTTTTCTTGTGGCTTAGCAACTTACCTCTGCTCTTCATAACACAGGTCCCCGGCTTTCAACTTAATCTACATGTATATATGCTGCTTCCATTGTTACTGTGGCTGCTGTTGTGCCTCCTTTTGCACCCGTGTAGGGCTTTGTCCCTTGGCACCCTTGCAGTTTGATCAGGGTTGAGGAGTTCTCAAGCCCTGTGTTCCTATGGCAGCAGGATACAGCCCTTCAAGGGAGCAAAGCTGTGTGCTCTGGCTCCATTCATCTAAAGTATTGCCCTATCTTTTGCATTTCATTGTGTTGCTGTCCCTCTGGTTTTTATCACAGTTCTACATGTCACTACTTTACAGAAGTCTGACAGGACCAGAGGTTCTGCTCTTTTAGTCCCTCTGCCCTCAGCAATCCCATCCTTGCAGCTTAGTGCTAAAACCTGCTCATTTTGCTCACTTGAATTTCTCTGTTTTCAAGCAAGAGCAACACAAACTAGGTGTATAAAAAAGGTGACATATAAATTGCTAACTGGTCTTCTTTCCCACATAAGCTTTCTTGAACATTTACTTTACATAGTCTGCTCCAGAGACATCCCTGCAAGTGCTCAGTGTCCCCTTACTTACTTTGATTAGTGCTTTCCTGCTTAAGCAATCAGGAACTTCTTTATTAAGAGGTTGAATTAATAGGACTTTTCTAGCTCTGTTAATGCTCACATTATGTATCTGTCATGCTAGAGGGGACAGTGTATTATCAGATAAGTAGTCAGAGTGGACAGTGGCATATTATTGTGTCTCCTAAACCCTCTCAGTACATAAAAAAGATTTTTAAATCTTTTGCCAAAAATTGTACTCTTTCTACAGACAGAATTATATTTTCTGAATTCCCAAGTGACATTCTTGCATTTTCTATCTTTTCTAAAGGGACAACAGAGCAAAACAATGACCTGTGGTACAGATCCTGAGTTAGGGACTAGTAGCGTCTTCCTTCAGTACTAATTGATGAAAAGAAAGTGTTAGAAAACAGTTAATGTGTTGCAGCGATGCAGTAAAAACTGAATTCAGTGATGTTCAATAATGTCAAAATTTTAAAACTTGCATGGTTGTTATGTAACAAATTCCTTGATTGAGACATAACAATTCAGTTACTTAAAACACCCCATAACTTGCACAGGCACAAAACTGAAAGTCTGTTTGAGGGATTATACTCACCTGGTCAGAGCCAAAGCTATAGTTTTTAACTGTTATTTTCAGAAACAAACACTTATGGAAAAAGTATTTAAATGTTTCCTCAAATTATAGGGAAGTAGATATGGAAGGTGAAGAGGTCTCCTAGTCCATCCTCAAAGCAGGGTTGTACCTGTCTGTGTCAGCACAGAAAAGTCATTACAGGTATGATTTTGTCTTCAGTCCACCAAAGGACAAGGAGAACAGGAGATTTCTTTTATACTTGAAGAAGCTTTTTAAAGACTTACGTTCTTTCATATTCTTCTTTGCTAGTCTAAATAGTTCTATTTCTTTTGGTCTTACCTTGTTTGTTATGTAATTTAGCCTCTGATCATTTTCATTGCTTTTACCCAAAGTATCTGTAGCTAATTCACATTGTTGTTGAAACTGTGACCTGACCCCACTGACCACTGCAGGAGGTTAATTCACATGGCTGGCAAAGCCTATTCCTGTCTTCTGGGTGAGTGTTTGTTGGCTTTGGAGCTGTGTGGATATACAGGCAGACTGAGGAATCAGATGCTGGAAAGCAGTACCAGGAAAGGGCCCTGGGGGTCCTGGTTCAGTGGCCAGTTGGCCACGAGTCAGCAGTGCCCTGGAGCCAGGAGGGACATCCCTGTCCGGGGGGGCATCAGGGCACAGAGGGGATTGTCCTGCTCTGCTCTGCACTGGGGCGGCCTCACCTGCAATAGTGGGGCAGGTTGGGGGGACACAGTGGAAGGGAGAGATTGAGCCATTGGAGTGTCCAAAGGAGGACAATGAAAATGGGGAAGGACCTTGAGGGGAAGCGTGTGAGGAGGGGTTGAGGGCACTTGGTGTGTTCAACTGGAGAAGAAGAGACTGATGGGAGACCTCATTGCAGTTCCAACTTCCTTGAGAGGGGCAGAGGAGGGGCAGGCACTGATCTCTGCTCTGTGGGGACAGGGACAGCACCCAGGGAATGCCTGGAGTTGTGTCAGGGCAGGATTAGGTTGGATCTCTGCAAAAGGTTCTTCCCCCAGAGGGTGGTGGGCACTGCCCAGGCTCCCCAGGGCAGTGGGCACAGCCCCAAGGCTGCC
>JAWWMP010000028.1:361417-395672 GCA_035047865.1 Dendrocincla tyrannina
TGACTGGGTTCTTTGGAAAAAAAACCCCTTCCCCCCCCCCCCCCCCCCCAAACTCCTCCCCAAGCCACGTTTTTCAATTGTTGGTATAGTATATTTGGAATGTGACTGATAGTATAGAAGCACCTTCCATGAAATTCTGGAGCAAATGGTCAAGACAAGAAAGGGATGTGTTTTCAGTGGGATGGACAGAATGCCAAGGGAAAGATAAAAAGTGCACTAGTGTGTGAAGTGGAAGTGCTTATTGTGCTTTATCCATTAGTGTTTGAAGAACTTGGGTGTTGAGCTGACTTAAAAGTTTGTTAATGGTTTGAAAAGTGCAAACCTTTGTAATAGTGATGAATCAGCTACATAACTATCTTGATTAGCTATTTTCCTGTGCATAACATCAAATGGGACTACTTGAGCCTTTCTTAAAAAACTTGGTAGTCATGCAAAAACAATATATCAATGTACCACAGAAAAACTTTTAACTTTTTAACACACCATATCCCATGATTTTTGTGCTTCTGTTAATTTCCCACGTATATAAAAATGTAATAGTACGTGAGACTTGTACCTGTTTGTTTCTTCCCTTCCATCTTGCCTCTATCCCTTCAGACTCTGTCCCTACATCCATCACTTTATCTGCAGGGCAGAGGGTTGTTAGAAGTGGTTGATATTCTGTAGACTATTTTAAAATAAATTGAATAGAATTCCACAGAAGTTGATGGATATCCTCAGTTTCATTTCAAGGATTTTTGTTCAGCTTCAGTTTTTTTCCAAGATAAAATACACAGATAATAAGCTGATATAGCTTGTTTCTGAAGAGGAAGAGCTTATGCTTCACCTGTTTTCTAGAGCTGCAAGAGAGCCTGTGGACTATAAATGCTACCTTAAATCCACCTTGCGAAATAGCAAGTTCCAGGTAGCCACTTCATGTCAGAAACACAGCTGCATGAGCCAGGATGTGATGCCGGGCGGTACACTTGTAGCTGCAGATCCACATTCCATCAAACTTCACTGGGGTAAAGACAGCCAGTGGGAAGAAGGGTGCTGGCCCTTGGAGCCTGCAGTGCCTGCAAGGGGCTGGTTTTATGGAAAAGTTAATGTGGGGTAAGAAAAATAGAGGCACAGCATTTCTAAACTGAATAGCTGCATCTTTGAAGCTGAGTATGTCCTTGTACAGAGCTTGTTTCTGAGAGGCTGTCAAAGCTATTCTTAATTTATAACCATGCAAGTGTTGGCTTTGCAAGTTAGGGATTCCTCGGTGCTCCTGAATCTGCTTGGCAGATGTTACAGTGTCTGTGATTGATTGGTACAGACCAGACCGGGTATACTTGATGAGCCTGGCTTTCTGTTCTCTCACTGTTTATTGTCTTCCCCTGCAAGACCTTTCTCTGATGTATTTTGGGATGGAAGAGCAGTTGGATGGCTGGGGACTCAGGCAGAATTGTACATCGGTCCCATGCAGGTTACTTTGTTTAGCAGAGAGAATGTTTCCAAAATAAGGTAATGAAAAGAAACAACCCAACCTCCTGAAGGTTAAAGCAGAGTTTTAAGTGTAATCTGAAGGGATTTGATTTTCACAGGAAGAGCATTTGTTTTTCTTTCCAATATATCACAGTAGCAAAGATGCACAGTGTGAACAGATATAAAGTCAAACCTCTAACTGGCCTTATCTATCAGGGGGATAGATACAGTTTTATGTGAAACACCTCTTTGCCCATAAATTCAAATAAAATGTTTCGGCAAGTAAGAGACACAAGTTGAAGATGTTTCAAATTAAAAGCTAAGTCTATCTGAATGCTGAGAGGTTTCACTTGCAGAGAGAGTTTGTCACATTGCAGGGAGTTAGAGTGGATGTCCGAGCCTAGAGGTGAACAGAAGGCAGCCAACCTCTGACTGGTGATGATGAGCAAGTGGTGGACTGTGCTGAAGTGGACGGAGAGCACCAGTACAAGGGCAAGCTTTAGAAGGAAGCTATCTTGTGACACTAAATCCGTCTAGATGTACTCTTGCAAAATACCTTTTGGCAGACCTGGCTTAGGGAAAGTCTCCAAAATATTTCTTAAGGGATTAAAATGTCAGCCAGTTTTGTTTGAAAGGAGTTCATATATCTCTGTTGATCCTTCCAGCTCTCAGCTATTTCAGATGCCTTCACATTTTGTGACACACAGACCCTGGCACTCTGTCATCTGTCTTTTCACTGGGCAATCACTGGCATGCCATGGAAACTCCTGTGACAATACACTGATCTTATTACAGTGCCTGTTGGAGGTAACTTAGTGCATGTCCTGATGTACAATATTGTGTTCTGTCTACTTTAACATATTTCGCGTGGTGAGTTCCTCCTGCACAGCAGGCACCGAAGTAGCACAAGGACTCTGTCACTGAGGAAATACTAAAATAGTTTCTATCAAATCAAGAAATCCAAATGAACTAGAAGATTGTATCTGCTCTAGCTTTTATGGTATTTACCCACCTCATAATGGGCATATAATTTCAAATGCTGTCTGATAGGTATGCCTTCTCCAGTAAGGGCTGGGTAATGAACACAAACTTCCAGCACAACTTCTTTGCCGACAAAAAGTGTTCAGGGAATTATTTGTCTGGAGCCTAAATGAAGCTTAGTTTAATTTTCTTATTGTGGGAAACAGAGCCTCAACTAAATGAATTTATGTTTTATAAAAAGATTTATTATATGGTAAGAACAATGCAGGCCTGGACACGAGGGCAGAGTCTTCGCTCCTCCAACTCGTATACCAGGTACAATGTGTGTCTGGCATTTATCTAGCCACTTTATACATATTTATTACATGGTATACATATGCATTTTACATACTTCTCCTTATATGGCTAAAATTAAGTAATTATTTTTACAACTCATTAATTACTACATTGCAATTTAGTGTCTTGATAACTTCACACCATTATTCAGGTATTCCTTGATAAAGGAGTGACAGGGGAATTTTAGGATTGAGTGATTTGACAGATTCCCTATCATAATTTAGGCATTCCTTGATAAAGGTTCAGGGAAACTGATGACCTTACAACAGTTGGTTTTATTATTTTATGACGGTGCAATAAAACCATTTGTTTCCCTTCTGGCATGAATCATATACATATGTATTACACTTATCCCCATAATGTTATAGTTTCAGCATTTCTTTGGAATTCTGTCCAAAAAGCTTGGAGCCAACGCCTAAACTTCTGTGAAGATGACTAACAAAAGGAACTAATGAATATTCATATCCTGGTGTAATGACTCAAACCAGAGCCTTTTGTTCTGGTCTCCCAGGCTGAGAGAGGGGGATAGAAGACGGAAGATGGAAGACGGCTTGGGTGGGGAGAACTGCCAGGTTTCTGTGTTTCTGGGCAGGCTCAGCGTGTCGGCGGAGAGAGCTAGGACGGGAACACACTGGTCCGCACCACGAGAGAAGCGGGACAGTGTCTCTGTCTCTCTCTAACTCGACTGTTTGCCGGTGAGGGCCGTGGGCACTACGGGAGCTGCCGTGAGGAGAACTCGCCTGTTTCTTTGGTTTTTTTCTGCACTGCGGAGACGAGGCCTCATCCTCCCTCTGCCTACCGAACCTGCGGGAACTGACCGGGGGCAGCCTAGTGAACATGTCTGTTTCTGCACTACGGAGACGGCGCTTTCCTTGTCCCTCCATCAATCCTGTAGGAGCTGCCATCGGGACTGCTTGTACACTGCCATTTGGTAACTAATCGGTCTCTGGTCTGCGAACCAGGAGAAGTGCTGCCTGCGAGAGAGACCGGCCGGCCGAGGCGTGACATCGCCACCCGCTGTCCCTAAATATAACTACCCCCCTTTTTAGGGTAGCCAGGGGCACAACATTGTCACCTGCTGTCCGTAAATATAATTGCATCCTTTTTTAGGACAGCAGGGGACATTGACTTTTGTTTTCATTTAAAGGGTTTATTACAAACTGTTTTGTTTGGTCCTTTCTGGACAGATATATATATAGGTATATTGTGGTTAAGAACTGTTATCCTTTTTCTATATATTTTTCCTAATTAAAGTTCTGCTTCTAAATTTAAAGGAGAGGGGTTATTTCTTATTTTTTTTTTTTGTCTGGCCTTCTTGGGGGAAGAAGGCCTTTCCTTTTTTCTCTCTTGGCCAACATAGATATCTTGGTTCTCCCCTGAACTAAGACACCTATTCTGAAAACAGTTGTTTGATAATGAGACCATTTTGTCACGTGTTAAGTTTTGTCAGAGTATTTCTCTTGCATCAGCAATTTAACAGAAGCAACAATAAAAAAATAAAAAGGCCTGTGCAAGGCCTGCAGTGTATAATACTTCACAGACAGAAGCTCTTCAATTCTGTTGGTGTCAAATATGTTTGTCCATTTATACTGAGCAGCAAAACAATAATTCAGGCTTTTTTTTTTGTGTGGAATTGAAAGAATATTTATCTTGGGAGAGAAATGGTAGCTATGCAGAGTGGGTACACAGAGCACAAAGGAGCTAGTGTTTGGTGGCAGGTAATGTATAAATTATGGAAAATCTTAGTCTGTTTTCTAGCATGGGTTAATATCACTGCAGAGTGATGTGAGACTGCTTGTGGCTGAGCATATGTCTGCTCTTCCAGACCTCTCCCCCATTTTTATCTGGTTTTGGTGCAAATTTAATTAATATCTCCACAACTCTGTAATAATTTAAATAATTTATATATACCAATTAACTGTCTGGAACATGCCATTTATTTTGCCAGCACAGAAATTGTACCTCTGTCAGAATTAAATCAAAACACTTTGTAATATTAGCACTATTATAAACTAAGAGAGTTAATGGCAGCAAAAATTGATTCTGTGTGCAAATCTCTGCCATTGTGGGCTGTAGAACCCTTTGAAAGGCAGAGTACACACAGAAGTTTCATCCCTCTTGAATTCCATGTGCCCTCTCCATTCAGGTCCAGAAATGGTGAGAGCATGAATAGTGCTGCATTCCTGAGAAAAAGGAATTCCTGTGCTGGGACACCAGCTTGTCATTCTGCTGCATTTCAGACAACTATAAGAATCAGAGTGTTTCTGGATAAGTGTAAAATTATGTGGTCATATTTTAACACCTGCTTTGCATTTCATTGGCTCTAGCTGAGCCTCACTTCTACTTGTTTCTGATTTACATTACTGAAAAGAGCACCTGTCCATTTGAGCTTTTGCTGTGCCTCATATATTTCCATTTTCTGTTGAGAGACGTTCTGAAGAGCATCAGCTGGGACATTGCTGATCATAACCGAGCTGCATCTGACACTGTAGTAAAGTTTGGACAAAGCTATCCAGCTTAATCAGTCTCAAATTCTGCACCTTTCTCAACCATAAATCTGCTCATTGATTTCTGGGACAGAATCTCCCGATGAAGAGCAACAACAGAAGACACGTAATGATCCTTGTAGCAGGTGTCAGTGGTGGTGCAGGTTCTGTGCCTCTGCTCCAAGAAAGTCACAGTGTTCAGCAAAAAGTGACATGGGGCCCATTGTTGCTGGTCCTGTCACCAGCTGTGCAAGTTGAAAGAACATACTAGTGGCTGACTAAGGCGCAAATATATCTTTTTGAATGGTGTTTAATGAAGTTGCTTAGCATGAAACCTATTTGTTTAATATGAAATCTTGGAGTAAGGATTTGGCTTAGTTCAATCAAGGATATGGGATACAGAGGAAGGTAAAGAAAAAGCACTCTCATGAAACTTTCACCTATATGGTTTGAGATTGTTCTCTGCACTCCTAAAAAAAATCTGCATTCCTATTTTGTTTAATTCTTTTAGATTCTGGGGAAAAAATTCTAACCAAAACAGATAGGAATAATGTTTGCTCCTTCCCTAGAGAATTAGCTAGCATTTTGCTTTTGGCAAAAAGTGTAATAACTCATACTAGTTCTGTGTGAGAGGTTTGGACTCTGTCTGTGTCAGTAGTCACATCTGGGCTGCATAGTGAACTAAATACAAATATCTGCTACTAATTATAATAAAGAATTAAGGAATTAAATGCAGATTGTCTTGGAGAGTTTTAGGATCCAGACTGGTCATGGTGATTAATAGATGTCATTTGCAACAATAATCTAAATGCAGTCCTGCTTGCCACATACTCATTGTGTTGTGCTGCAGCACCATGTGCTAAGCTTCATCACAATACAGTGATTTCTTTAATTTTTTTCCAAGCTCACTTGTATTTTGAGCATCTTTATCAGCTGGGATATTACTAAATCTCATACTTTATTTTTTGTTTATCTGCTGTGAAGCTGAGCAGTTTTCCACAGGAAAGAGCGAAAGAGAAAAATTACTTCAGGAACAAAAATATAAAAAACATGGAGATTCTGTCTAGTGAGTTTTGGTTATTAATTTATAACTCAGCTGAGCAGTTTTATTTTAGGGTGAAGTTTGAGAGCTTCTCTTTCAGTCCTAGAAGGTGAACCTCCAGGTGGGTTCAGTACTGTACAGCTCTGGCTGGCTGCTGAGCAGCCAAACAGAAAACCAGCAGTTTGCTGAAATGTGTTGAGTCTGAGTTGTATCTGCTAGTAATAGTGTATTTTGGTTTTTATAAATATACTGTGACCTGAATTTTATACAGTACAAAGATTAAGAAGAGGAACATAGTGCCAAGGTAGTTCTGCCCCACAAGAGCACGGGCAGGCTGGGCACACCACAGTACAGGCTGCACTGCTCAGTCTGCTTCCAGACCTGTCTGACAAGGTAGAACAAGGTCTGAGTTTACAGACACCCACTATTTACCACCAGTGAGACAATTGTTTTTAATCAAGTGCAGAAGTTTTTCCTTTATCATGCAACTGAATGTGAGTGCTGCAAATCTTTTTGAAATGTTGTATAAATTACACAGCTATTGCAAATGTTGAAGTTCAGATGACCAGAGCACCCAAAAAAACCAAATACAGCTGGTATCTAACAGAAAATGTACATGGTAATGCTTGTAGTACCTTCTTAAAGTAAATGGCATCCCTGCCTGCCCTGCTCAGCCTGAAGCTATGTCTGCGTGCAGTCTGGAGTATACAAGTGACTGTATAGTACCCCAAAACAGAGTTTCTCAATGTGTTTCTCTTCAGTCCTGTCTCTGCAATGCAAATGGAAATTATTCCATTTCTAGATGCTGCTGGAATTATTTTCCTGAGTGAAGCTTTGCCAGCTTGGCTCATTGTTTTCAAAAGGAACACGTCACTGTGAGATTAGTTGTGCTTAAAGAGCTGACTACTTGTGTGTGTGATGACCATCAAAAGTATCTAAACTAGGAATATAATAACCTGCCCCTTGGGAAGAAATCATCATCAGACATAATTGCTCTTTTCAAGAGGTACAATGTTAGCAAATGTGGAAAAGAAAATGTTTCTTCCAGATATAGCTCTTAAATGTAATGATGAGAAGAAAACTTGTCTTTTGTTTTCATATGAGAATTTAGCAGAATGAACAGATAATATTTTGTGATTTACAAAAAAAAATCTTTTTCCTTTTGCTTCTATCCCCTTCTTTTTGGTATTTTAAAAGTGATATTATGAGGCTCTTTAAATGAGTTTTATTACAGTTAATTCCCCCTTTCCTCAGGCAAGCTGCATCTTTATGTACCAGATTTTTATTATACCCAGTAGCTTTCTCCCTGCTAATAAATAATGGTGGTAAATTTTATAAGAAATAAATGTGGTTTCTCATTGCAGCAGAAAGGAAAATAAGTGTGTATTTGTGGGTTTTTTTTCCCCATGCCATATATTATAGAAGTTAAACAGTGTGAAAAAAACATTCACTTTAGAGAGACATGACTAGGTTTAAAAATAAAGTTCTTTGACTTAAACCATTAAATGTAACTTGGATCATTACACAAAAGGTGTTTGAAATATTCCAGACAGATGTGTTTAATAATTTTTCATGCAGCTGTAAAGAGCAGTCAGCTGTGCTTTCTGCTCCTGTTCCTGCAGTGAGTTCCTGTGAGCAGTGCCAGCCTCAGTGCCCTGAGGGTGGGTGAACAGCCCCGAAGCAACGTGGCAAGAGATTGGCACTGAAGTAGGAGAAACAAGAAGTGTGTGACCTGAAGCTGATCACATGACCTCTCAAAGAGCCCATCGGGGTTTTGAATATGCATCTGTGCACCAATCCCAGGGCCATTTCTGAGATGGCTTTGTTCTGATGGGATGTCAAAAATTGCTCATCTTTTTGACTGATTTGTCATATTAAAATGGACACATTGCTAGAAGCAAGCTTTATCCGAGGGTTGCACTCCATCTTCTCTCATTATTGCTGAACCCCTTCTCACTGAGGTGAAGCATCTCGATGCTGACCTGCCTCTGTTTGCACAGCTCTCTCGTTGTTTTCAAAAACTTGCAAGAACCACAAGAGAGCTACTCGAATGTGACATGTTTTGAAATCTGGAATAGTTTCACTCAGCATAATAAATTTAAGGGGAGAGATTTCTTTTGACTGCAGAGCATCCTTGAGAATTTCAGGTTAAGGCTAATTTTTTGAAGAAATTGAGGTAGAGGCACTCAGAAAGGCATATGTATATAAATAGTCAATATAAATGGAACGTAATTAACATTACCTTAATCCCTCTTCTCTGATCCTTAAACCCACACATGGGAACCTTGAATTGAGGATGCATGTCCAAATGTATCTTAATTAAGTCCTAATTTGTCTTAATCTACCTTAATTTAGTCCTAATGTAAGTTAATCCTTTCTTCAAAGAAAATTTCACACAGTGGAAAGAGTAAAACATTTAATTTGTCCATTTTCTGTCCACCACACTTGCTGACAGCAGTGCTGCAGCAGTGACCCCATCCAGCAGCAGCAAGATGCCTGTGGTGCTCACGGAGCATGAGGGGCTGTGGCTGTTCCCACAATGCTGGCCTTGGTCTGCTGCTCTGGGTGAAAACTTACCTGAGAACGGGTGGGGGGTTTTGGGCACAAATAGTAGAAGTAGTAGAAAGAGAAGCTGCCAGACCTGTCCCTAAGGCTGGAGGGGTAGCGGTGCCCTGTGCACACACCTCCAGGCTGGTCCAACCCCAGGGCAGGAGAGTGGGCTCCCAGCTGCCAGAGCAGGGCTAGCAGCACACAGACTGCAGCAGCAGAGACTCCCTTTGTGTGTCTTTGCACATAAAATACTCTTACTCTCCATTTTCCTATTATTCTGGCAATAGGCCAAAGTTTAATTAAATTTCTTGTAGATGAGTAAAAGGGAATTGAAAATACAAGATGAAATCTGAAGCTTCTGAAAGGGAAATTTTTCTTCTTTATTCTTCACACACTCCATTTAAAATATTTCGAGCTAAGTATTTCTTTCTCCGTAAAATAAATAGGAGTGTGCACTTGCACATACTAGTCAGGCAGATCCTAAACCACATTTTGGTAGATCTTAGAGCAGAAGTTCCCACCACAGGTTGTGGGTCTTGGTTGCCTCTTCCCTTTGGTGGTCCTGTGGTACTCTGGTGTCAGAGCCCAATACCAAAGGGAAAGAGCCAAAGGGCTCACCTGCACAAGGCTCAGCTCTGGGATGAGCTTCCCCATGATGGCATGCCTGTCTAAACATGTTCCTGGCACCTTTTGCTCTGTTGCAGTTTTGCTCTGATGGACTTTTAAAGATGCTATGTGACTTCCTTAAAACAGGATGGAAGAATCATAATTAGGAAATCTAATCCATTAAAATGTTTTCATGGCTTCTTTAAAACCAAATGGCTGGTAAGAGCTCAGAAGTGCACATGTGAGCAGCATTTGCTCTCAGTGACTGGTTTCCAAATCTTGCTCATGTTGCCAGCCCTTTCCCAGTGCTCATGGGCACTGTACCTCCTCATCCTGGTTTATCATCTGTGTCACTAAATGAAAGTAATCAGAGTCAGCATGAAAATTTAATAAGCTGCCTTCTGGCATTGGTCATGTTCCTAATTCTGTATTTGTCTTCTGCCTGCAGAAGTCCTTAGACATTGTCAGCTAGGACAGCTCCAGTGTTTACAAGCACTGATGTTTGTTAGTCTCAAATAACACTTGGTTGGTGGTATTTCAAAAACAGGCCAAATCTCTGAATTTGCCAGTTGTTATAGTTTCAACACTCCATTGGAATTCCTTCCAAAAAGCTTGAAGCCCGTCTGTAAAGATGGTTAACAAAGGGCACCATGAATATTCGTAGCCTGATGCTAACTACTTTAGCCAGAGCCTTTTGTTCTGATCTCTCCCCAGTCTGGAAGGGGGAGGGAAGATGGGCTCGGGTGGGGGAAGTGTCCAGGGTTTCTGCACTTTCTGCGCGGATCCGGAGCTCAGCTCTCTGCAGAGTGAGCGAGGATGGGGGCACACCAGTTCTGGCATCACTGGACAGCCTGGACTGTCTTCCCCTCCCTAACTCGACCGTTTTATCTGTGGGCAATTGTGGGCATTGCAGAAGCTGCTGTGAGGAAAGAGGGAGAGAGAGCACGCCTGTTTCCTGTACTGTGGAGGTGGGATTTCTACTGCTTTTTTCGACATCGATTTCTCGTGGGAGCTGACTGGGGGACTGTGGCTGCCATCTCGCCTGAGGAAGAGCCCAGCCGGCCGGGCGCGATATCGCCACCTGCTGTCCGTAGATATAATTGCAGTCCCCGTTTTTTGGGGAGTAGCCAAAAGACCTTTTAACTGTTTGCCTTGTCGTTTGGGGCGCGGGGGGGAGGGGGGAGTTTGTTACAAACTGTTGGTGTTTGATCCTTTCTGGAGATATATATATATGTGTGTGTGTTTGTGTGTATTGTGGTTAAGAACTGTTATCCTTTTTCGTATATATATATTTTCTAATTAAAGTTCTGTTTTCCTATATTTAAAGGAGAGGGATTGTTTTTTCTTTCTCTCTCTCTCTCTCTTGCCCAACATAGCTATCTTAGTTTTTCCCTAACTGTTACATCTGTATTTTCAGGGCACTCATCAGAGCCAGGCTCCAGCCTGGGAAGATCTAAGTCTTATGGCCTTTCTCTCCCAGTCAGAAAATTTGTATGTTTTAAAAGAAGAAAGATCCTTAGAGAGATTAGTGGAATTTAGGTCTCCTGACCTGAGCATGGCCAAGTTTTAAATAATTATATATTTTTACTTCATGGCAACTCATCAAGTGTGTAGTCTGTTACATTTACATCCTAGCAGAGTGTCTCACCATGGTTGGCCTCTATTGGCCTTTCAGGAGAAGCAGATTAAAGACAGAGTAAAATGGGAGGAAGTTTTGTGCTTGTCCTGAATAAGCTTTTGCTAAACAAAGTTGTAAGGTTTCCAGCACCACTAGATGGGCCAAGTTTAGTAAATTATTAAGCTATTGTCTGTTTCCTGAAACTCTCCTACCTTGTCTGCTGGGTTTTCAGCTCCCTACCTGTTTACTTTGCTGCCTGGCTGGTAAGTGCGGGTGGTTTGGCCCCTCTGTGCGAGTCTGGGGAGGTCTAGCTCAGTTCCACCCCTGCTCTGGTATGTGGTGCTGGTATATTTGGTATGTTCACCATAGCAGTGTGATCTATTGCCATGGGTTTAGCTTTAATTTGTGGGCTTCCTCACTGCTAGGTGCCAATGTGTCTGGGGTTTTTTTGTGTGTCTGTGTTCCCCTCAATTTTTTTGTTCCTCAGTGGGACATAGAAACCCATGTGAAAACTCTTTACATATTCACACTGTGAATGTATTTCTCCTTGTTCACTCTAAGAAAGACACAAGTGGTTTAAAACACTTCCAGAAGGGATCCCTTTGTGGTGTTGAACCACTCAATAGGTACCTGTAGGGTTTCATACAACTGCAGGCTGCCATGCAAAGGGAGGGAGACATGAACTCTGGACTGAAAGAAAGGGCTTAGCTGAAAGGTTTTGCTTTCCTACATGCTGTTTCTAAAAGAAGAGTGTCACCTGTTGATGAAAAGAAGTCACTTTTTAGTAATTAGTAAAACTCAGGAGGAGTGAGTGTGGGATGCTGCTTGAACACGGTCCTTGGGAAGAGTGAGTATGGGATATTGCTCCAGATCGCTGCCTCTCTGGAGCGTGGCTCAGACTTGATTTGAAGAAGAAACAGCCTGTTCTCAGCCTGGAGGGTGCTCATGCTGCTCTTCAGAGGTAGGAGCCCAAGTGTCATGGTTTTGGAACGGTATTTCCCAATTTACTGCTCCCACTGAAACACCCCAGACCATGTGTTCATCGCTCACTTCTCACTCCCCCTTCAGCAGGATGCAGAAGAGAACAGGAGGTGAAGAAAGGTAAAGATCGCAGGCTGAGATACGAACAATTCACTAGAAACAGAATGAAATAAGAAAATGAACAGTAACAACAATACTAATAGCAGAGTGCACAGGACAGGAGAATGATTCACACAGATCCCTTCCCACGTGGAACCAATGCCATGTGACCAACCACTCACCCTGACAAACAAGAAAGACGTGACTCCTCTTCACCCTTCTGCACCTGTCCTGAGGTGGGATCAAATAACCCAGACGGTGCCACTCCTGGCTGCTACAAAAATGAATCCTGTCCTGGCCAGGACCAGGATACCAAGGGAAGATGGTGGGTAAATGATGAGGAAGGATTAGTGGTCAAGCCAAGTGGATTAAACAGCAGTTCTTGGGAGCATCACTGTGAGCCAGGTATGGCCCTGGCAAAAGAGACAAAGGAATTCCTTGTAAGGAATAAATCTGTTTGGTATCTTGAAACAACTTACTGCTTTCACACTGGAGTCTTATTAACTCCAAAGAATGTAGTCTGTTGAATGGGATTTTCTGAAATTTTAATTACCACCAGGAGAAGATGTTTGTTTGGATGAAGGGTTTCAGTGAGCCAATGTCCTCAGTCCTGGGCAGTGGTGTGTACATATGAAAGCCAGTATCTGCTTTATAGCAGTCTGTGTTCAAAATGCTTTGTGGCAGAAAAATTTGAGTACAGAGCTACTAAAGCAGCTCTGTTTCTGAGTCAGGAAGAAGTATGTAGGCCGTATTTAAAGAAACACTGGTGGCTGGAGGGTGTTTTGGGCACTATCGATTTTATGTTAGTGTTCTGAAAACCCCCTTCTGGTTCAGCTACTTGGCAAACCAGAAATTAGGATGCTAATGTTTTTACAAAGAAGACATTCAGACACTCTTGGTTGCTTCCATATATTGCCTGAAATCAGATCCACTTCAATGCCTGGGGTGTGGGTGCTGCCCTGTAACAGGCTATCTACAGTACAGAGCTGTGCCCAGTTTGGTGCTGTCAGCTCCCCACTGGAGTGTGCTGTGTGTGCCAGCAGAGCCTGCTTACAGGAGCAACTGCATGTCAGGACATTTTCTCTTGCTGAAAACTCTGGATCTGTATTGGAATAATATTTTTTGAGCAGTTTCTTCTGTGCAAACAGAGCTTAAATGGTCCTTGTGTTCCGCTTAATTCTGCTTCCCATTTTGGAGCAGTCTGTTCGACTTGAATAGCAGTTCTGTGAAGCAGGAAGACATGATCTTCTGGGAAGCACTGGCTCATTTCTACAGCATCTCCAGAGTGCTCAATCAATAGCCATGTTTCTCTCCTCAGTTCTGCCTGGACCAAACCTATTTTTTCTTATTCTAGTCTTTGCACAGGTGAATAGCTATAAAGTGGAGGTGATCTGTCCACCTATTACAGAAGGAAAATTGCTCTCACATTCACTCCTCCGAGGGATGCTAGTATTGCCTTATAGTTCTATGGCAAGTTCTGTTTTCCACATTGCTTTGTCTGAGTAGGATTAAGTGTATGCTAACAAAGAAAGAAGAAATATTTTTTTCTTTAAAAAATGTGAACAAACCCACACATGCTTTCAGGTTGGGGAAATAAATATTTCTGTTTGTAGTTTAAAAAACCCGAATGAAACCTTCATTTCAAAGAACAAAACAAACTGATCATAAGAAATTGGCACTTAAGACTAAAGTAGAACTAACAACTAATAGTTTTTAAAAAAAGCCTTAGCATGGAATTGCTGTTGTGCAGACCAGTGTAGGTGCCTGATTATGAGCATATGTGTATTACAACTCTGCTCATTTGCTGCATAGTTACCCAGTTAAGAAGTAAAATTTTATGGAACTGGGTAACTTAATAGAGAAAAAGCTGCAAAGAGCTGCTATGCTGCCAGTAAACTGAGACAAATTGACCACAGGCATGGCAGAGGGGCAGATGGCTGTTGCCTGTATCACAGTGATGTGAACATTTGCGAGGAATGAAATGGGAAAGATTTTCCCAAATTAAGTTTTCTAAATCACAGTCTAAGCTCCCATTTTGTGAAGAATAAGGAGTTTATTCAATTTATTTTCTGAATGCGAAACATCAGCTTTGGAAGAGTGACATCTCCCACCCCCTCCCACAAAATGATCTCACTTCCAAACAGTTTCAGTGGCCTGTTGGGAACTCGTGCACCCAAGGGTGCCTCAGACATAGGGGTCTGCAGCCCCCCAGCATGCTGGTGGCCATGGGCACCCTTTGGGAAGCAGCAGCCTGTGGCAGCATCAGCTCTGGGGTGCGGATGGAGCCAAGAGCTCTGGCTGCCCTCACTGGGCGCTGCTGCTGCTTCCATAGACCTGTGGCTGCGTTTGGTGTCCTCCCAGCAGCGACTGCCCATGGCCCTGCCCTGGGGAGGGCACAGCGAGGCCCTTGGCCAGAAGAAGGGAGTGTGCACACACACACAAAGAGAGAGAGAGAGAGAAACACAAGTTCTCTCTATCCAGGAGAAAAGTTCCAGTCCAGAATAAAACCTCAGGGGAGGCTGCAGCTTTGTGACCCACTGCAGTCATGCCCTTGAACACTGTTTGTGATTGAGAGTGACTGTTCCAAGGGGTTTATGTGGTTTAATTTGTTCGTCCTTGTGCTGTTGTCTATTCACCTTCTTTTTCTGAATATCTGTTTAGTTCTTCTGTCAGGTCTGCAGTCAGTGCCAAGTGTGTGTAATCACACAGTTCAAAAAAAGATGACTCTGAGGGGGAAAACCCCTTAGTTTTCACACTGTAGTTAAAACCTGCCTGAACATACAAATATACAGTTCTGTTTTTCCCATAATAACTCAAGGATAAAACGTCCTTGAATTAGGCACTGAACTAATTACTATTTCTGATTGCTTGATTTCACTCTATTATATATTCATTGATTATTGTTCTTCCAAAAGCCTTTTCCTAACTCAAAGCTAGGGCACGCCTGTGTACATGGAAATCAGTACAGTCATAAATCAGGGACTTGAAGTGTCTGATTTTCTTCTCAATGAGAAAAAGAAACATTGACAACAATAATTCTCAGGGGGAATAAGTCCATTTGTAATGCGTTGTCTTGGCTCATCAGAGGTTTTTTGATGAATAATCTATTCCAAAAAAGATAAAAATTAAGTTCAATTATAATTATAATAATTATTAATTATTAATTTATAATTCAGAAGTCTCTTCAGACTATTTCATCGAGTGCCCTTTGAAGAGTTTCTTATATTTCTTCTGAAAATCATCAGGTTTGGTGGCTTGACATTCTCATGGCTTTCCTTTTCTCTTGCTTCTTTGGAATTGCAATGTTGCCTTGGTTCCAGATCACTGCATTTCCCAGCCTGTGGAAACCAGTTTAAAGCCAGTGGCTTGGGGCAGCCCTTTTGAGGAGGTTGCAGACTCTGTATCCTTTGTTTGCCCTCTCACAGACCTTACAAAAACCTGTCTGGGAGACTTGCACAATTTAAATTATTTTTTTTCCTCCAAGCAGTAGTTCCTGACCTAAAATTTAGTCTAGTAAAAGTATCATAATATTGTTAAACTGTTAGATTAATGCTGTGAGTAGCTGTGGTAGGGGGTTTCTCTTGGCCTAGTTATACATCAGCAAGAGACGGGTCTTCCTAATGTGCTGTGTGTTAGGAAGTGGGCGCTGTGCCCTGATGGGAGACTGGAGCTGCCCCGCTGCTGCTGCCTGGCGTGTCCCCTGACTGTCAGCAGAAATGGACATTTCCTTGTAGTTGGCTAGAAAGTAAATTTTCAGGAAATAGTATTTACATGAATGTATTTCCATTTTCTGTTCTTCATTTCTACCCAGCACCAATTTAAAAAAAAAAAAAAAATACTAGCAGATTTCTTCCTTTACCCAGATGTGTCTACAGGTGTCTTAGAGAAACCTCAGTGCTGTCTCAGGCTCCGTGTGTGACTCTGGACCAATCTTCTGGAAGAAGGGCACCTGTAAAACCAGATGCTCATAAGCCAGGGCTTTCCAGGCATGCCCGAGCCTCGGCACCAAGGAAAAGCTCCTCAGAGCACTGTTCATGACATCTAAATATCCCTTGTTTCATCCTAAGATGACAAACCTTTGATGTACCAACTGTCCTTAGTGTGCTGTGACTTCAGGACCACTGTTTGAGCTGATGGAGACCAAGATCAGTCAAGTTCCAGAAGGGGAATTACCCTCTGTGGGCTCAGCTGAGTAAGGTCTCAGCCATGAACATGACTGATTCCTGTGATGATGCTCAGTGTAATCCAGACTGCATCTTATTACAGGGAGTAAGCTTGTTACATTTAATTTGTGCATAGGAAGAGTACTTAGGCTCAGAATTTACTGAAGAGCTGTGCATGTCTTGGGTACAAAGACAACTGCTCTGGATTGACAAATTCAGTTCAGATTGCTGGAGGTGGGGACGTGGTGCTCAGGCATATCACTCTGTGTTCATCCTAGTCTTATTCTATTCCCTAGATTAGATGGATTTCTTTGTTCTGGCCTAAGGCAGCCATTTTATGTGTCACTTTTTGCAAGAAGAAAATGCTACAAAGCATGAATAGATGGATAGAAACGAGGCACACTAACTAGGTGAGAAAGCTGCTGAAGCCTGTTCCCAGGGCATGCTGTGCTAGCCTGGGAAGTGCCAAGACTGCAGTTTCTTGGAACACTAATATTTTTTTTTTCCAGTCTGTGTTGGTACTTGGCTTTAGTTCTGCTGCCAGTTTGCATAGCAAATAGTTCTTCCTAGATGGAGTTCAGCACCTGCATGAGATCTAGAGAGAGCCTGGCCCTGCAGCACAGAAACAGCTGTAGTGTGGTTTCCATCACAGAGCCTGAGCAGGTGACTGTCCTTGAAAAGGAGCACACCTAGACACAGAACTAATGTGCTGAGTTGTGACTGCTCACCTTCTTTTTGGAAATCACCCTGGATTGCTCAGTTTGCTCTATGTAGTACTAAAGTCAACTCAGAACAAGTGGTGGTGTTGCCCTTGGAAAGATAAATGAGCACATTGCATGTTGGTTCTTAGCTGTTCCCTGAGGTTCCCTGTGTCTTTCTGAGGCTGATGCTGGTAAGGCAGATGAATGCTCTTTGCTCTCTGCTAGCTGGGGTTTCCTCTGTTGTACCAACCCTGAGTCTAGTTTGTTTTTGGTGATTACGCTTTTCCACGTGGCTGATTCATGGCTCTTGTTTATAAAACACTGTGATGGAGCATGGCATGAAATGTGACTGTTTCCCTGATTGAGAAGCCACATGTCCCCTTTTCAAAATAGGAAATGGATGTATAGATCTGTTCATGCAACAACAGCTCTGTTAAACCTGATTTGTTACACTAGAGTCAAAAGTAAGCTCAACAGCCTGTACTGCTGAGAATATGGTAAAAGAATCCAGTGGACCTTCTTCAGATAAGTCACTTATTTAATATGTATTTAATCAAGTGTTTTCCTGTCATCAGTTGTTCCTCTTGGTCACCTTTCAGCCTCATCACTCTGTTACTCTTGGCTGCACTCCTTAGATTGCTGTTTGAAATGTGTGAAGTGCTTTAGACACAAATACTTCACTTTAAGCACTGCATAAATATCAACCTAGAAAAAAAAACACATTTTGAGTCTTTTCTGTGACTGGACTGGGGCTTTGTGTTATGTGGCAACACAGAACCAAAGTCAGACCCATGTGTAACATGGCAGATATATTAACTGAGAGCTAATGAAACTGAGGGAACTTTCAGGAATCACTGAGAGAGTGTGTCTGGATGTATGAGCATTATTATTGCCATTGTACTGTTGAGGCTTTTCCTCTGGAAAACTGTGGAGACATAATTCATTTCCATAGTAGGGTTGGAAATAGATTCACAAGCACTTGAATGCTGTGAATGGCACTCCTGGCTCTGGTGCATTACCGTGAGCAAAAACCCCTATGGGTGCTGTTGATGTTCCTGCAAGGGAGTCTGAAAGGAGCTGTCAGTGCCATCCAGCCCGAAAACTGCTGTTGTGTTGCAGTTCGACATTCCTCTTTTCAAATACCTGGACTCTGCAGTCCAAAGCCTGATAAGGATGTAAGAACTGATTTGCATAAGCCATTTTGTGTTTCTAGCAAAATACTGCAAGTTCTGCAAAGCTCTCCTTTCAGGGGAATGGTGTATTATAATGTTTGTTTCTTTGAATCCCCTAAAGGGAAATGACTGATTGTGAATTCTGCTGTGAGGCCATTAATCTTCGAGAAGGATTTTCTTGCTGGGCTTGAGGTTTTCTGCAGCCGGTATCTGAGAAGAAGCAGAGAGTTGGGGTTTGAGGCCCAGTTTTTTAGGAGGTTTGGAAAAACATTTTGTAATGTGTTCTATGTAACCCTACAATTTAATTGTAGCCAGAACTAATAAGTGCACCAAGTGCAACTTAGTGTTTGCAAAGGTTTGATTGTGGGTGCTTGTCCTTGGATTGGCAGTTCAGACAGGGTTTTTCAGGGTATCAATGGATACACAGTCGTGTTTGAGACAGGGTAAAGAATATCTCTTTCTGCTAAGCTCAGTATTGGTGTTTGGAAATAGTATGAAATGAAGCAGGGATTGCTGTTGGGGCAGCTAAAGAATTTCTGGAAAACAGCAGATTCCATCCCAGACCACACAAGCAGTGTTGGTAGTTTGGACAGCTCTAGGCAGTGCCTTTGCCCAGACTCTAGTCCAGACCTGACCTCCTGAGGCTGAGCTTGATGTGGACAATTTGCAGCACTGAACACTTGTTTTTTTCCAGAGTGTGTGTGCTGCTCTGCATGTGATGTCTGTCCCTTAGCACACCCCCAGCCACCCATCAGAAAAGGGGTTCAAGGTGATGTTCCAGGTTTTTACCATGGAAATGAGCACATCTTAGACATTATCTACTCCCCTTCTCTTAAATTAAGATCATATATTCTTGGGGGATACAGCCTTTAACACCCCAACAAAACATAGAATCTCTCTCAGGAGGGGACGTATGTCAGCCTGAGTTGTCTTTTGTGCAGAGACAGTGAAGCTGAATTGAAGATGTGATACTGAATACATTCACAATTTCATATTAACAGCATAAAATGAAAAGTGCTGCCAGGTTCCATGGCCTGTAAAACCCATGTATGGCAGAAAATATATTTGTTTAACAAACCATGCAAAATTCTTCAACTATGTAAAAAGTTAGTACGTAAATATTTTTTGTTTCTTATTTCTTTTCAGCTGGGAATTGGTGTGTTAGCAAATGGCATTTCAATCTCATTTCACTGTTAAGTGATGTACTTTGTTTCTTACAAAGCACAAAACTGAAGAGTATGCTTTCCACTCTGCAGTGTGGGGAGTGTAAAACGACACTTTATTTGTGGTATAAATTCCTGTATTATGACAACATAAGGAAATCTGATATTTAAACAGTTATGAGTAATCCTGAAAAATGAAATGTGCTCATACTGCATTATTCAAAAGTGAATAAGATTGAAGTGACAAAAAACCCTCCAAAACAAACAAACAAACAAACAAAAAAAGGAACAAAGAAAAGAGAAAGAAAACAAAAAAACCCCAAACAAACAAAGAACCTCAAACAAAAACCAACCAACCAAACAAACAAACAAACCCACACCAAAACCTCCTGTTCATCCTGAGAGGCCTGGAGAAAGAGTGAGACAGAGGTGTCTGGTTTAAGCAGGGGCCATGTCCAGCTCAGCATCACCAGCCAGTGGTACCTCCAGCGGAGGTGAAGGTAGCGCTGCTCAGGTGTGAAGAGGAAGAAGAGGTTTCTCTCTGTGAGGTGCAGCACTGGAGCAGCTGTGCCTGGGAGCGTGTGCTGAGCGGAGCCTTTCCAGCTTCCAGCGCTGCAGCAGGTGTGCCGCTGCCCTCCAGGCAGATGCTGATAACTTTATTTTGTCATGTTTTTGCCCCCGAGCTACTCCGAGAAGCAGCAGATTGCATAATTTGTGGAAGCTTTTCCTCCTGACCCAACAAGAGCCTGCCAAGGGCAGAGCAGCCTCTGCTGCAGGCTTCTGCTTGCCACCTCCATAGTGGATGGCACTCGACTGCAGGACTGCAGTTTTGCCGCTGGCTCTATTAGGTTTGTGTAGTAAATGTATTTCTCCCCAGGGGCAGGGAGGTTGTGTTGGGGCTCTTGTAGCTGAGAAAACAGCAGACTTGGCTGATAGCAATCCTAGAGCTAAGGACTGTCCCTCAGGATATTCGGCAAGGAGAGATTTAAGCACAAAGCCATTTTATATCTATTCTAGTTTGGCCCTTGAAATTTTTTCAATTAAAGAAACAGTCTGGCTTAGAGTCTAAAAAACCTGCTTTCTGATTTTGAAAACCCTCTTGATAAAAAAGACATCTAGGCAGAGATACCAAAATTGTACCCCACAACACTCCAGTACACTGGTTTCCTGAAAGTAAGACAAACAAGAAAATACCTTCTTTTTACCTTGTACTAGAAACCTATTCTATAAAGGGATTGGGTTAGCATTGAAATAAATACTATCTGCCATGTTTAGTTTCTCAGACATTAGAAACAAAGTAAAAAAATATTTTCTGGGTGTGGAATGGCTTTCAACCAGCACAATTGGAACAACATAAAATCCACTGTTGTTCAGGTAGTTTCTGAACTTTCAGAGGATTGGGCATGGGCCCAAATACAAAATGCTGCCACGCAGATGTTGCAGGGGAAATGTCAACATTTTATTGGCATGCACTGCTAAAATAGGATCATTTGACTGCAAATGCAGTCTTTTCTCCATTTTTCCATCACTGCTTCCTGGATCTTATTTTGGTACCTGTGAAGTTTGTGCTTGTTTTTCCTTCATCTTTCTTTAAGTTATAAAGAAAAGAAAATATTCTTAGTCAAATTACACAGAAAAATGCAACTGGATTTATATGGTTTAAGAAGAGTCTTATATTGGTTTTCTCCTCCAGCTCACCCTGGTCAGGTACAGGTGGGGGGTCCCCTTCCCTTCACGCAGCTCTGATGGTTTGGTCACGGCATTACCTGCTGTTTGTAAACAAACAACTGGCATGTTAGAAATAACCCTCAGAATTGATGGACTGAGTTTTTGCCAATTTATTTTCCTTTCCATTTATCTGCAGTTGCTCAGAAATTGCTCTATTTCAGTGCCCAACAAATAATCCATTACCTGGGGGGCTTAGATGAAAAAAGCACCCAAACCATAAGAATCCTCCTGGAAAAGATGACAAATAATCAAGTTTGCAGTAACTCTTCATCATGTTTTGGAAAGAGGTTTTATAAGTGGTGATAACAACATTGTAATTTCTTCTATTTGTGCTATTCGATGTGCTAAGTAGACATAAGCATATGAATTTGAGATGACTATTAAGAACTTTTTTTTAATTGAAAAGTGCTGTTTTTCAAAAAAGAACAATTCAATGTTAAATAAAAACGTATGGACTGTGAACCAAAACCTCACAGTTATAATTTCAATAATCTGGAAAGGAATTAATTTTCCATCGAACCTTTGAAAGCTGACTCCATGAAGTTTCGCATACAGTGAAGAGAAACCTATTGTTACAAGAAGCTTTTTTCTATTTCTCTTTTTTAAAGTGTTTATATCCAAAAAGTGTTATCTACAGTTTAAAGTTTTGATAACCCTCAAGGTTACCCTATGCAGAAATTTTTAATAGTTTTTGCCTTTTTTAGCACATCTATTGTCTTCTTGCTATCCAAATCATCTCTGATGCATCTTCACCTTTACAAATTCAGTGTTTGCAGTGGTCCCTCTCCATGTACTCTCTCGCTTTTCATTAATTCATGGCACCCTTACTAAATCAGGCACTGTTATCATGCTTTCTCTAATGACTGCATTTACATGTCTTTGTTCCCATCAATGGAAATTAGTTTGCAGCTAGTGTTAACATGCATATTTGGAACTATTCTCATTAGATTTGAAATGGGAGATTATTTTTTTTCCCTGTCCTCAGGTTACCCAGCAAAGCAGATGAGTTCATGGCTCATGGCTCAACACTTTTGTCTTCGGCAGAGATTCAGGGCCTCTTTAAGAAACCAGCTCGTTCTCTTTATTTATTACAAACCTGTTTTGGTCGATCAAGAAGATTAAAAAGTCATGTGATTATACTGCATGTGATACAGTGTTTATTAAATTGTACTGATTGTTTTGATATGCTTTCAGGAAGGCTCCTAGTATGGACTGCTCTGTGTGCTGTGGTTATGTATAAGATTTGCATCCATGGCCATCCCAGTAGATGGGGGCCACCAGTGCATCCTCTGTGGGACAGGATGTGCTCACAGGTGTGCAGGAGGTCCCAGGTGAGCTCACAGGGGCTCCCTCGGCAGCAGCACAGGGCAAGATACTGCAGAGCCAATGGTGTGGTGGGAGAGCTTTCGGGAAAGTCTGGGCAGGGGGAAGCATGTGCTATCTGGAAGTGAAGGCCACAGGTGCCAGCTCGATTAAGGGCAGGAGCTGCCCAGGCTGGAGGTCAGGCTGGGGACCCACAGGTGATGACATTCTGACCAAAGCTCTTGTGCCTTTTGCGGGTTATTACAGGTCATCCTGTGTGCTCAGTTCTCCAGAACAAAGAAAACGGTGCCATGAGAAGACATACACATATCTTTAAAACTGCTACTTATTATATTTTTTCACTTTTAACCTCATTTTCTAACGACATTTTCCCTCAGGGGATGTGAGGACAGTACAAAATGACCACGTTGCAAAGGCACCACTTAGTCTTGAAGACCATCAGAGACTTCTTCACTGTTGCTAATCCCTATTTTATTTCTACAGCTGTGGAAAGCTAAACTTGTTGCCCCTCAATAGACTTTGCATGCAAAGTCCTCCTTGTCCCTTATCCAAGTTGCCAGGACACTGCACTGCTCTCTTGCTGTAGGCATGGATGCTGGCTCGGGTGCATGACTGTGTACATGCTTCCCTTCACATGCTGCCTGAGTTTCATGGTCATACAGGGGACAGCAAGCTTCTGACTTCTTTTCCTGCCCCTTGGGGCAAGGGAAAGAGGCAAATCAGGGGAAAAACATGTAAAAATACACTTGGAAATAGTCCTACAGTTCCTGGGAAAGGAGACGTATGGTACTTGCAGAACATATCCAATGTCACCTTAAAATTAACAAAGACAAAGCTGTGAATGGTTGTCACTTTCTTTTAGTTAAGTTTTTTTCTTACTTTTTCCTAGACCCTGCCTGATGGTTTTATATGTTTCAGAGAGGTAAAATTTAAACCCGTTCGACTTTATTGGTCTTATCATTTTTGTAGCAGAAGTCTTCTTAACCTAGGAAACAGGTTCACCCTGGCTGAGTTTATTCTCATAAAAGTAGAAGGAAATAGAAAGACAATGGCCCTGTTCTGGGTAAGGCTGGGCAGCAGCACAGTCCCTGCTCAGGAAGGAAGCCCCAGCTTTGCCTTGACCTCTGAGTTCTCCTGTGTGCAGTGCTTTAACACCTGACATGCTGAGTCGAGTGTTCCCAGTTCAGATGCTTTGAGATGGTATCGGTGGGAATTTTTTGAAAATCATCATTCTAACCTTTCTAGTGAGATGGGAGGTTATTTGCAAATTCACCTTTCAACAGTTGCTTGGAGGAAAGAACTTGTCCCAAAAGCACATTTTCTGCAGCACCCCAATGGAAAGCAGCAAAACACCAAAGAAGCTCTTGGTGGTTTTCCACCTGTTTTGACTAGTTGTTTGCCTTATAAATGCTGCCACTAGATAGGTAAGCATGTGCAAGGAAGATTAAAAAGGAAGTGCTGTGCTGGGTAAGGTTCCGGGCGCTGGAAGGACATGCTGCAGTCTCTTCCTCTGGGAGTGGCCCCAGCAAAACTGGTTCTAATGATGAGTGAACTTCATATACTGTCTGCAGAAACATCTGAAGTCAAATTTGACATTGCATATTTCATGTTCAAGCCATTGTAGCTGTTCTTAGTTGTGTGCCAGAACGACAGGTGGGAGGTACCTCTGGTCCCTGAAAATTCCCGCACTTCATTTTTTGGAGTAAAATGTTGTTGTGCCATCCCTTTGTACAACTGCAAAACTAACTAAAGGAGTATAGAGGCAGAGCAAAGTGTTCATACATGACATTTTGCATAGCTCATTGCAAGGATTAGAAAAGAAATTTTAAAAGTCTATTTTTTTATAATTGTTATTAGCTATTTTTATGTCAGAATTTTATACACTGCTGGGTTTTCATGTAGCTTCTCTCAGCAAGTGGTGGTGTTGCAGGTTCACACAAGCAGAACAACCTTGCTAAGCTTGACTGTTTGCATAATGAATTTGATGTCGCTGGCTCAGTAGTGAAAATCACAGACTTACAGAATATTCTGAGTTGGAAGGGAACCACAGGAATCATGGAGTCCAACTCAAACTAGACCTAAAGGAGTCAAAATATCAGTTTAGTAAAAGAGAGTGGATAAGGAACCACCGATCTCTTTGATTTATTTCCCAAGGAGAATTTTTTTGGTTTGGAAATTGCTCTCTCCATCCAGGCATTAATATTAATAAGTATTTTTATTTCTAATAACAAAGGAGTGCTCAATTGTAATTAAATGTGTTTAATATTTGTTACATCGTTATGTATCTTTGTGCCATTCTTTTAGTGATGTTTGCCCTGAGCAGGTTTTCCTTCTCCCTTTTTTGAGATCCCAGCTGCTGATGTATGAGCTGCCCCATCTGTCCCCTCCAGGCTCCAGAAGCAGGCAGGCGTGTGCCGGACGTCACTGAAAGGCTGGGACACTCTGCTCTGGCCTGGAGGAGCACATGGAATGGACAGAAATGTGCTGCCCCACAGTGGAGCTGTGCTTGGCAGCTGCCTTTGCCCAGGGATCTGGAAGCTCAGACCTCCAGGGACACCCCAAAAGCAGCTCCCATGGACAGCAGTGGGAGGGGCCCTGGGGCCAGCGTGTAGGGCTGCAGCAGTGATGCAGCTCCCACCCACCTCCCACTCCTGAACTTTCTGTCCTAATGAGCATTCATGGACTCAGACCTTGAGCTATTTCTCTTCATGAGATTTCCAAATATTTGCAATTGATTTCCCACAGGCAAAATCTATTTCCTGTGAGACCTGCCCAAGCACATATTCTGTCGGGAGATTAATTTCTAATATGTCATGGATAAACTAGAGTTAATTTTTTCTTCAGGTCCTTGCTCCTAAAATATAGCTTTTTTTTTTTTTTAATAAAAACAAGATGCAGTCTAATAGTTCTTGCACATAATTTAATCCCCTTCAGCTGTATTTGTAAAATTACCCGTTTCATCTAAGGCCTGTCAGTTTCACAATTAACACTGGGCACGTTGGCTGTATTTTACATCTTGTTTTTTGTCTTTAACAAAAAGTGAATTTATTATACGCAACTTGTGTTCAAAATCCTCCCATGAGCCATGCAGCCTGGTGCTCCATGGTTTCACCTGGCAGCCTTTGGAAACAGAGGATGGGGTCATTTGCATTTTTATTAAAACATCATTTACACCCTCTCTTTAAACTGCGGTTTAGGCTTCAGGTGGCCCTTGGTCAGCCCCAGGGCTGCATGAGGCGTCAATATTGCCTGTTTTCCAGGCACGTAGGTTGGAAATGCTGTGGAATTGCAGGTGGCCACTCTAAGAAAGGAGTGTGGTGCTGCTTGTGTTTCCCAAAGGAGTTTGGCGCAGTAAGACCAGCCCTGTGCAAGGTGTTGCTGGTGCAGAGGCAGCTGCCAGAGCAAGGAAGGACAGGCAGGTTCACAAATGTGGCCCTGGGGCTGCTCAAACGCAGAGCCAGGGCAGCAGCTGGTAAATAACACACAATTGTTTCCTGTTTTATAGTGCATAAATACACTTCGGTCCGGTGGAAGGTGTCCCTGCCCATGGTAGGGGGTTGGAACTGGATGATCTTTAAGGTCCCTTCCAAGCCAAACCATTCTGGGATTCTGTGACATGCAGGGCCTTTTGCAGGCAGTCTAAGTATGGAACTTTTTAAAATGTAAAGATAACAAAAGGTAAAATCGGAACAAATATGAAAGGATGAATAAACCAAGCCTCATTAAGTAATTCCTAAAGTGTATTCTGTGAATATACTGGTCTGCCTTAATGAAAATTCATTCTCTGCTCTTCAGCAGGCAGCAGAGGAATGAAATACAGTATCTTTCCTTAGCAACAATCTGAAAAATATGCAAGAACATTCAAGTATGTCAGGATTATTTTTCTTTGTAAAGTCAAGTCACTGTTTGTCTGCTATAAAAATAATGTGCCTATCCTATGGGTTAAGAAAATAGAGAAAATGCTATTTTGCACAAAACCCACAAAATTAAGTAAATGTTATCATCTGGGCCTACTTTGGAGTAGGATTATCACAGATGATTCCACCAGACCCAGGTTTCATACCCTGCTGTTAAAGCAGGGACAAAAATAGGGCCAGAGACAAATCCTGACTCAGAAAGTGTCACCTCCCAGTTTTTAAACTCATTGTAAGGAACCAGCTAAGAGAATGTGCTGTACTGCTAATCACTATTCAGCCTAGGACACAACTCACTGCAGCCATCTGGTGTGGAAGGGACTCATTCAGGCACGATTTCAGCAAGTCCTGCAGCTAAAAACAAAAAAAGAGTAAACTTCCATTGATCAGTACCTGCACAAAGGAAAAATCTTCTGCATTAGTTAATGCGTCCACCTAATTAGTGAGTGCAGATAACCCAACTGAGAAAAAAAATCATGCTTTGAGATACAGAATAATAAACTTTGACTTATTTGCTAAGGTTCTAATTGTCACTAACCAGCTCTGTGGTACCCAGACCATGGGGCACAGGTATCCATCAGCAGGGCAAGGGCAGACTGCCAGCTTGGGAGGACTGGCAGGGGTCACTGAGCCGGGCAGGGCACCACATGCGCCCCTTGCAGTGGCTGCACTTGCAGCTCGATGGAGAAGAAAATTAACTTTAAACCAGTAGCATCGTTGTTTCCCATGCTCAAATCTCTCAGGGTGTTCAGCAAACTGTAAACAAGGCAAAACTGAGGAAGAATATGATACTAGATAAAATATCAACATCATTCCTATCAAAAGTTTAAATTTACATATGTTTTATGTATATGTATTTTTGCTTGCACTCACCATCCTAAAGTGAGCTTCAGTTTAATAAAACTATAGTGGTTATAAATGCAAGGGCTCATATTTCATACAGTGACATCTCTGAAGAGCTGGAGGGACCAAGCCAGCATGATAATGAAAATATAAATAAAAGGAAATACAATATTCATGATAAAAGGTGAGGGTGGAGGAAGAAGTGATTATCTCCTGTTCTGCCACTGAGTTTGCTGTGGTTAATTTATAGGGTGTCAGAGAATGGAAGAAGAACATCGAAAAGATCTGACTTAAGAGCAAGCTCCAAAAGGAAACAAATAATGACCAAAATATCTTTGTGGAGGTTGAGGGCTATTGAGTTGGAAAGGGTCTGTCTGCACAGAAGAGCAGTTTGTGTCCCCAGGTCTCTGACTCCAGATCCCCTCTGCACTGTGCCCAATGCAAACTTTGGCCTGGAAGGGAGGAAAGATGAACAGGGATGTTGCTGAAGGAAAACTTTTGGATATGGGATGGCAACTGAGAGAAGCTGAAATTTGATTAACAGAGGGGAGGGGAGGTCTGATCTGGGAGGCCTATTAATGTGAAGTTACTCCTAAAATATGTTTTAATATTAAACATCATGGAAAGTAGCTTGTTGTTGACAAGTGATAGACAAAATCACCTAACAAGTCTTTCTTGTATTTATTTTTTGTGGTGAGACTCCAAGAAATGCCCAGGACTGCTCTGCTGCTTTAGGGTATGTTCCACTGAAGGAACAGCTTTCTACCATGTTTGAGTTTGTTTACTGGAAAATGGTTGATCTGGTGATGTTTTGAGTGCCCCCTTGGCTAGATCCAAATTTTCACAAGTTCTTTTGCTAAATTTTAAAATATTTCCCTTGGGAGAGGAAGTGGAAGCCGATGAAAGGATTAACCCACAGGGAACTATCAGATCCTCTTCAGAGGCAGAGTTTAACATAGATTCTGGAATAAGAAACAGAAGGGAAAAATAGAGTTTCCTTTTGAAAGGGATATATTTTTCATAATTTTCTTTCTGCAGTTTGTTATGAGAAAAGAGAAACATTTCTCAGCACAGAAAATAGAATCAAATCTACAACAATAATCTGGCTTATTTTTAACATAGAAATACTTGCCCTGTGGGACCCAAGCTCATTGTTGGGAAAACCTATTCTTGCAGGACAAGCTGAAGGAGATGAGTTGCACTCCTTTGAAGTAATGATTCACCGAATGAGGTCAGAACAGTCAAAAGAAAAATGTTATTATTAAAATACAGTGTTTACCCACTAATATTTTATTCAAGACTATTTTGGGGGAAAAATAATTCCAGTACCCTAATTTTGGGTCTGCTCATGTAAATGCCATTGGCATAACTCTAAGTTTTGAGCTGTAGTTGTGCAGATTTTGTTTAAAACTATCGCAAAGCTAGAGAGCAAGTTTTCCTGAGTGAGACCTTTTTCTTTAATTCTTGTATTTTAGAATACTAGCCCTAATTCCAGTAAGTATTTGGGAAACCTGGCTGCTTAAGAAGGAAGTGAGAAAGTATATGGCAGATAAAATACCCATACAAAAATTAGTCATATCAAAATGTCTTTGCAAAGAATGTGACTTTTCTCAGCTGGATCTTTCCTGCAGGTTGTGAACAGGCTTAGATAACTTAGATAACCAGAGGTCACCAGAAAGGTATTTCCTGTAGAATGTACAGATTAGTGATGAGTTTTCCTAACCTGGCTCCCTTTTGAATGGATTTTCTCTCCTCTTCAGCCACTGATTTATCTTCCCTCATTTTAAAGAATTTCTTCCCCATGCTTTTCTCTCTTTACAGTTTCTACATTCCTTCGTTTTGTGGCATTAGTTCTCTTGCAAAGAAAATGGCTTTTCCCCATATTTCACATTAATTGTTCTTTTTCCTGTAGCAGGCATCCTTTGTCATCTCCTTTCTTCAACAGGAGCTGTAGTTTCTAGACTCATTTTCCCTTTGTGTGGGGAATTTGCCATCATTGTCCCTTTTTCTGCCCCATAAATGGCTGTGATACTGTGCTCCTGTCTTCTGCTGTTACAGTCCCTTCCCTTTCTGCCCTTGCTGTGCAAGGCACCTTCAACACAGTATTTAGGCATGTATTTTAATTGCTCAAGCCCTACAAGTGCAGACTGTGACAGTCCAGACACAGTGGATTAGGAGGATGACTGAATTCACCAATATTTCAAACAGATTTCTTAATACTGGCACAACGAACGAATGTTAATTAACCTGTAGCACTCACTGACCTGTGTCCTCTCTTAATGATGTTTATATATATGTGTATATATATATGTGTGTGGGCAAAGTGAATTAACTTATGAAAATACAGCTTTGGTCTGGTCTGTTCTTTCACTGAGCCAGTCTGCTCTGAATTTGTGCCTTTCCTCTATTTGGAGTAACTCTACTTCCTTGCACACTTCTCACAAAAGCCTTGTCTTACAGCAGAAATTACTATATTATACGTGAGCCAAATAACCTAAAACATTTTTATAAGGATAAATAGCACAGTTTTGACAAAAAGGGGAGTGTTATCTTTTATGCTAAGAAATGCTTGAATGTAGATTTGATTTTCATGTCAGCTGAAACCTGGATCTGGTCACTGAAGTTTAGAGAATCTCAAATGGATCAAAAATAAGTCTCTGTATATTTGGGCATTGCATACACAGTTGGGGAAATGGGCTTGACAGGGGAAAACATCCATCATAAAAGAAGTGACATTACGGTAATACATGATGTGATAGGTTTCAAGTATTTTTCTTCCTTGTGGAAGAACACTCTCTTGGATAAAATGCACATAAGTGTTTTTCATTTTTTATCTGATCACCCAAAAAGTCCATACAAATGCAGGCTGGATTCATTCCAGATTTGGCAACAATGGACATTATTTGAATTTCTCTTAGGACTAAAGTGACCTTTGGTGTCTCTATAGTTAGCTTTTTGGTCAGCACACAGAAGAATTTCCCTCACTGTTTACCCTCAGTATAATGTCGTTGTCTAATATGCTTAAGCGTGTCTGCTCTCTCATGTATATTTGCACAGCTTTCTTTAAAGCTAGTACTTTGAAAGTCCTATTCCTCCATGCTGGTTCAATGCTGGTTTCATGGTATGAAATGTCTGGTGTTGCCTTTTGGAACTGCCTGCCCTTCTGCTCTCACCACCAGTTTTGGCTTTGTGAGCAGAGAGCTAATTGGCAGCCCAGGAAGAAATGTGAGCTGTTGCTTTACTCTGGTGGCTTTTATTTTGCTTTCAAGAGGTTGAAAACAGTTACAGAGATCAATTCTATTGATGGTTTCTTTTTCCTCTGTTGCTCTGGAAATCCAGTCTGTCCTATCCATCATGTTAATAGAGCAAAGGTAACAAACCAAAATAAATACTTTCCTGTCTTTTCTTTCAGATAAAATTGAAGATGAATTAGAAATGACTACAGTGTGCCATAGACCCGAGGGACTGGAACAGCTTGAAGCACAAACCAATTTCACTAAAAGAGAACTTCAAGTGCTTTACAGAGGATTTAAAAATGTAAGAACACTGCTGCAATGAGCAGAGTCTAGCATTTATGTCCCCACCAGCCTCAACTGCTCAGCTGCATTTTGTATTGTCCCCATGCTAAACATTAGTAGTTGTGTATTAGATCTCCCCTACCACAGTGAGCACAATCTGCCTCTCCATCTAATATTTATGACACCATAATCTGCCTAAAACTGGGTTTGGATGAATATTCAGCACACATTAATCTCATTAAACTTGTTCCCCAAATGTCAGCAAACATGCTACAATTTCCTCAGCTGTACCACTACTTGAAGGCAACCTGAAAATGTTTTAATGGTTACTTATTTAATCCTTGCTGTCAGTTCCTCATGTTCAAATATATGTGGTACTGTTTGCTTTCACTGCCCAGGGTGGAGATTTTATCCTTTGTCTAGCTGGAGACCTTAGTTCTTGTAGGAGGCTGTTAGTAGCCCACTTGAGTACTTTAAGGTCCAGCGTAAGTAGGGTATAAAGCTGGAGTGGCAGGAAGTCAAAATGCATATTAAGTGAAATGCATATTAAGACTGAGGAGGCAAGAGAGAGGCTGAAGATTCTGGTGAAAACAGGCAGCAGGCCAGCTGGCACGAGCTCCGTGTCCGGGAACCACTGTTCAGCCACACTCAGCCTGGGAGCAGGGAATCTGCAGCTTCATGAGCCTCAGCTTCTGGGTCATCGGCTGCTGCCTCTCAGGGACTCGTCATAATAAGTAGAAATGGATGGGGAGTGTTGAGGCTACATGGAGCAGATGTTTCATGGACCTTGAAGAATGAGTACTCATTACATGTTTGCCTGAGGGTCTGGATTTAGTCACCTAGGTGGTTTGTGTCAGCTGATGTTTTAATGATGATTAACAGGCCAGAAATGAGCTAGCTCAATAAATACAGAGCGTTTTTTTAAGTCGTCTTAAAAGACAGCTCCAGCATTTCAGTGACCAACACAGTGAAATGCTGAAACTTTTTGGAAAGTCAAGTCTCCTGGGTAAAAACCTCAGGAAAGGAAGCTGAGCTACCTTAAATACAGGCAATTCTGAGGAAAACCTGCTGGACTTTGAGAAGAGCTTTTCTTTTTCACAGATTCTTGAAATTTGTTTGAATCACATCTCTAGTGTATATTTGGCTTTTCCGAGGAGTCTGGTCGTTTCATCCTTTATTTCCACTGCTCACCTAAGCAGGCCAAGTTGCAGCTCAGCTTTCTATATGTTTGTTTGGTGCATGTGCTGTATTTGTGAAACCTTTGCTGCATGTAGGAGGTCATTTCACATGTGAATTTTTCTAATTGAAAACTGATACTCTGAAACCTCTTCATGCTTTTGGCAGCCAGCGGGAAATCATATGGCTTTTGAGACAGTACTTGACAGGTTAACATACAGCATGATATGACATGACTGCCTACAGTGGGAGATTAAACACAGTTTTGCTAAGATCTCTGCAATGCCTTCTGTATTGCTGATGGGTGGGAATCCTGTGTGGGAGAGCTGTGCTCTGTGCTGGAAGGAGGAGCTTGCTGTACCAGCAGCTGCAATGCAAACCGGAGAGGCAGACATGCAGCACTCTCAGCAGACACAACACTCATCCCTTGCCCTTCCTGATTTTCCTATCACTTTGCAGTACAGAGGCATTACCTCCCAGGGCAAGAACGACAAAGGTGCATAGAACTTAAGACTCAACCTGGAACCTCACTGAAGGTCTTGGTTTATATCCAGGTATTAGGACAAAGCAGTCTGTTTTTCTCCAGCTGCTATGCACATAAAGTTTCATCTCTAAGGTTTAAATTGAAATGGAAGTGCAGCTTTAACATTTGTAGCTTGTAAATCACAGTTTCAATGGGATGAGTAATTATGCACAGGAGGCAAACTGGCTCAGCTGTTCCCATATTTGCTATTGTACCAAACCGTCTGCACTTTGGGATGATGTTACAGTGCCATCTGTAGATTCAAAATCCTTGTGGGAATACAGTCGTTTTCCTCTCTCCGGCTTGTACTTACTGCTTTTGAAAAATGCTCACACTTACCAGTAAATTTAGAAGGGACAAAGTCATCGAAGCAAAACTAAACCTTTATTTAAACAGTTCAGACAAACCGGATGTGCCTCTCTGGCCCAAGAGACAGACCCCCAGCAACAGGAGACAGAGGTTTTTATACCCTATCCCAGCCCGGGGGTCCCTGCTTCCATTCCTACTGGCTAGTACTAGGAAGCTCACAGCCTGGCCCGATCCGCCGATCTGCCCAAGACCCTCAACCCCCAGAAAAGGCACGAAAAACGGGTTTGAACTGCCTTTTTGAAGTCTAACTGTTAGAAACTGAACTACCCCCCCCCCATGCAATTCCTTTGGCTTCAACAAAACTCCATTTCCAACATGCTTGTTCTCAGTGATTGCACAGGTCTTGCTTAATCACAAGGCAACACCTGGGTAATCACAGAGCCATTTCCAAGCACTTGTATTGGACAAAGAGGAAACGAGGTCTTGCTCAGCCCAGCTGCAGAGGATGTGGTGTGCAGAAATAGGGATGACGTTCCACCAAAGGCAGCTCAGCACAGCCTGGGGTGACCTCTGGACTAGTGCCCTGGCTGACCAGGGTCCTAATTCTCAATATTTTTATTCCTGTTCTTCCTCTGTCCCCAAAATCTGTTCCCCACTCCCTCCAAACCTTCTCAGTCTTTTCCTAGTGTGTCACTGGTCCAGTCTGGTGGTTTTGCACCAGACCGATGGAGTCTTCCACAGAATTTGGCTCCTTTGCCACTCCAGAGAAACAGCGGGCTAACCAGGCCTATGTCCTTGCTGCCTGGCAAATGTCTCCTCTCTCTTTGCTTTCAGCTTGCTCTTCCAGCTGTGAAAGAGTGCCACCATCTCTTGGATTCAGGACCAATATTTCATGTTTTTCTTAGCAGTTGCCTCTGCTCCCAGAACACATTCAGTGTTATGTAGGTAGTGTCTTTTGTACCACAGAGTTGAGTGCTGTCAGACTGGAGCCAGATTACCATGAGGTGTTTGGTGCCATTTCTTTGCTGGGAGTCTGAAATGGCAAGGTCATCATCATGGCTAGACATCATGAACAAGGATTTACAAGGGCTCTACCCACGCTTGCTACAAACAGGCTGATGGCTAAAAAGGCCAATGTGAGCTAGGCAAGTCCGGTTCCAAAAGGCACAGCGGAAAGTCTCCATCGGCGCTACTGGCGAGGCACGGTTGGTTCTTCCTGCATTGCCTTTTCTCCTCCAGACTGACTCTGTGTGTGTTCTCAAAGGAGGCAGCAGCGTTATGGATGGTGTGTCTCCATTTCTCCTGATTGGAGGCCAGGGTGGACCATTGATGGTGGTCAATATGGCCAAGGCTGAGGGATTGTTTCAGGGAGTCCTTGTATCTCCTCTTCGGGGCTCCTCTCTTGCAGCAGCTGGTGGTGAGTTCCCCATAGAGCACAGTCTTAGAGAGGTGGTGATCCCCCATCCTGGAGACGTGCCCTGCCCAGCACAGCTGCGCTTTCAGCAGCATGGCCTCGATGCTGGTGATCTCTGCCTGTTCAAGGACAGACACATTAGTCACGTAATCAGACCAGT
>JAWWMP010000028.1:395772-439554 GCA_035047865.1 Dendrocincla tyrannina
CTTTTATACAGAAATCAGCTCCCAAAATTTCCAGCATGCACAGGGAATGGTACAAGCGTTGTTTTAACTGTGATAGTCTAAAGGCGTAAGTAGAGAGTCATCAATATATAAAGGTGTTCATTTTATTGAACCACTCAGTGTATTTAAAAATGCAGAGAAGACTTTGGATTGCACTGAATACTCTAAAGTCAAGACACAGCAAGGCAGGATACAAATAGATATGTTTAAAATGCACAATATGTTTACAAATATTTATAAAGGAAAGGGTTGTCAAGCTGAAAAAAACAAAACATACTTTGTCTGCTTACACAACAGTTAGATCAGAAGGTCCTTCTCCCACTACATAATTTGTTTGCTCTAAACAACACTAAAATTATTCTGATATGGAATACATCCCTGCAGGATATATTTTGCCATTTCTCTGATCCAATGATTATCTATGTGAGACAGCTGAAGAAGGCACTGACTAACTTCATGATGTCTAGCCCTTTTATCCTGCAAAATTGTTCAGGCTCTCCTTCCTAACATCTTCAGAGAACATCATGTTTCTGCCATGTATGGATGCAAAGACAGTTAAACAGCCTTTTGTAATAATATGCAATTATTTGCAAACTTGTTCCTCCAGTGCTTTAGGTTTTTTTGCAAGAACTATTTGGGTATAGGAGAATTAAAAATATTCCGATTTTCTATACTTGGCGGAAGACCTTGGTTTACTTAATGCTGGACCCAAGCAGATATCTCCTTTTTTACATGACAATTGTTATCAGATTTACTGGAAAAAATTACATATAGAATATGAATAAAAGGATTAATTTTGTGTAAAAGTCTGAGGTCTGGAAAAAATATTTTTAAATACCTTTTTTTTTTTGAGGCTTCCAATTTTGTCTTATATTCATTGTGTAATTATTGTTGTTTGACTTCCATCTGCTACATGTTAAATAAAGTTAATTTTTTTGTTATTTCCATCTGTCAGTTCCAACAAACTGAAGGAAGATTTTTGGCTTGTGTTTATGTGCTGTAAACTGGTCAGAACTCTGGCTTGCAGTTAAGAAACCTGAAACACCTGGAACTTACTCAGTCCACTACAAGGCAACAGAATCATTTTTAGTACATTTTGAGAACTTGAAACTGAGCAGTTTTGTAGAGTGAATACGACATGCTTGTGTCAGTGAAACTAATAAATTCATTTGTCCGGACCACAAATAAATGTAAATGTAGCAACAATTTCATTTAGGTATGTAGAACACTGACAGTTCACAGGACATACAATTTCCAATTTCAATGTCATACAGTAATACAGTTTGCTTTTTCTCAAGTCCTGTTTATATCTCAAGGCTGGTTGTATTTATACATTTCTGTGCCAGAGGGACTGGAACTGAGCATATTGCATCGAGCAAGCTTCTGCAAAAAAATGCATGCATTGGAGTTACTGCTCCTTTGGACTGTAAATGTCTCAGTTTGTGTAAGATTGAGCTTAGTCTATATATATAGAGACAGAAGACAGAAACAGCCAAAACAACAACAAAAACAACAACAAAAATAAACCTCCAAACATGAAGTGTGCTCCTGCAAGAAAATGCAAGTAGTTCTTTGTGCAGGGATTTCTTTTGGGTATAGGTTTATGACATTTGAGAACCGCTAGAAAAATTAATATCTCCTATAGTTCCTATTGTTACCTCAGTTTTGAGCTCATTGTTTGTATGTAAAGAAACTGCACCCAAGATATATGCGGTAATCTCCTACAAAAATGAAAAAAATAGACCAACAGAAACCCCCCAAAGAACCCTACCTACTAAACCATGAAATTGGCTAATAACCGTGGACAAGAACAATTTTTCAGTGTTCTCTTCAATTGTGTTATGCATGCAGCCAACATTTTGCTTGGTAATTTAACTATTTTAGCATATTGAGCACTGGTTTTCCTTTAAGCAGCTTGCAATGACACTTGAGATGTTTCCTAAGTGATTGTAGTCAATTTAGACTTCATCAGAGAAGATGAGTAGAACAGATTATCCCTTCTAATGGGCATGTTTTAAATTTATCAACAGTAAATTTTAGGAACTGCGACCCTGTCCATTCATTTTTGATTCCCTTATTCCTGCAGAATTTTTTCAGGCATGTTCCACCCTGACTACCTAACATGGATTTTCCAAGTATTCTCATTTAACTTTTTTTTTCAGAATGTTATTTTTACTGTTTTGCAGTAAAACTGGAGGCATTGCTGCTCTTTTTCACCAAAATAAATATTGTTTTTCTTTTCCTCTTCGTCTCTCAGCCAGCTCTTATTCTTTTATTATATTTTAGGGCTTGTACTTTACATAAACTTGTGTTTAATACACAAATTTCTGCACAGCCTGAGGTGTTACTTTGCTGCATCACCTGTCTCTAAGTGCTCTTGCTTCATATTGCTGCTATAAACAACTCAGCAAAACAAAACAGCAGCTCAACCAGCTCACAGCCCAGAGCCATGTTTCAATGTCAGATAAACCCATATATTGCTTTGGGTGTAAATATCTGAGAGACATCACATTTAATTTGTTAGATTAAACCTCCATTAGGAAAAGTAGCAAGGTGACTGGGTTTTCATGTGTCCAAATCCTCAAACTCCTTTTAAAAGTTTCAAAATTTTAACAGTCCAAATAAACTGTGTTAACCAGCAGGTTCACAATTAAGAGGAAAACAATTACTGAGCTTTATATATTTCTTCAGAGTACTTCAGCTGAGTACAAACTTACTTTCATAGTTTTTTGTGCAAAAAAAATGCTATTCTATTTGTCCTTGTAGAATTGTACGTAGCATCCTTAAAAGTACAGTAAACTTAAAGGACTTACATTCTGTTTTTATTTTATTACCAGCACATCAGAATGCTTTGAATTGGGGTGTGTCTGTATGTATACGCTATGATGCCTACATCAGCACCCTACATAGGTGATATTCAGCCTTTAGCACAACTGTTCTCTAGGATGCAGAAATTTGTTACATATATCATCATCATGGTCATCATTCATGAACGAAGATTTGCAAGGGCTCTACCCACACTTGCTACAAGCACACTGGTGGCTAAGAAGGCCAGTGCAAGATAGGCAAGTCCGATTGAAAAAGGAACAGCGGAAAGTCTCCATCAGCACTACTGGCGAGGCAAAACATGGTTCTGATGTTCCAACATGCAACTGTTAATTTGGACACACCTTTGGAGGCAGGTGTATGCTTTTGTCTTTTGGATGTTGTTTGACTTTGACTTCAAAGAAGATGCCCGTTGGCTGCGGCAAGCCAACCAGGTGAAGGGTGGAGATGAGCTTTGGTTAGGCCACCTTTTCTAGGCCCCTCTCCATGTGGAACAAGCAGTGCTCTCCTTGGAAAAGGCTGCTTGGTCATTCAGGATGCTGCTGCACCAGACTGTCATCTCCGGATCAGTCTCGAGCGACCAATGTCCTGAACCGCCTGCATGCAGGGTTGGGGCTGCAGCTTCCAGTGCACCTTCTCACCTGCCATTTCATCCCTCACCTGTCCCTACAGGGCTTTGTGAGTGTGGGAGGATCCCCAGAGCCTGGGCAATGGATTTTTTAGGTGAGGCGGAGCGTGCACAGAACTGGCCCCACCCTTTACTCCTAAGGTTCATCTGCCAGGGCCAAGCGAGCTTGGACAGTGACAGTTCTCAGGACGTAGGTTTAGTTAGAGTATCCTTCTCTTAGATGGATGGCCTTACAGGGCTAAGTGAGCTCCATCTGCCTGGGTTTGGAGTTAGAGTTGTCCTTCTCCTAGGGTTGTTGGGGAGCTAGCGAGCCCATCCTGCCCATGGACACACTTTGTCTGACCCTTCAGCTGAGACCTGACTAGCATGGGAGACCCTACCGGAGGCACGTACCACTGCCAGCACAGCTCGTAACCTCATAAGGGCATGCAAGCTTCTCCCCCGTGACAAGGGGGTGTCCATGGAGAAGAAAGGCAAGGTAACAGGCAGCAAAACTAGCAGACCCTCTGGTGGATCTTGCCTTGGTACAATTTAACCAAAAAAAGAAAAAGAAGCAATACCTTCTGTCAACAAATATGGCAGGAGAGATACTTGTTTCAGCTAAATAGCAATATGGGCACAGGAACAAACTGGCCACGAGTAGGCATAGGTTGAAATTAGAGGTTTCTACCCCCAGAGGAGTAAAGTTTGGGGAGGAGTTATGGAATTTCAGGGAGGAAAGTGAGAAACTATTTTTTGATTAAAATTGATGACTAATGAAGTAACCAACAATAATTTGACCTTGGTCATTCAATATCTCTCATGTAGGCCATTTTTCTAATGACTTTCATTCTTTGGAATTGAATGCATGGATTTAGAAGGCCTGGGGTTTCTATGGCATTTTTTGCTCACTTCAGGGGTGAGTTGTGCTGTTAGGGGAAATGTTTGTTAGCTGCAAGGGATAATTTTCTAATACTAAATCAGGAAATAGACAACCCAAATTACTGAGGTGCTGCTGGACACATCCTTACCTTGCTCTAGTGTATTTCAGCAAACCTGTAACGAAATGTAGTATGAGATGCAATTGTCTGTAACAAAGCAGGTTTTTGAAGACTAAAACGAGTGACATGAGCAAGAGAGGAACGTTCTGAAACTTTAATAATCCCCAAAACATCTCCAGACTGGGAGAACATAGAGCAACAAAATACGTGGGATGTGAGAACTCTTAGAGATGCAAATCTGGATTGTGGATTTGTCTGTGGCCAGCTAACTTAATACCTCTAGTTTAGCAAAATGTGACCCCTGAGTACACATCCTCGTGTTCTGGCCAAGTGAGCTGAGAACAGTCTGACAGGCAGGTTATAGCTAGGTCTCCTCTGGGCCCTGCATCTCTTCAGTGCACAGCAATTGATGGAGCTAACTGATGAGCTTAATTTCTGATTCCAGCAGAAGAAAGAATAGCAAGTGCAACTTCTGTTGCACTTCTCTTTTGGTTTTGTGGGTGAGTTTGTTTGGTTTTTATGTGGATTCAACTCCATTGTTATTCAGTGATTTAGAAGAAGCATGCGGGTGTAGGCTCAGGTGCATAGCTCATGCTGCCGGAGATTGATAGTCAGCCCTCTGAATAGGAACTGCTGGTTCTGTGCGTGACAACAATACACAAAACTGTTCACTGTGTAAGAGACTGTTCTGTCTCTAACTGGCTAGTATGTTTTTACATTGACCAGGGCAGTAATTACTCTCGCAAAAAGTACAACCAGCGTTACTGAGGCAAGCTAAACACCCGAGGCAGAGTTACTTTGAAGCCGGACAGCAAGCCATCACCAAAGACAGTTTTCTGCAGCAGTTCAGCCTTCCAGGAGCGCCCCACACACACCGTGCCCAGTGACCACACAGACTGGCGGACCCAGACCTGGCTCTCTCTCTGCAGGGCTGGGCTGTCCCCACCGACCTGGGAGACATTCCTGGGCTGCTGACAGGCATGTTGGGGAGCCCTCAGGGTGGGACTGACAGCAGAGGCAGGGGAAAATCGTGACATTTCTCCCTGCCTGGACACCAGTGGCCCGGCCGATCCGCACCCTGGGGGAGCCAGCCTGGAGCCCAGCTACCCAGTGGTCACCCAGCAGAGGGGATATAAAGCCGTGCCCGAGGGTGCCTGAGGTCCAGCGCTCTCCATCTCAGCTTCACCCAGCCTGTAAGCCTGACTGCTGGTCCCACTCCTCATCCTGCCTGCCTCTCCTCTTCATCATCCCTTGTCCTGCCTGCCTCTCCTCTTCATCATCCCTTGTCCTGCCTGCCTCTCCTCTTCGTCATCCCTTGTCCTGCCTGCCTCTCCTCTTCGTCATCCCTTGTCCTGCCTGCCTTTTCTCTGCGTTGTTGTCCATCATCCTGCCTGCCTCTCCTCTTCGTCACCCCTTGTCCTGCCTGCCTTTTCTCTGCGTTGTTGTCCATCATCCTGCCTGCCTCTTCTCTTCATCGTCCCTCATCCTGCCTGCCCCTTCTCTGCATCCTCGTCCCTCATCCTTCCTGCCTCTCCTCGCTTTTGCCCCCCTGTCCTGCTGGTACCTGGTTCTTTCCCCTCAAAGTCCTTCCCACTGGTGGTGGTAATTCTTTCTCTGGTTCTAGCCTGCCCCTTTTCCTGTTACCTCAATAAAGTCAGTATCTGTTTGAGACCCAACATAAGGAGTTGCGTGCCTGAATCTCCCCTTCAGGGCAATCAATTTAAAAGAACCTGGTTACAATTTCCAACCAGATTGTAATACACTGTTTGACATTTTCAAAGAATTCATAAGTCAAAAAATTGAGAAGTGTTAATCTAAACCCCTGCCATCAAAGAAAGGCCTTATGAATAATATGGTGAAGGACTACACTTCTTCTTACTGACGAGGATATTTTGTTGAAGAGTGAACAATTATTAACTTCAGTGCAATTTAAACTGACACTAAGTTTACCTGCTCTGTTTCACAAGAGAGATTTCTTTCAAGTCAGCAGAATTAAGTAGTACTGTAGCACTAGTGAGGCCTCTAGAGCATTACTTGGCTCTTATAAAACAAAAATTGTGATCAATTAAGTGCAAATGAATTGGTACTAGCATATGTGTCTGAAAGCAATCCAGTTATGGGAAGGTAAATGGCCTGATCAATGTCAGCGCTGCCTTTCCCCGGCAATCCTGAAGCTTTGATGCAAACTTTCATTTGGCTTCCAGATGGAGCATCAGAAGCAATGAGGATCATATGGAAATTCAGAAAATTAAGCAGGCACAATGGCTAAAACTGCTAGAGTAGCCCCTGCCCCTGCAAGGAGAGCACATGCAGCAGCAGCAGTGTGCCCCCCACAGCTCCCTCTGCCTGCTCAGGGCTACTGGGCTGGGCTGGGGCTCTCAGGATGAAGGGGGAAGGGACCCGAGGGACTCTGCAGTTGTGGAAAGCATAGAGAAAATAGTGATCAGCCCTCATTTACAAACTCCTTAAGCATGTGAAGCTATGGTTCTTAGTGAATATAATAGTTATATTATCAAGAAGAGAGAAAGAAATATATCTTGGTGTGTCAGACTAGTAGCACTGTGCTGGAAAGGATGGGTAAGTGCTGTGCTAGGCTTGGTTTTAAAAAGAATGACAATTTGGTGAAATACTCTGTAAGGGCCCTGTGTGGAACAACAGCACTTCAGTGATCAAGGAGAACATTTCTACTCAAGAAGGGCTGTGGATGGGGTACTTGGTCTGATCTATGATTAAAAGATAACCTAAATAAATATCAGATTATTTATTTAGTGTACGTCAAATTACAAGCTTTAGAAAAGATGAACATTTGGGAAACATTTAGGAGGAGCTCTTACAATGGCTGTTAGCTTCTATTTAATTGCTCTTCCTTTAATGATTTCTACTTTATTAGAAGTGGCACAGACAGATCAAAATGTAACCACTTTTGTCTTAACAAGGAAATCAGACAATAGATGGTTTATGAGGAGCTTTGGAATCTTGCTATACAGAATTAGAAAGTCTTGTTAGTTTTGTCAGTAGCTGCAAAGATATGGTCTGGTCCTGCAGCCATTGGCTTTAGGTAGTCCAGTTGGTCTTTTTAGCCCCTGGAGTGGAACAAGCTTTGAACGCTGACACTGGAGAAAGGGATGGCCCCAGGGAGGTCAAGACCACAGTGTCACATTTGGGTTTTAATTGGGACACTTGAACATAACCAGTGGAAGGGCAGTTGTCAGGACATGAAGACATAGACTAAAAGAGAATTTCAGGGCTTTTCAAGCAACATATTCTCCTTTATTTAGTTGAAACCTCTCCCAAGTTCACTGATGGTTTCCTACCTAAAGTGCAGGTGGAAGACAGCAGGACTTCTGCACTGGAGGAAGGAAGCCAGACTTAACCATTCTAATTTCAATAGCAAATAGCTGTGTGATTAAGGAACTGCCTCACTGTCACCTGAAGTAACCCCCCTTGCTTTCCTTCCGCAACGTGCACAAAAGTGATTTGTTGTTTGTTCTGTCCTTTTCCACAGTTAGTGAAAGCACATCAGCAGCAGCTGATGCTGGCAGATCAGAAGCTTCGAATAAATGCCCTTTTTTTAATAGGCTTTCCATGGTGGAAGAATTTCTTGTCAAAGTCCTTTTTGTTCTTAAAAGGTATCTAAAGAACTCATCAATAAATAAGTCATAGACTTGAATCTTCTTCCAGCTTTTTGTGTCACTAATTCAAAGGAATTTTCTTAGACTTCCAAAGTTTACTCATCTGAAATTCTACAACCTGTGATGCTGCCAGAATAAGCCTGTGCCTTGACTCTGCAGGGCGGGGTGTGGCAGGCAGGGAGTGCATGCCCCTGTGGAAGCTCCAGGTTGCTGGCAGTAAGTGGCTATCCCTGACCTGGCAAACAGACCTGGGGCTGTGGCAGGTGTGCCCAAGCCTGATCTTTAATAAAGTCCAGGCCAAGCACAGAATTATAAACCCCAGCATGTGATGTAGCAGTCATAGCCCAGATAGTGTGGTGTGACAGCAGCATGCTTGGATTTCTGCTTTTTCAAACTCATCTCTGTTCATCCCCAAGCTAACTCATGCTACCACAACATGTGTCTGCACAGAGCGTGGCCCTTCCAGATGTGTTAGTGCAGAAGAGGGAACTCTTAACTGAATTTATAATACTTTAGAAGGTAAGTCCAGGGGGAAAATACAACATGCTGACAGAAAATTAACCACGGTTAGCCAATAGAGTGGATTAGCCTTAGCATTATTGAAAAGATCTGAAAAACAGTTTCCATCCCATTTCTCCAATAATTCTAACTAGGATTTATTAGGAAAATATCAGAGCAACAGGGGGAGAAAAGTGTTATGCTGCAGGACAAATGGGTGAGCAGTGCCCAAGGTTCTGTAGCCCACCGTGTGTGCTCAAGCACCATAGCCAAGCTAAATTGCTCTCACATTTTACTTGAATTTTCGAAGTAATTTAAGTTTTAAAAAATGTATTGAGACTAAGGAAACAAGATTCACAAAACAGTTTTTGGCTGTTTCCCAGCTGTCTCCTGCATTTTTCTTCCTCAGGGTTTGCCCTTGTTTCAAGTAGCCAAAAGTGAAATAAAATGCCTTGCATTGCAGTACTAGAGCTTAAAAATGAATAAGCCCACAGGTCACCATGGGCACAGTTTGGCTCCTTAGAAGTTTACAGAATATTGAGTGGATAAACAGGTTAAAAATGGTCTAACCTTTTCCCAGCTATTATTAACGCTTGTTTGCAAAGACTTAATAGTGTACTATGTATGTTCATCTCCACAGAGCTGGTGTCAGGCATCCAGCTAGAGTCTGCTGCTGAGGATTAATGAATTCATATCGGTGGAGGCATTAGACAGGAAGGTGTTAGCTGGCGTGAACATTAGTTGTAATTATTAGATGAAAGCTTCATATGACAGAAGGCATGAGCTGCCTTTCTAGGTCATCCTATAAAACAGCAATGAAACACTGCTGAAAATGCAGTTAGAAATGTTAATAATGGTGAACCAAGTCTGTGAGATGCTTAAGATGAAATTGCAGTCTGAATTACTCCAATTTCTCCAGCTGCACAGCCTGTGCATGCAGAGCACTGTGAGAACAAGAAAGTGATTTGTTTAATTGCTCTCTTCGAGCTTATAGAGTTTTGCAAATGAACCTTTACAAAGCTGGTTTTTTTCTTGACTTTTTTCAAATTTTTTTGTTTGCTTTTGTTTTCCGACAGGAATGTCCTAGTGGGGTTGTTAATGAAGAAACATTCAAACAGATCTATGCACAGTTTTTCCCTCATGGAGGTAAGCGGAGTGCTTTGTGCCTGTCAGGATGATTGAAGCATGCCTTAACATCCCTTACTGCCAGCTGGCTGCAGAACTGCTGCACATCCTCTGGGCCAGAAGTGGGAATCGAGCTTAAGCTTTGCAGGATTTTAGACAGAAACACAAACAAGGTAATGAAATTGTTAGGCCCTTTGAACAATTATTTCACATAGAGAAACACCATTAAAGATTGACCCTAGTTTTCAGCTATTGGTTCCCCTGGTCCAAAATAGAAACTGCCTTGAAAAATAGAAAATGCTTTGTTCTTTACTGACTCTGGCTGGCAGAAAGTGAAATCGCTGCCCCTCAGTGTGTCTTTACTTCCCTACTGTTGGACTGCTGGGCATGTAGTGCCTAGCACAGAAGGGTCCCAGCCTCATTCTGGCCTGAGAATTAATCAAACCCTCCTTAAAATTCTTAAAGCAGTTCTTTGTTGGTATATGAACTCCTGGCCACCTGAAATGATCATTTCTTGTGTTTGTGTTAACAGGACAGGGTCATGTCATGTACAGGAATATTAAAATATTATATTAAATCCCTCAAATAATATAGGTTATTGCTTTTTGAAACATCAAGAATCTATATGTTCTTCTAACTGGATATGATCTGTGGTGATGCTGTTCTCAGATTGAAAGAAATGAGTCATCTTTTTAGTGAAAATCTTCTTAGTAAAAGATTAACTGTGTGAGGCTTTCCAAATCTATTGCACTCTGGTAGCTGCAGAATACACTCCCTGGGGAATGACTGCCAGGGTGTATGTGTGCATGTACTTTAAGAAGGTCATTAACAAGTGTTTTTTCAACTGCATGTGAAGATAAAACACATTATGCTTACATTTTACAATGTGCATGACCTCAAAGATGTACACCTATAAAAGTTTGCATTAAATTTCAGTCTAGACTTGATGATTTTCTATTGTCATTGCCTTGTTTAGTTATAAAATTCAACTAATCCATTGTCTGATTAATTGATTGATGGATTGCAAAAATTTCAGTATTTATAATCTCAATGTATTTCTGGATGTGTTTTGTGTTTCCAACTTAAGTTCCAATAAGTCCAAGGAACATCAGTTACCCAAACAGCTCCTTTAAGTGACACAGCGCAGGTGTAAAAAGCACTCAGGCACAGAAACTTCATTTTTTCATGGATAGATAACTTTATTCCATTCCACTGAGGTTATCAAAGACTTGCCATTCCTTTTTCTGTGTATCTCATTCCCTTGAAACGTGATTCTCCCTTAGTTAATGATGATGGAAGTGAAACCATGCTTAATAGTAGATCAGTTCAACAGCAGATGGGTTTTTGTATTTTACATTGTTTTCTTTCACTTGGTTTCCTTGGCAGTTTTAATTTTTGCTAATCTGTCATCCAGTGATACTAGTGAACTAAATATTTCTTAATGTATATTGTACCAAACTGAAATAAGACCTCTAGCTTAACATTTTTAGCTCATTATTTAGTTTAGTTTATGTCATGTGTTTCTCTGATTAGCTTCTTTTGATAAGAGGAAGAGTGGCTTCTGTTAGAAGTTGCTAGAAGTTTTCCCCTAACCTGTAGAGCAGAGCCAATGAGAGTCAGCTCTGAGGAAAACTTCCTGCTTTTGAATCATTAGTTAACGTCCCTGTGTGAAAACATATTTAAGAATGGAGGAGTTGTTGCACAGTAGGGAAAAAATTTGCAGCCATGGATTAATAATGCAGACATCAGGGTCAGTGCAGGAGGAGAAGGAGGGGTGGGACCCCACGGATCAGGGAAAGGACTCACAGCTAGGATTCCCTGACTACCATTGATGGCCATGGTGATTATGAGGGGTCCCCTCAAAGCCCATGGGATCCATCGGGGTGCAAAGACCCCCCTGTTGGAGCAGGGGGATGCATGAAAGAGGGTGTTACCTCGTGGGAAGCGCCAAGATGGAGAGGAGTCCTGCAAGAGACTTGTGGCCGAGACCCACAGAGGGAGAAGCCCACGCTGAGCAGGTACAGCCAGCTTTTCATGAGAGACTGCACCTCATGGAATGACCCACAAGAGAGCAGAGGATCTCTGTCATGGGGGGGACCCCCCGGAATGCAGGGGAAGGACTCAGAGTTGTGATTCCCCTGTGACCATGGTGACGACTGTGGTGAAGTGAGCTGTCCCCTTTGCAGCCCATGGGAAGATCTGTGAAACGGCAGATTTGGAAGACCTGCTGCTTAAGTCTTGGACTTCCATCTGCAAATGGCTGAAAGCAACAACAACTGACTGCAAACCTTCCATTCCCTGTCCCCTGCACCGCTGGGGGTGGGAGGGAGAGCATGAAGAGACCAAGGGAGTGGTTTGGAAAAGTATTTCTAAAAGTGCCTTTATTTCTTATTTTTAGTTCTTAGTTTGTGAGTAATAAATTTAAGCATTATTCTGAGTTCTGCTTTGCCAGTAGTAATTAATCAAAGTTTTTCTTTCCTGACTGTTATCTCTAGTTGTAAATTCCTAGCTGTTTTTTTTACCTTTCCCTGTGGAAGGCAAAAGCAGGGTGGGGAAAGTCCTTGAAGCACTTCTGCTGGACACCAGGTGTTCAGCCAGGGCCAAACCAGCACAGGTTAATAGGAGCTTTTAGTAGGACTGTCCCGTAAGTAATGCTGTGGTTTTCTTCTGGAGCAATTTTATTTCAGAATTAATCCTTCTCTTAAAAATGTAGTATCCAATGTTTTTTTCCCTAAAGTTCAGTGTATTCTATCCTTATGAATAACAGTAACTTAGGTATTTGATTTTTCTGCACACTGTTACACTTTCCTGGGTTTGAATAATGTCAGAGTGAGGAGATGCTGGGTCATTCCACCTGTCTGCGTAGCACAGGGCACAGGCTTCCCCTGAATACCCATACACTGTGTCTGGAGACTCAGGCTTGACTGATGCTGTCTGCTAGAGACAAAGAATAGAAGAGACAAAAAGTGTGTGGCTGCTAGAGTAGCAATGAAATAATTAAGAAACTTTAATGTCAGTTGCTTCCATCTTGAAAAGCTGGGCTCTAGTAAAATGGAGAGCGGTGGGAGTTGCCTCCAGAGCATCGAACAGTCTCAAAGTTCTACACCAGTTGGATTCTTTTCTGTATACCATTCCTGTTATTCCTAGTTAGCAGCCATGATTCACAGGGCTATAGAGACTGTTCTTCTCAATAGGAAAAGTTTTCTAAAACTGGCAGTTTAACATTCAAAAGGACGAAAATGTGCCTCAGGTGATTTGCTCTCCAGCAGTCACGTTACTGGAGCAAAAGCCTTCTGAAGCTGGGCAGGCCCTGGGGGGCTCTGCTGTGTCTCACACAAAACACAAAGGTAGAGGAAGGATGCACATGTGCTGCAGTCACTCTCTGGTATTTTCGCTGTGTTTCCCACCGCAGCTAATACTCCATTTGACGCAGAAAAATTCTGGGATGGTTGGGTTTTCCTGCTCATTCTTTCAGGTACAGCCCCATAATCCAAATCGTTTCTACCGCATTAAAAGCTTTTGCATTTCAAGGCTGTTAGAAGGGATGGTGTTGGGATTTTGCAAGTCATGGTAACACTTACTGGTTTGTAGAATGCCTGGCAATACTATAAGAGTTTTTTTATACAGAAGGAAAATAGTCATGACTGTTGTTTAAAGCCATTGGTGTATAAAGAGATGCTGCAGCAGTCCATGTCTCTGTGTTTTTCAGATGCCAGCATGTATGCACATTACCTCTTCAACGCATTTGACACTGCACAAAATGGCTCAGTGAAGTTTGAGGTAATTGTTTTGCATCTTCCTTCTATGCCACTTCCTCAGTTCTGTGTTTTTAACCTTTTCTGACCATTCTTTGTTGTAAAGGAGTAGGACTTGTTGGACTAAGGGTGAGAGGTTTCAGTCTAAAGTCAGTTGATGTTTTAAAATCTGGTTCTCTTTAGTTTATTTAGATGCAGTTGTGTTTCCTCTCAGTAAAGAAACATCTAGATCATGTTATTCAGGATCAGAGGGAGAAAGTGCAGAGGTTTACGTGACAGTGGTCAAGGACAGTCCCATATGAAAAGAGATGAGGGGCACTTGCATTGTACCTTCTGCAGTAATAATGCATTACATGATTGAATTGTTATATCTGCATGTTCCTGGAATATGGGTTTTTAAGCTTATTTGACATGTTGAACAAGCACCTCAGTATCCAATGGAAACTAAATACACTCTTTAACCCTGTGGCTACAACCAACCACTCTTCGTGCTCACACCCACAGTCGCAGGAGGGCAGCAAAGGGATATGTTAAGTCATAAACTTCTGGTGGATGAACTTCAGTTTTGAAGACATTTCACTGTGACTATAAAACTACAAATCATAGGCAGTCTTGACCTTGCTGTCAAATGGCCAAGAACTCCAGTAATTTACAGATAAGACTGAGAAATGTGTTCATTCATTAAATGTAAAATGGGAAGGCTTCCATACGTATCTGTGTGTCCCTGCAGCAAGGGCTGCAGTGTGAAGTTCACATATGACAGCTACTCAGTAGTTAAAGGTGTCCAGAAACCTAAACATTCTGAGAGCAGAAAAATGCTGTTAAAAAAAACCCCAACTCTAGAAAGTGCTGAGCTTTTCTTCCTCACAGACTTTCTCTTTACTGGTTGTTAAACATAAGCATTTTGCCCCCTTTTTTATATTGTTTGATAAATTCAAACTCCTCTGAGCCTTGGCAAAAAGGAGCAGAGGTTTTTAAGCAGTGATGCACTGCTCCATGCAGAACTCATGGAGCTGACATGGGAAGGAGTAAGGATGTTAAATGAGTTATCAGGAACTGTATAGCTCTGTTAGCTTGAAGCTCTGCCTGTGCTACCCAATCCCCATAGCGATGCTGCTCACACTGCCTGAGCCACCGTGCAGTATAAACAGTAAATCAAAGTTATTGGAAGTAATGACTTTATTGTAAACAAAAAAAATGCAATTAAAATGCTGTGTCCCACTCTGAATAATTAGTGATGGGAATCGCATCCGGTCAAGTCTGACAGATTTTGCCAAAGAACAAAACCTAAGGCTTCCTGTGTTAGAGGAGTTTAGGATCTCCATCTCTCAAGGTGAACATAGAGAAAATGCTGCATTTCCTTCCTTCTTTGCCAGCACCTAGACCTGGAGGTAAGAAAGCATCAGCTTCTGCCTCCACAGGCACAGTGCAGCTGTGTTTAAGCACGTAGTCTGAGTGAGGACTCCTTGCAGCAGGGAGGAGAAGGGCCACTGGAGCATCTGGCAGTGCTCTTAAAAACCAGGCATCTTAGCAGTTGCTTTGCCCATTGAGTTCAGTCAGAGAGGACATATTTTTGGAAAAGGGAGCCAGAAGAGGTTGGTAACCATATGTTCCATCCTAAAAAGATAAATTTTTTGACGGGCATTGTATCAAGAGGACATAGAAAAAGATGCTATGAAAATTCACACTTCTCTCTCTGCCTCAAACCAGGATTTTGTGATGGCACTGTCCATTCTGCTGCGTGGAACTGTCCATGAAAAGCTAAGGTGGACATTTAATCTGTACGACATAAATAAGGATGGTTATATAAACAAGGAGGTAAGGCTGTTCCTGGCAAGTGTGGTTGATTTCAGAAGAGAGACAACTCTTTTTTGCTGCAGACCACAATTACTTTTACAGGCAGCTAATTAAAAGCAAATCAGAATGGACTTGAATATTTATCTGTGTCTAAGTAAAGTGCACAGAGGTCTTATTGCATGATTTTCTCAACATATTTTCCTACATTATAGTGCCTTTAATGAATTGCTTTAGCCAGGAGTGAAATCCTAGTTACAGATATGAACCACATAACCTTTGCCAAGGGGACAGGGACAGTGACAATAGCTAGTTGGTGACTGAGGCACCAGGGCTTTGTTTCTGCACTGGAAGTTATGCTGTGAGTCATCTGAAAAACAAGGAGCCCCCAGCACAACTCCTCAATCCTGCATTGTCATCTGTTGTTATCTTCTTATCAAGTAGTGCTTGTTCCCATTGTGGAAAGTCTTGGTTTCGACCATGGTAACCTTGACTATGTTTCAAATACATCTTGCTCTACTCAAAACCACTGTGTGTCCCTGGAGGGCTTGCAGTTACTGCCACTGGCCAAGGAGCCGAGTGGCAATTTGTGCCAGGTGTGGAGAGGGGCCAGGTTCCCAGTGACAGCCGGGAGGGTCCCTGGGACAGGGCTCAGGACCGAGGACCCCACCTGCTCCCGTGGCTGCCGTGTGTGAGCACAGCCCTGCACCGGAGGAGCGGAGGGAGCGCTGTGAGAGCCCGTAGTGTGGCTGAGGTAAAGGCAGGGCAGGGGCAGAGAGAAGCAGTTGCTTGAAATCGGATGAATTTTTATGTCCTGATACATCTGTCTTCATGCTCATGTACAGGGGTTCTGTTTGCTGTTTGCAGTAGGAGAAGGAAGGTGAATAAAAGGGCAGTACAAGACAGAAGTGTGCTTTCAATGCTCTTAATTTCCTTCTTGTGTTTGTCCTGGCATGCTGCTGCGGCAGGAAATGATGGACATCGTAAAGGCAATTTATGATATGATGGGAAAGTACACTTATCCAGTGCTCAAGGAAGATGCACCAAGGCAGCATGTAGAAGTGTTTTTCCAGGTACCTGGTTTTTGATGTGTTTTTCTTAATACTTGAGTATGCAATGATAGGCTTTCCTGGAAAGTTGTGCTTATGCCTCACTATATACTCCAGAATAAACTCTAGCAACCATTCAGCCTAACACCAGTGTCTGCTGATTTCCTGGCTTCAGAAGTATCTCACTTGTCTCTTAGCCTGACCCTTTGCACTGGGCTGTGCCACATGCAGTAAATCTGAAGCTTCTGCATGTGTTGTGGCCTATCTGTGCTGCTTCTCTCAAGTCTTCTAATGACAGATAGGAATGTGGGTGGGGGTTGGTGAGTCACTGAATAAATAACCAATAGAATAAGTGCAGAGCTTGTAGTGTATGTCAAGGAAATAGTTGGAGATAAACTCAAAAGTACCCCAAATCCCAGAGTAAGCTAGTCCTTAGCAATCAGCCAATCTAGCAATGACATTGAGTCTGTGATCTAAGTTTAGAAAGTGCCCAGCTTTGTTCAGATTGCATCAAATAAGATATTATACTGTAACAACAGTGTTACCAGTAAAAACTAATTTTTTTCAATTTTATTTTATTTTGCAGAAAATGGATAAAAACAAAGATGGAGTTGTAACTTTAGATGAGTTTATTGAATCGTGTCAGGAGGTAAGGACTAAATTATAACTGCAGGGAAAAGTCTAGCTCATGCCACATGATATGCTTCCCTTTGGACAAACTCTGTATGAAACAAGATGTTGCTCAGGATGCTGGGTTTTCTTTGCTCTGTGAAAAAAAACCAAACCAAACCAAACCAAACCAGCCAACCAAACAAACAAAAGCTGCCCCAGCGTCAAGACTGAGTTTCTGGTGATGCTCTGTGAAGCCTGTGACTGAATAGTGACGTAGGGTCAGGCCTCATATGGGAGAGGATATCTTCATGTCCAGTGCTGGGGACCAGTGCTTTTATTTTCCTGAATGGATTGTAGTGCCTGAGTCTGCAGACCAGCAGACACCTCTGGAGAAGGCTCATAACTGCCTTTTTTGTTTCTTTGCTTGGTTTGGGTTTTTTCATTGATTGTGTTTGGGTTTTTTTCATTTTAAAAGTCTGATACTGTCTCTGCTGCCCCAGGTATCATTGTCAGGTAGCACATTGCTGGAACTTCCCAGAGACAAAGGTGTCTCAAAACCTTGCAATTGCAGCACTGAATTATAAAACCAGTTGATGTTTTCCTGGTCAAACATTAAAGGTAAATGTGGGCATTTTGCAATGATTTTTATCTTTTCTTCTGTTTTGGAAACAAGATCCCTCTTGCAAATCCATATGTTAGGATGGCTACAATAAATATTTGTTGGTACTTTTAGCACTGGCACAAAGAAGCATCTGCATTAGCATGCAATTGGCCTACTGTCTGTTGTCTTAGACCTTAGTTAAACATGTGAAGGTTTCCTCTGAGATATCTCTAATACCTGACCAGTTCAATAATGGTCTAAAAGCCAACCTCTGCCTTTTGGAATGTTTATATTAGTGCAAATAATTGCATAGTGGCCCTTCTGTGTATTTTACTTTCCCTGAAAAATTCTTTCCAGTTCTACAGCCAGACAGATCTTCTGTCTCTGATCAAGGGGAAGATGTTCACTGCGGAGGGCTGGGCTGGCTTGCTGCTGGTTCTGGTCACATCCAGATAACCTCTCAGTCAGAGACTTCAGGCAGCAAAATCCTTCTTATCAGGTGCATAATAGAAGGCTAATGTTTTTCACTTACTTCATTCCCGGTCCCTCCGGATTGTTTGGCTAATTTTTGGCACCATCTTTACTTTGATCATTTGTGCAGTGTATTATTATTCACATTCATCATTTGCTTGTGGGTGTATCTGTGATTAGTGGCCTCAGAATTGAAGGAGCTTTACTTTACTTGTAACTGTTAGAGTTTTAATTTTTTGCCCTAGTTGAGGTTGGTTCCTCCTGTTGCCATCTCTGCACTAGGAGCTGGGCAGATGGATGCACTGGCAGGTGTGGTTTCCTGGTGGGCAGGAGCATGCCCTGCAACACTAGGATTTATTTTTTCTATCATGATGAAAAACACACTTAGGTGCACTACAGTGCTTACTTGTGCCATTGCAGAAGCTCTGGCTTGTGGGCAGGGAATCCCTGGCATTGCCTTGGAGAGGGTGAATGGTACCCACCAAACTGTTAAAAGTGATGTAAATAATGCTGCCTCAAAATATGATTGAGGAATGCAATACAATAGATCTCTTAAATTACTCAAATTGGAAAACTAATTTCAAACTAGGCAAACAGCTATTTTAACTTTTGGAATAACTGAATTCCTGTGAGGAAAATAATCATCATTATGTTTTTTTATACTGCTCTGGTTATTCCCTCAAAGTATAATTCCAAGACTTCAAGAGAAATAATCCCGGATATTCCTTGTGTCTGTAACTTTCTCATTTGGCTCTAGGAACCTTGGAGAGGCTGAGATGACACAGATTGCATATGTTTTGGTTTTGAGCTGGTTGTGTTTCTGGGATGTAGTGCTGCCTCAAGGCAGCTTTCTTATTAGTTCAAAATGTGCCATTTCATTTGGACTCGTGGAGCATTGTCAGCCAAGTGCACACTCAGGGTCAGTGAGATCCAAGGATGCAGCACAGGCACAGCCTCTGCTTGCCTGCCTCAAACCAACCCAGGGGGCAAAGCAAGAGACAATGCTGTGCTCAGTCAGGGCCTGGGCACTGAATCAATCCCAGCTCGTGGAGGTGGAAAAGCACTACCAGAGCAAGGCTGTTGCCTGCAGGAGCAGCTGCAGAGCTCCCCCTGTGCCAGGCAGAGTTATGAATTGTGCCTGACCCTGCTGGTTTCATGGAAATATCTTTTCCTTACTTTCAGGATGACAATATCATGCGATCCTTACAGCTCTTTGAGAATGTCATGTAACCACGTAACCAGCGTTGGAGGAGTCTGAGACTTCCTGTGTAACAATCTCCTTTCTGGGTGAAAGCTTTTTACAACTGAGCCATGTCCAGTGTGTGAGGGTTTTGTATGACATCTCCAACCAAATGGCAGCCGAATGCAACCGATCCTGCCTCTTCTTCCCAGGAGACGCGGGTGGACCTTTGTTTCATTTTGGAAGCATGTGAATATTTTAATAAATCCTGACAACAGAGAACTGCTGCTCGAAGTTCAATAAGTAATATAGAGCATTGTTTGCTAGGCGCAAGTCCTGCTTTTAATCTAGCAAGCTTAATTACCTATGATAGCACATGTCAACAACCATTCAGCCATCTGTTGCCAGTGCCAGCTCAGTCTATGCTACCACACAGCGCAATGTTTGATGAATGCATTGCCATTTGTCTGCTTTGACAAAAGCCACATCTTACCAGGGCAGTCTGTGAAAAAATGAACAGTCAATGTACCTGGGACATTGAGCAGACAGCCCATGTAACCAATATCCCCATTCCTGCAGAGATCCCACTTCTCCTCTCACATGCACTGGTGCCACCATGCTGAGTTTGGTGGAGTTCTTCCTCAACACATGAACCAGGGAACTTCATGCCAGGGTGAGCCAGAAAGGAGCAAAACATGTTGCATATATAAATATCAAAGTGCAGAACAAATCCTGTTCAATGATGGTAAGTTCCTGAAGGACCGGGCAGCTTTATAAGGGCTGGTACAGAAAGGTGAGTACCTGCTCTGGTCCCAGCCACCTGTTGCAGTCCCAGCATGTAGTGGGACACCAAGTGATTCTCCACTGTGCATCTCAGAAGCACAGTGGGCATGTGCTATGGTCCTTTTGCTTAATTTGGCACACACTTCCTAAGTTCATAATTTGAATGGTTATGTTTTTCCATTGGACATGACAGTAAGTTCTCACCCCCTTTACGGACTTATTTAAGCTTTCTTATTTTACTTAGTGAAAAATGGGGCCCAGAATATGCAGCTGTGTTTCCACATACAGACCTTGGCACCCACAAAGTGCCCTGTACATTTGATTGGGAGCTACTGAGTTATTATCCTCAGAATCAGATGCCAGGGCCGTATTTTTCCCTACAAGGCAGTAGCATGCCTTGTACAAGCCCTATTTCCCTGCTAATGTGAAATAGAGAATTGGTTTGGGGGTTTGGTTTTTTATTTAGTAAAACAGAAAAAAGAAAAGAATTTACACCAAGGTTGGATTTTGCACAGAAGATGATCTGTCAGCTGGGGAATATCAGAGCCTTTTCTGCAGAAGTAGGAAAGCTGACACACCATAGTGCCATTGCCATCTCCAGGTAGTCAATGGCTGAGAAACCCAGGGAAGGAGGGACCAGCCAACTTTTCCAGCTGCTCAAAGAACAAAGAAGGACAGTCCCTGTCATAGTGCTACATTACTGCCATTCAGTAAGCCTATATTTTTATTGCATCAGATACTATATTACAAATAAACTGTTAGTAGTGAAGGTATATTTTAAAAACTATGTAAGTGTAAGCTTTTTATAATACAGAATATATAGAATGCCTCAGTTCTGTAGCCCTAATTTTATAAAAGTTTTGTCTATTGAAGCACTCCTGATTATAGAAGTAGGTCTGGTCAGTCCTAGTACAATGATGTGCTGATTTCCCAAAATGAGGCATTTTCACCTTTTCCTGTGCTCCTCCATACACTTCAGTGGAGTCTTAATTTTATTTATCTAAGTTGTTCCCTTGTCATAAAAAGTGCAATTTAAGTGAAGTTACTTGCCTGCAGGTATAACACCCTAGTCTGTCTCGTTTATTGCCTTTCATACAAGTACCATTAATTAATTCCTTCCCAGCAGTGGTCCAAAGCACAGCAGCTCCTGGGAGGGGCTGGGATTCTCAGGAGGGGGTCATGCTGTGAGAGTAGCTTGTCCTCCAGTTGCTGGGTATTGTCCATTTAGGTTTTATGTAACAGGCATCATTTTATGTAAAGACATCAGTTGTAGCTGAAATAATACACAGTTTACACTGTTCCTTTTTGATTCTTCTTGCAATCACTCTAACAAACGACAGAATTTAATGGAATGAATTATCTGCTTTTCTCTCCCACCAAAACAACTGTTATCAGTCTAAGCAGCTAATTGTAGAGGAGGGAGAAGTGGTCAGGATAACAGCAAAGATGGATTTGCATCAGGCTAGCACAGTGCCTTTCTCCTCTAACAGTCTTGCTCCAAATGTGCTAATGAGATGGCAAGTACAGAAAGAAACATTTGGAATGTGCCCTTTTCAAAGGAAAATGTTATTAGTTGCATGATACCATAGTCCCTGAAGCTAAATTAATTTCTGGAGTCACTGTGATGAATTCGGCCTCAGCTGTTTGCTGTTCCCGTGGGCAGCAGTGCCGGTGCTGTCACTCCCTGTTGAGTGGGGCCCCAGTTCAGCACCTCACTCCACGCAGCTGGTGCCCCTGTCAGTACCTGCTGAAGGGCATTGCTGAGATCAGGGTACCAGTACTGACCCTGCAGTTCTGGCATCTCCTCTGCTGCTCCACTGTGCCAGCTTGGCACTACCAGGGCTGATGGAGGTCCATCAGGCAGAGAAGGAGATGCTGACAGCCATGCTGAATCTGCCCTTGAGGCATAAAGGTCTTTGGTTTGGGGCTCACAGGAGTCAGACCTCTCCCACGCAGCCCTGATGTTCAGCCCAGGGCTGTTCAGCCCAGGGATGAGCTCTGTGCTCCATCTAAAGCCCACAGTGGCTGAGACAGGAGGATCTGAAAGTGTCTCACATAGCTCAGATTACACGTCCAGAAACTGGGGTACACCAGTGTGTAGGAGGCCTCTGGGTTTTCCATCAGCAGCATCTGTGTGTATGGCAGGTGTGCTCCAGCCAACAGGTGACAGAGACCCAGTGACTGTGAGAGAGTTCTACTCTGCACGGAAATGGCTTTGGGTTTGTTTTTTTATGTTCTCCATGAATGTTACTCTGTAAACTTGCCAAGCCACCCCTTCCTCATAAATGAGGCTCGTAATATTTATGACAAATACTATTAGAGCTTTCTAAATAAAACACAGTATGCTATTCCAACCTCCCACCCTCAGCACCCCTCCTGCCAGCACGCAGAAGGCAGTTCCTGTGCTGCCACAGTTACAGTCAGACTGTCTGTCAGTGCTATCAACTGTGCACATTTCCTCCAGGTTGTGAATGTTTAAATAATATCTGAATCAGGACTCAGACTGTTTCATTAGTTACAAACATTAGTCTGCATCCTCATGCCAGCATTTTCTAAAGAAAGCCTTTCTAACATTTTATGCAACATCTTGACAAATAGGAATGTGACTAATAATAATGAAAACAAAAAGTACCATGCCTGTTCTGTGGCTGTTTGGCTGTTTGTTTGTTTTCCTATTCCTCTGAATGCATTGCAATATTGTGAATAAACATGAGCCAAGCTACAAGCCTGAGGCACGGATACCCTGATGTTAAGGCACCATGGGCAGGAACTTTGGCATTGCCTGACTGCAGCGTGTGTTGAGAACAAACACTCATGTGTCTGTGAGTGACCTCCCATGAGATGGTAGCAGCAGTCTATCAATCTTCTCTTCTTATTCATGGAAGTGCCATGAAAGACTTAAGGAAATGTGCACATAATGTAAGTTTGTGATAACTAAAGCCATGTTAATAGAGCAGCCATGTAAAGCTTCACTCTTACAAATGCTATTCTCCAATGGTAATTTGTACTCAGTTTTGTTGAATGGTTTTAAAAGTGTTGGTTTTAATAATAAAAAGAAAATATCTGTAGGAGGGTGTCTTTTCTTAAGCCCAATATGTATGTTTTCCTAAGGGACACTGTCAGGTTAAAAATTTGCAGTGAAACTTTAAAAGTAGGACTGAAACAGGTATCTGTGTGCACAGAGGATGTGAAACTGAGCTGTGATGTGAGGGGAGCACTTACATGCCAATGATTTATTTGCATCATTGATTCAGGCGTGCTCTTTATTTGGTGTGGTGACAAACACCAAACTGATAGTCTGGTCCTTGTGTAAATAAGACTTCAGAAATGTTCTTTTACCTGCATCACTGATAGTATCTTGGAGTAGTATAAATGGAAAGCCTACAGGCATGCCTTTTCAGCAGTTTTGCTTAGGTATAAGGAGGAAAACAGGCTAATGAGTTGAAAAAAATGCAAATACTACTTCATGTTAGAGATAAGAAAAATAACCCAAAACCTTGCAGTGTCCCTTTAGCTCTGGTTTGTTGTAAACATCCATTCTGACACATGGAGAAATGCAGGAGCGATTTTGCAAGACTATATACTCTATTCTGCAGGGTATAATCTGTCTACAAGCACATCCCAGGAAAAAGAACATTCCTACATGCAGAAATGTGAAAATAAAGGTGTCTCTGTGAAACGTGGTATTGGTCTCACTGCAATGCCTGCACAGGAGCATTGCCCAGCAACCCTTGGCCATGCAGACCCCAGGGAGCCACCACTGCCACCAAGGAAGCTGGCTGCCCCCAGAGACAGCAGGGCCCTGTGGAGAATGCCAATCCCGACTTCTCAGTGTCCTGGCAAGGAAGAGCTGTGAAAACTGGGGGGATTTTGTTCATTTTTCAGCTGCAGGTTTGCTGGAGTGGCTGTTGAAGCCTTAGGTACTGTTGTGACCTCTGATATTTTTCTGAGCCCATCAGCACTGCAGGTTGAGCAACTCATCCTGCAGCTTCAGGGCTCCAGGGCATTGCACCTGATGGACTAAAGGACAGTGGGGAGGGAGCAGGTCTGCACTGGCCATGGGGGCTGTCCCCCACTCCCTGGGGGGACTCCAGAGTGCAGCAGGGGAAACTGAGGCACGTGCTACAATTCAGCATGTCAAAAAGGTTACTTTTGAATGCAAAAATAGGGGTTTTTTACTGAGAGATTAATTCTGTAACCTCTGCTTATCCATGCAGGTCCAGCAAAGCTGCAAAGGGAGTAGGTCTGGACACAGTGGCGCATGTTTTACTTCTCTGCTCAAGTAGAAGTTACTGGTTACCCTGTTCTCTTGCATTTGGGGCCAGAGCTGCCTCTGAGATGGACAAACATGGAGAAACCATGCAGTATGGTGGGAAAGTGAGGCTTCTATACTGATAGAGTGGGATGTGCCTGGAAGCACTGGGGGATAACTACTGGTCTGCAACCTGGATTTAATTTAATGAATTGTTATCATGTCTAAAGCCACATAGCTGGGATAAGTTGTGAGAGGTCCAAGCCTAAGCAGAGTTCAGCACTTCTGCTGGGAGGAGGACAGCTTTTTAAATGTCTTTCTTCCCTTCCGTGTTACCCCCTCAGCTGCAGCCTGCCTGAAAACATGGTACTGCCACTCAGTTGAGTACTCAGGGCTGTTTAAACTTCTTTGCCTTTGTAAAGCAAACTGGTGACAGGCAATGGAGTGGCAGCAGACCAAAACAGAAGTCAGAAATGAAGTTTTAGTGTTGGGTGACTTGTAGCTCTGACAGGAATACATAAGAAAGTTTTTATATATAACGGTTATTAAAAATAAACAGAAATATCCATACAGATTTGAAGATACAGCTGCCAGTTTTCTGTGTGACACTAATTTTCACTAAAAGGTGAAAGAATAATCAAAATGCAGTTAAAGTAAAAACAAATGCACAAGGTATGGCTCGTAGTGATATTAAATCCTCTATCTAATTCAATAATCAGGTTGACATGTAAGTTTTTCAACCACAACAGGCCAGTCAAGGATACACATCCCTTTATAAGCTACCCAGGTGGGAAACACAGTGACATCAGGTGTCAGCTGAAGTAGCTGAAGGCCTCAGCTTGTCTCCAGCTGAGGTGATGTAGACTCCTGTGTTCAGGTGATGGTCACCCCAGTCTGCCCAGTACAGGTGAACACATACAGGTTTCCAGCAGCAGTTTCTCTCTTTGAATTCTGTCCCAAAGGTGTGCATCTTGCAGGTCAGGAGTTAGAGTTGGGGTGGTTAAAGGGTTAAGGTAAGTGTGTTTATACATAAGAGATCTGGATCCTTCATCTGCATTCACCTTTAACAAACCCAGGTGTATCTTATCTGCATACATGTGTATTACACTGATTTGGAAAAAAAGAAGCAAATAGAAAACAATAGCCTCCTGCTTGCTCTAAATGACACTGATTTTTTTTTCAATATTGCCATGATAATTTTTAATACTGTTTGTATATTATCACAGCATAGACCCTGCTGTCAGGTTAGCAAACAGGAGCTGGATCCTTGCTCCTCTCAGAACATGTTGGGTGCCATTTAACTGGCACTTAGCTCATGCACTGACATTCTGCCAGCAGAACAGGGTTGTGTCAGGGAAAGTCATTACCCTCAGTGTATTTTACAGCACCTGCTTAAATAACTTGTGTTTAGGGAGCTGATAAATAGCTGTGTGGATTTCAGGAGGCAGTGTCTGGGGGGCTGCATGCACAGAGGTATGTGCTGCCTGATGTGCTGAGGGGACATTGGTTGTCACAGATATCCCTCCTGGCACAGCAGGACTGGACAACAGGGCAGACAGATCCCAGCCTGGTCACTTTTAGTTGCCTGTGGGGCAGACACCAGGTATCACACAGTGTTAGCTTAACCACTGTCACACATGAACACCTTTACAGTTGACTTTGAGAACTAGTTGAAAAAATGAGGTCCATGCAATACTTTTTATAAAATGGTCATTAAAATGTACCTGAAAATATATCCAAGAGTAAGGAAGGTGAACTTTGAAGAACAGAATCTAAAGCAAATCAATTATTTCTAATTCACAGAGAGAGAACTGAAGCAAAATTTTGTGTCTTTTCATCACATCAGGTCTGCACTGTGTGAGATCAGGAATGGGAGCTGCATGAGCAGAGCAGCGATAGGAGAGCTGGTGATGGACCTGCCCCAGCTGCTTGGCCAGGAGAGGTTGGTTCTCTGCAAACAGGACACCTGTCTCCCTCACCCTCCAGGAGGTGGGAAATGAACTGAAGATCTCAAGAGCCTCAGTGGATGTGGTTGTTTCCAGCCTGGGGGCTTTTTTAACTTTCCTTTTTGTCTTGCAAAAGAAAAGTATTTATTTCTCCATCTGTGTTTGTAGAGATGGAATCACTGTGGAGCTCTGGCTGGAAGCCCCCAAGGCAGGAAGGTGCCTTCTGGCAGCACAGGGGCAGTTGTCATGTTCACTGTGACATTCCCCTGGGGACTCACCTGCTGTCCTGTTGCTGGGGCTGCATCTGGCTGGTGCAGGCACCTCCCCGTGTCTCACAGCAGCTGGTGGAGGGGCCAACGGGTACCAGGGTGAGCTGCACTCCTCATTCAGGACTGGGGCTTCTGTAAGAGCCAAGCAGTGCTGCTGGTAGTGGGGTGACGGGGATGTCTCCTTTAAAAACCCAGGACCCTTCTAAAGCTATTTGTTGGGATTTTCACCCATGCCTGCTGGTTGTGAAGTGGAGAACAGGGACAGGCTGCAGCACAACACTGCTGTATTCAGCTCCTGGGCATCAGCTCTGGTCTCAAGTCTGGCTGCAGATGGGCCTGGATGGTTACAGCCCTCATCCAGGTAACAAAATGTGAGAATGAGCTTGAGCACTCCTCACCGGACCCTGTGACCTTCCTTCCCAGCACCACAGGTTTTCTCCGGACCGTGTTCCCACTGCCTCCAAACTCAGGCTCCAGCACAGGACCCTCTGCCTGCGACTGACAGGGCACACAAGCGAAAAAGCCCCCCTGTCACTGCCCCAGTGTTTTGGAGTCGGTATTTGCTCTTCATATTTGCAGAGAGCGCCAAGGAGCACGAACTCTGATGTTGTGAAGGATGGAGGTGAAAGGACCACTGTTAGTAATGTACAGTCATCTCCTTTGATAAAATGTCTGTGGAAAGCTGGTGTTGATGCAGAACTTTCCAGAAGGATAATAAGTTACTGGAAATTGTTGATTTTAAAAAAACCTAACCAAAGATTGATTTTAGAATCCCACGGTTAAATTGACTTTGTTGACATCTTCATAGAAACTTTTCCAACCTTTGGGTTCTAATTATCTTATTACTCATAAATCAATATAAATTGAAAATATGTAGCAGTGTAAATATACAAGAAGATAAATGTCAGCACAATGTTTTCTGTCTGAACAGATATTCTAAATTTTAGAGAACTCAGAACATAAATAAGTACCAGAGCCTTATGTTTCCTTCACACAGCATGAGCAGTTACAGAAAATATGTTACCAACCCGTTATACGTAAGAAAAAATATACTCATTATAATGGATGAGCATTGCACTGGTGGGAGGCAAGACCTGTGTGTGCTGTAACTGATAATAAGTAGAACTCTCTAGAAAAACCCATGTGTGTGTGTGGCAAACTGAGTAGCAAAAATACTTCTTAGTTGTTCTCATTTTTGGTTTCAGACTTTTTAAAATTTATCTCATATTTTTTCCTTATATTTGTTTTTTTTTTTGCACTAAGCTATGATATCATAATGCTAAATCTTTAAGGACATCTGCTACAAACAAGTTATTGAACTGCTTTCGATTCCTTTGGTATTCGAGTGAGGGAGCTGGGCACAGGCAAACAAGAGATGCTTAGAAATGCAAGGAAGGTAAGAGATTTCTATCTCAGCAATACCTTGTAGTGATTTCACCAATAAAATAAAATTAACTGAATATTTAAGCTTTTAATTTATGTCTAGCAGTGAATATTTAGTGCATGTCATAAATAAAAAAATGGGAATATATGGTGCAGATTTTGGCAGCTTCAAAGTCCAAAAGCAGAATTTCAGAATTTGAAAATTCCCTATTCTGAGAGCACATTTAATCCCCCACTTGAAACTGAAATCTCATTCCAGCCGGTGAGGAGGATATTCCAGGGCTAAAGCAGACCCACGGAGCAGGCTCTAAGAGATCAGTGCAGGAATGGGGGTGACCCTGCCGAGACCTGCAGGTAATTTTAGATACAGCAGAAGTCATGCTCACAGACGTACTGCTCCTTTACTGCAGCTGCACTCTGGGTTTGGTCCACGTTTGCTGTTCCTGTGGGAGCTCTGTGCTGGCATTATGGGAGCACCTGGCCAGCTCCTGTGTGACCCCAGGGCACCCAGCGAGGCGTGGGGGAGCTGCCTCGTGCCCACCTTCCTGGTGGAGCTGGGTAGAGCCATAGGGCTATGCGGGAAATTCTGACAGAGCTGGGAACTAAAGCTAGTCTTTCACATACTAGATGAGTCTCTGTGCATTAGCTACTCCTTTCCTCCAAGGACAAGTCCATGGAGGAAGAAGATGCCCTGTTGTAGGGGTTTGGTGAAAGTTAACAGCAGTGGGCCAGAGCTCACTGGGGGAAAGAGCCAGAGGTGTCTCATAGCACTGACACTGACTGGAAGGGATAGACAAAACCCTGCCTGGGTCTGTTCTTAGAGAGCAGAGAGAACACAAAAATGTGACACAGCTGATCAGGCCTGTTCCCTGTGCTGGGATTTTTTGGGGTTTTTGTAGCACTTGACAAAGAGAGGTCAACAGGAGTGTTTGGCTGGACCATGGTTGCACTCTTGAGGTATTTTTAATGCTCTGATCTGTGGGCACCTGGGCCCTGACTGTGAAGGTTTCTTCCTTGTTCTCAAAGAGAGGCAGCATTGCAGCTCTCAGACCCTCACCTTCCACCCACCATACATGCAGAGTCATGAATTAACCCAGAGGACAAGTAGCATTCAGATATTGGGGTACTGGCACAGGGTCTGAGACTTACAAGGGGAATAGGCTGTGCCCATCCCATAGCTCCAGACTCCTCTGAGTCTCCCCACTCCCTGCATGGAGCTGGGAAAAACAGCCAATATCATTATGTGTATCACATATGGATGTATGGAACACAAAGATGATGTGACATTCTATAGTCACAGACTATACAGGCTGCTACAGGATATTTGGAGATCAGTTTGCAGTACTAGGAAAGGAGTCTCCAGTGGAAATTATTTGCTGGTGTAGAGCAGGGACTGGCTGTGCCTTGTACAGTCCCTGCCTGGCAAACAGAAACCAGAAAGCCGTGGGATTTGCTCAGCACTGCTCAAAATGTTAATGAAATGCAACTAGAAAAAATGTGGTGTTAAGTCCCCATGTATTAATCTTTATTAGACTTACATTTTCCCTTGCAAATGTGGCATGGCATCAGGTTTCTGTCTAAAGAGTGTGCTTTGTGGGACATCACAAGGAAGAGTGTGCAGTGTCCCCAAAGCAGCCATCCATTTCCCTACACCATGTTCAGCACACAAGCCCTGCAGAGACCCAGTTGGCCCCAGCCAGGGTGGAACCTGAGCCCCTGCTGGCAACTGGCTGGGGATGCCGCTGGGGACGCTGCTGTCACTTGTCATTCTCACCATGTGATGCTACCTGACAGCTCTGAATGGTGAGAACAGTTCACCAGGGCTGCCAGGCTGAAACCAAACCTGCACAGCATGTTTTGGGGAGGTGGTATAACTTCTACCATTAGCCATTGCTGTGTGAATGGTGACTACTTGGATGTGACACAGAAGCAAACTAAATAACTGCATGAGCTGTTCCTTCCCCCTGAGAACAAAGTCAACATTGCACACCACTTTTATACCTTCTCATGGGGCTCTCCCTCCTGGTACAGTGCACACGTTCACTGGCAGAGAGAGATATGGCCCTGACACATCCAAATTCCCTGTAATAAACGCACTGGGACTCTATCAGGGCACCTGGGTACCAAGGGTCCCACGGGGACATACCGGTCAGTACTTTTCCAGATGCCACAACTGCAGAGGTGTGTGATGATCTGACGTGACCAGAGGTGTAGCAATAAATAACAGGGCCTTCAAGGACACCAGACATTTTCTCTCTGTCAGATAGTTATCAGTCTCATACCCAAAGGGCATGTTCTCCATCAGCTCACAAGTGTTTCAATGATTTTGGTTGTTTTATTTGTGCCAGGGTTGAAGGTGCTTTATACTGTAACAAACATAAATTAAATAACCGTGAGTGAAAATGTCTGATTTCTTCCTCCTTTTTATTATGAGTTCCCTTTTGGTTTCATGTGTGGATTCCCTGGCAGACAGGTTTATGACCCTGACACAGATCAAGACCAAGAATGACCCTCAGAAGGAGTGGCCTGAAACCTGCTCTATCCCAGATGCTCAGTCTGGTGTAAGTCTGGGTCTAGCCCAGAGCCCCTGGGAGGCTGATGACAGCTCCTCACACAGAGGGCTGGGATCTCTGCAGGGAGCACCGACTGAACTGTTCAATTGCTGTTAAGATTTTGAAATGCAAAACCAAGGGTAAGCCTGCAATTTCTTGTTATCCCTTTAAAATATTTTCACAGTGTTTTGGGAAGCCTCTGTCATATAAAATGTCTTTCCTCTTCCTTATTTCCACAGTGCTCAAAACAGTCTCCTCCAAAGAGAAACATTTCAGTGAATGCTTCAGTAAAATGAAAGGTGTGTGTTGTGATATCATTCAAACTTCTTTTTAAGACCTCTGTGTTAATGCCCTCAAAAGAAAATGCAGCAATGTTGTTTTTCAGGCTATTTACATCCAATCAGAGCTGAGTTAATGTTTCACTTTAGACTGCAGTAAATTAGATAAAAGAGTATTTTCTTGTTCCCAGGGTAGCAGCAGTTACCCTTTTACTTTGGCCACACTGCTCTGTTGTGCTGATATTGGAAAAAAACATTGCTGAATCCCTTTTGATGACAGTTGAGGCTATTTTTGAACACAAAATATGTTTCTTTACTGCATTGCCTGTTGCTGAGGCATTTCTAAGACTACTAAGCCCCTCAACCCATGCTAGGTAATGAGAGCTGGCAAACCTATCGCCACTGTTTTATAAGTTACATAGAAAGCTAAGCCCATTCAAACCTTAGGGTGATTTTCCCACCTCCTTTTGTTTCGCCCAAACGCAGGAAATGCTTGCTCCTTGGACATTAATGTTGGAAATTCCCCACGTGCTCTATAAGCAAGCTTTTCAGAAAGGTCCTTTCCAGTGGAGATCACACACACACCCCTGGGCTCAAGGCAGCCGACAAGCCTATCTCTGAGTGACTTTCTGCCAAAGAGCAACTCCTGCTGGAGCTCCTTAGCAGAGCAGCTGTAGAACTGGGGTTCCCCTGTAATGGAGGGCAAGAGTTTCAGGTAAGGTATTTGTCTGCCGTCTTTCACTCATCTGCTGGCAGTGCATATATCCCATATGAAAAATATGAAGGTAAGGTCTTCCATGAGGCAGAACTCCTCAGCAAGAATGACTGTTCTTGAACAGTGAAAACAATAATAGAATGTGTTGTCTTGTAACCAACATCTGGCCACCTCAGTGCTGGGGTGTGTCTGTGTCAGCTCTCTGTGACTGTTCAGGACAAAATGACCACCCAAAAGATTTGGAATTGGGTACTTTGCTGCAGTGCTTGGTGAGATGCAGAGACGTGGGGAGGTCCCTGCTGCATCCTCCTCTTTCAAGGCTGCTCCAGTGGATACACAGCTCTGCCACAGGGGGATAGATCCCACTTGTCAGTGTCATCTCATTTGTAGAGAAGTGTAAAGCACTCATGTACCAATTCAAAGTGTTCAACCATGTGTTTTGGCACTTTTTTTCCCTTAAATATATTTCCCACCCCCCTCTGGACAGAACAATATAACAACATAGGCCTAGGTCCTTTGTGGGGAAAGTAAAATACAAAAAAAGTCTTTTCATTAAGCTTCTTTTATGCTTGTGGTGTTCAGAACAAATCCAAAACCCAGGCACTACCAATAGAGATAACTTTCCATCTCTCAAACATGCAAACTAGAAATTAGTACTTACAGCAGCTCATCTAATGAGTACATATTGATCTGATCTGCTCTCTCAGAGTGTATTTCATCCTATTAACATAAAAATATGCAATTATTTCCAACAGATCCTAAGCTACTGCAGATTAGGATATTTGCCCAGCTTTGGACAGCTGAAGTCACTTTTATGAATGAAATATTTATTTAAGAAGTTAGGGAGCAAAAAAGAATGACATCATATAAGGTAAGAGCTTTGGCCAAACCACATTTGTGCATTAATCTGGGCTAATAACAAAACATTATGTACTTAAAACTGAGTGTCCAGTTAATTGTCTGTTCCCAAGCTCATTCCTATATCTGACAAGAGAAGTGGTTAAACCAACATTTTTAACATTCAAAGTGTTTCCTTTATCTGTAAGATGAAGTTAAAAAGCTGTACAAGAGCTTAGGCATGAACACTGGATGATGATGTGCACACAGATAAAATGTTTTCAGGTTGTAATAGGTAATGTCAAAATGGAAATAATTAAATGAGGTTTCAGATTGGAAAAAAAGCATGACTGGTGCTAGTCCAGAATGTTTGTTCTTACTTGAAATGTTGCTTTGGTGCTGGCACATCAGCCCTGCTCAGAACACAGCGGTGTTCATGACAGAGCATTTACTGTGAGCACAGCTTGTTTCTCAACGAGCAGCTGGAACCTGCAGGGTGTTTCACAGCAAGAGCTGCCTCTCCATGAGTAATGGGCAGTGAGTGCTGGGTGAGGGGTTGCACCAAGCTGCTCTGAGGGCTGCCCAGGGCTGCCCAGCTGTGCGGAGCTGCTCCTGCAGACACAGCAGCTGGGCAGACCTGCAGCTGGCTCCCCTGGGCAGCCCCAGCCAGCCAGCTCTGCTCCTGCCCTCCCATGAACAGTGAGGATGGCATTTGAGGCACAGGGCCAACAGGACTCTGTGTTTGTTTGGTTTCCAGTTAAGCAATTAAATACACTTTCTCACTAGGAAGAAAAAATTGCTATGTTGGATCTACTAAAAAATGCAACCCCACTAATGGGATCTCTCATAGCTGTGGGTTTTTACATACCTGCTGCCTCAAAGTCCCTTTTTGAATGCAGGAGGAAACAGTAGAGATGATGTGGGGACAGAACTGGGCACTGAGGGGGCTGGTATGTCCTGTTCTGCTCCCATCAGACACAGGAGCAAGGGGAGGGAGGGGCCACTCTGCAGATTTACATCTTCCCTGGCAAAGGCCTTAGCCAAAGGTGATGCTGACCTGCACTGGAGCCAGGGCTGGGGACTACAGCCAGGGACCAGGACCTTGGGCAAAAACAGACCAAAAGTGTTCCTGTGCATTCCAAGCGTGCTTTGAGGTTTTTGTTGCCTTTATCATTTCACCCAAAAAGAGCATACTGGTAGTGACTGAGTGGTTTATTTTCTCTGTTGCTGTAGACACTGTTGTCAAGTCACAGAGTTTGCTGTAAATAAGTCTACAGTATAAAATAGCATTTCTTTTCGCACAGTGTCAGTTTTCTGCCTCCTCATTCTAGCCTGACTTTCAGGCATTTGTTTTGGAAAATCTAGAAAGATAAGTTATGCAGTGGTCTGGCTTGGCAGTTACATTAGGTGCTGAAATGGGGCAGGAATATTGCTGGTGTGATGGCATTTGGCTTCAGGTCACTGCTGTAGCTGTGTTCCCACCTTGCTCTGCCTATGGCTGGCGTAGTCTTTGGCAAGAGCCCCATCTTTACCTCTCCTTGTCGCACAGTGGATGTCGCTGCTCTTTAAGCTTCCAGGAGCCCAATGCACAGCTATAGAAAATAAATGTGCTATGAACTGATTGACTTATCTGCATTTTCTAGCCCAGTAATTAATTCTGCTTTTAGGAGACAGAACCAAAGCAGAAAGCAGGCTGTAAAGCCAGACCAGGGCTGATAATGTATGTCTTCCTTTGCAGTCCTGTGCTAGCACAGAGTCCAACCTATTGAGGAATAACCTCCCAGTGTATTATCCGTCCCCAGCAGGATCATTGCTGACTGCACCGCGGCAGAGCCAAGTCTGGCAGCAGCTGGAAACAGAGCAGGGGCCCAGAGGTGCCAGGGACAGGAGAGGGTGGTAGCAGGGGCTGGGAGGAGCTGGTCACCCACTGCTGCCCTTCGAAGAAGCCACGAGGCTGCAAGCTGCTGCTCAGGGCTGGCAAGTCACTGCTCTAACCCTACTTTTTGACAAATTGAATTGAAACTCATTATTGCTGTGTAGATGCACTTTCTGGTCATCTGAAGAGCTCAGTGGCCCTAAATGTGGCACAGCCCTGTGCTGCTGGTTAGTGGTGTCTGCATGGGTTGCCCATGGATGAGCGTTGGCCACTGAGGCCAGCCCGTGGGGCTGGTGGCTGCATGCAGCTGGTAGCTGTGAGTCCTGGGGGGTTCCTGAGGAGCAGCAGCTGGGAAAAGGCACTTACAGGTGCTGGTGGGTGCCCAAGGGCCCCATGGTAGCACAGGCACACAGTGGGCTCTCAATCCCAGGGGTGTGGGGGTGGATGAGGAGGGGAGCAAGGGAGCTGTTCTTGCCACTGCTTGCCTCTGCCCCACCCCAAGCAGGCTGCACCCCCTCTCCCTCTCCGCACACTCTCTTCCTCTCGATTTCTCTTGAGAGCTGCATTAAATTGATGCCAGCCCTCAGGGAGCTAAGAAGGGAACTCAGAAGCTGTAGGTAAAAACTAAAGCCCACATGCAGCATTCCTGGAGGGTTTGTGTCACTAGCTCAACAGTTCACTGATACCTCCATTGTGATAGCAGCAGGTACATGTGCAAAGTCAGTGCAGCGCAGAGAAGACACAGAGGAGGAGGCCACTGCCAAGGCAAGGCTCCTGAGCCACTTGTAGAATTCCTGGTGTTTAGGGGTCTCTGTGTGTGACTTTTGATGGAATTTTCCTCCATGTAAGGCAAAAGAAGTAAGCTGAGTCTATGGTCTCTTCTACAAACCTCTCTGTTTCAGTCAAGTGGAATCTGTATGGCTGTTTTTTCAAACTGAATTGTGTACTTTATGTGTGTCTTGCAGTTAAGGCCTGAATGTATGTATAGACTGAAAAATGAAAACCAGAAACATTGCATCCACTCTGAGTTATGCTCTGAAGTTCTTAAGTCAGGGCCAAGAATGTCATATGAGCCCTTAACCAGCAAACAACACGTAATCAAAATTCAAAATCTCATTAAATCGATACCTGAGTACAAAGAAAAGATAGGCTTTGTCTTCCCTGTGGTATTCCTGTTGAACATTATCTGCAGAAGGCATCCATTTACCTGTTCTGTTTTAGGAATGCTTGTGTGTTTATGCTGTATTTTGAGCTAAGGCACATCCTCTGGGGAAGTGCTGTCATGCTTCTCCCTTGTTGCAGCACGCCCAGGTGTGCTTCATCCTGATGCACGGACACGGCTCTGCACATCCCACAGGCAGGCAGTGATGTCTGTCAGGTCCTACCAGGCAATGTTACCTGCATATCTCCTGTCTCACTGCTGTGCAGGGTGGTCCGGTCCTTAAGGACTGTGCAGACAGAGCACAACAGGCTGTGCTCACCTGAGACGCTTTCTGAAGCGAGGCACTGGCATCAGAACAGGCTCTGCGTGTGTATCTGTAACATCTACAAATCTTTGTTCAAAAATGTAAATGGTGGGAGCACACCTAACTGCCAGCCAAGGTATTGCAGTGCTGTTGCTCTGGATTCAGCTTGCCAGCTCAGAGAGTCGCCAAAGAATGCAAAGCTGTAATGCTTTTCTTGGAGCATCTGGGGTCTTTGGTGTGAGATGCAGCTCTCACTAAACGTGGTTAGTGAGAGCTGTGGCTCTTCCATCACTATGGAGAGGGGAAATGCCATGATGGGCATGGGCTGATGAATAGGCTGTGCCTGTTTTCTGTTTTGTTGAAATGACAGACACCTGCTGAGGCTGAAGCTGTATGGATGGACACCGAGTGAACAGGATCTTTGAGGCACGGGAGAATAGGAGATAGGCTGTTCCCAGCTGAAAGGATCCTGCTGAAGGAACCAACACCATGGCAGGCCTTGGGATATGGTTGTGGTACAGTCTGGGCTGGAGCCTGGGAGACCTGAGGCAGGTGGGAGAACAGTAGCACTGGTCTTGCCTGGCATCTCTTCTCAGCATTATATGCACATTACAGAAACATTCCACTAAGTGTTGCTTGTGTTATCTATCCCTAAGTAAGTGATGGCCAGGGAGCTGGTCAGAGCACCAGAGCACTTCTGAAGGTGTGCAAGGTGGCTGCTCTGCACCTGGGCCCCGAGGGCAGCTCCCAGCTCCTCCCCAGGGTTGCAGTTCTTTGCAAAGTGAGGTTTGTGCTCCAGGGGAGCAGCTGCCTGGGGGCACTTCTGGCTCTGCTCCCACTGCTTGGAGTCCAGCTGCCTTCCCAACGCTGGCAGCAAGTAAGAGACCTCCTTTTCGCCAAAATTCAACCTCAGGGTGAGGCAGAATGTCTCCCTCCAGCCTCAGGGATCCAGATGAAGTTTCTCAGAGCCTGTGTCCTGTCAGCACGGGTGGGAGCAGGGCCACCATCCTGCTCGTCCCCGCGTCCTTCACCGTGTCCCGTGCCCGCAGGGATGTGTTGCCAATGGTGCTGGGCACCCCTCTGAAGCAGAGATCTGTGTCTGCACAACTGAATCCAGGCAGCCCAAAGTAAGAAAATGTAACAGCTTTTCAGATATTTCCCCATCCCTTCCAAAAAGGATGCTTTCAGTTTAAAACAAAACAGTCCGTTTAAAACAAAACAGTCCATTTAAAACAAAAGACTAATGAATATGGTAGCCCTTCCTCTCTTGCAAGTTTAAATACCTCATCTTTCCTCAGAAAATAGCTCTAAATCATTTTATTTGCAAGCCCTAAGCAGGAATTTGTATTCATGGTAAGACATTTATTGAGTTAATTTATTTAAGTCTGGGGCATAATTTCTAATAGTGGAGGAGTCCCTAGGCCCACTGCAATTGTTTCCCTGATATGGCATTAATATTTTAAGGGGTTATAATACTCTGTCAATTGATCTGTGTCTTTTAGGGAGTAGGTTAGCAGTTATTGATGGTCATTCGTGTGAAGGATTAGCTTAAATAAAGCTGGTGCTTGGCAGACCAGAGCCTGCCCCTGGGCTGTGCCCCACTCCGCCAGGGAAGGTGCCCAAGGACTGGGACAATGGGTTTGAATGGAATGTGGAGGGAAGATAACTCAGTGCACATCTGGAGGGTGATGCTGCTCCGCATCCCCAAGCTCGGAGAGTGGCATGGGGGAAGACAGCATTGCCTTCATGTGGATGGCAGCACTGCTGGAGAGAGATGAGATTGGGTATGATCTGAGCAAGGGGATGGGACTGGGAGAGGTCTGAGCAAGGAGATGAGGTTGGGTATATGAACTGAGTGAAGAGGTGCTGTCACATGTCCTGCAGGACATTTGTTCATCTTGCCAGATAGTCTGTTACTGATGATACACAAGAGACAAATAATTCGACCTCCAATTACCTTAATTTCTCTGTTCTTAGAAGTGGGGAACATTTATGCTGTTTCTTATTTTAAAACAGGACAATTCCAAATAGAAAAAAAAATCTTGCTGGTTTTACTTCTGTGTTAAATTCCACATCACACTAGGAAACACAGCCTTTAAAAACAAAGTAATGTGGAAACCACCCCAGATGAAATACCTTCTGGTAAAACCTGTCTCAGGAAAGGGATGACAGGACCACTGAGGCCCAGACAGAGCTGGCCAGAGCATGTTCAAACCCTCCAAGACCAATCTGAGGATACTGAACAATCCCATATGGCAGTGCCATGGCCTAGGACAGGGGACAGTGTGAGTTGTGAAGCTGCTGCCAAACTGTTGGCAAGATCTGACAAACCTGAAAGGACACCAAGGTGCTTTCAAAGCCTGTCACCTTGCGTCTGGCACTTTGAGTGGACTAGCTTTTAAGTTTTCTTATACCCCTCAGAGGTGCCTGGTTGTTGGGAAGCACTGACTGCAGGAACCTGAGTGACAATTGAGACCATTTGAAGGTGGCTGTGTGGGGCCACAGCTCTGCCCCTGTGCACGTGGAGCAGGCCAGAGGCAAACAACATGTGGGACACTTGGATTCAAATCCAGTGTCTTAGTGCCAACTGCTGTGGGCCCATCAATCACAGCTTTTCAGTATTATGTCTTTTTCTATCTATTATGTCTTCTTATGTCATTATTTCTTCTTCTATTATGTTCTATCTAGTATATCTCAGTATTATGTCTTCTTCTATCTAAACAGAGTCCAGAGGTGACTCTCTTTGTGTAAGGAGCCCTTTGCAGCTGTAAGGTCACCCAGGTAATGGGCACACGGGAATGGGGGTGCCAGTCATGCAACCAGGTAATCTTGCCATGCCAAAGCACTGTGACAGCATTACAAGTGTTACAAAAAAGGTAAACTGTTCATACTATTCTGCAATGGCCTGTTGTGGGTGTTTTCACTGACTTTAAGTTTTTATTTATTCTTGTATAAATGACACCTCCTTATGCAATAGATAAAAGCTAAATTCTAAAAGCAAAGTTCTACCCCATCAAATGCTGGTGCTTTGTGTTTCTATGTGCATAGCTTATTGTTGGTATTGAGTATTTATTCACGTAAAATTAATGTTGTTGTGGAAGGACATGCAGCTGCAGTGCTGCTTTGACTGTGCTGCCTGCCAGATCAAAATAAATGTGCTGGGTAAAAGTGGGCTGTGCAGGTACTTGAGATATTACGTGGCTGGTTTTCCCCTAAAACTTACCATGGGGAGGAGTGTTTCAGTGCCCTGCAGAAACTCAGACTAATAGATGTGTAAGATGAATTATTAAGTCTGAACCCTGCTCCTTGAGGCCCCATCTCCTATTTTTCTTTATGTGCTCATTTGTTAGCATGTTGTCAAGCCTTCAGTGACCACGTCACTGGCAGCTCTGTTTACCCTCACTCCCCCCCTTCAGCCCTGCTGGGTCCTTTGCCCTTCTGGGCAGGTGCTGCCGAGGCAGATACAGCCCTCCCTCCCCACGCTCCCAGGGGGCAGGTGCTCAGCCAGAGTGGAGACAAAATAAAGTGATCCTGTCCATCACTCTCTTCCTCCCCAGACAGGTCAGCGAGTCCCTGCTGCTTTTCCTGCTGCAGGGGTGGGCCAGGGCACACAGCAACTGCTCCACTCGGTGAGTTCACTGCTGATCGCCCCTCCAGCCACCCACAGGGCAAAAATCTGCCAGCACAGGACTGCAAGGGAAACTGGTTCCCTTTGTTGGTGCCGCCAAAGATGGCCCAGGACAGTAATCCCAAATCACCTGGTGCATCTGCACAGCTTATTTTACATTTACCTGTTAGCTGGAAGCTCGGAAGAAAAATTTCCACATGTTCAGTGAGGACTTTGTGGCCATACGTCTGCTGCAGCCTTTTGGTGTATTGACCATGCCCTTGGCCTGATACTGTGAGAATAATCAGATATCTGATGTATTTTCTCTATGTGTTCCTTTATCTTTCTGTCCCTCTATCCCATTCACTCTAAATGACACATTCTCATTCTTTCCAAATTCTTTTCACATGAGAATCTTTCTGTAATAATACCTTTAATTTCCCATTTCCTCCTCTAGCACACTCAGAACTGAGCAGAGCACTTAGTAAACATCCTCAGTAAACCACCTCCACTTTATTTGCCATTAATGTGGTGTGTACCTGCAGTTGTCATCCTCTTCTTTCCATGTACACTTTGGTGGTACTCTGGGTACACCACTTTGTGTCCTGTGAGGGAGTTAATCATGAGCACACTCACCCTACTTGATAGGAACAAGTGTAATTATGTCTCATATAAAATACTTACACATATACAATGGACAAGCCGAGAGAGCAGAACTGCTGTGGTGGGAGGGACTGTATATATAGGGTTACAGTCACAGGGTTGGCAAGAGAGCAGCAAAATCATCGAGAGCAGCGTGGCTGGGCTGGGACCTGCCTGCTGTTGGAGGAGGGCAGGTGAACTCTGTGCTCCCTGGCCTGACCCTGCCTGCTCTGGGGGCAGGTTTGCCAGCTGACCGAAACCTGAAGGCACTGCCCATCGCGACGGAGCTCGCCGATCTGCAGCCGCAGCAGAGTGACAACTGCAGGCAAGTTTAGATTAGATCTAGACTTGAGGTATGTACTGCAGGAGGAAAAGAGTTGTCTGGAGCATGCCAGATTTCTGTATAAAATTGTAATTATTTATAAATTTTATGAACATTGTATTTGTTCAAATGAATTCACCAAACAGAAACCAAAGTTGACATTTTGGAAGAAGAATTTATTTCACGTAAGTAAATCTCAGAAATATTTATTTTTATATAGAATTTAAGACTTTCTGTGTGTATTTAAAGAGTTCAGGCCTACAAGCTGCAGCAAGCCTGTGTCCCATGCTGGAGGAGCAGATGTGAGCATAATCTGCTACTTCCTGTGAGCAGATTGAAGGATGAGAGTTTATATCTCGAAAACATAAATGCATTACCTAGGCTTGGCTTTAACATTCTTACATAAAGACTGAACCTAGTTTTACGTCAACCCACGTATCTTGGAGTTGCTTCTGACTTTCTCTGGCACAAATAAGAGGAGAATCAGGTCTGTGGCTTATGGGGTGTCATAAATAACAGCTCAGAGTTCCCCCTCTCCCATACTAAGACTACTATGTGTAAAGGGTATGGATGTGAAAGCACATGCCACTCATGGTACCTGCAGGCATGAAACAAGGAGTGGGCTCTGTATCTGTGAGTCACCTGGTGTTGGTTTGGCCCACATATAGTGGGATGCTCTCTGGGGGTGCCAGTGGCCTGTGGGTGCAGGTGCTGCTCCCTGTCACCCACTGTGGGGGCTGGTCCTGTGCAGCCCTGGGGTCAGCACTGCCCCAACACAGGGGATCACCTCAGCTGTGCCTGCTGCTCCTGGAATGGAGAGGTCATTTTTCATGTGATGTAATGACAGTGACATGGTTGGAAAGAATCTTTTTTTTTTTACCAGGAACAGAAGTTCACTTGGGGTCTTGAAGGATTTCTGCAAGTACCAAGAAGTCACCTTTTTAACTGTCTGTAACTCCAGGTAACCACTGAGGGCTACTGTGAAAAAGCAAAGAGCAGAATAAAGCAGTTGGTGTCCCTGTCTGAGCAGCCAGCTCCCAGCACTGGGGTCACCCTGCCACAGCCAGCACATTCCTTGCTGGGGCCTGGGCTGCCACAGTGCTGCTTTGGAACACACCTCCTGCTCTTCCAGGCAAAAACTGGCCAAATAATGATCTTCTAGGATTGGTCAAGTTAATAAACAACCTGGTTGAGTTTATATTTTCCCAGAAAGGGAAACCAGCAGGACAGAAAGTTTCAGCTCCAACCAAAGCAGAAACTTTCTGAGGTTTTGACAGAATACAAAAACATGAAAGGCTTCAGTCAATATGAGATTTTTTTTGAACCCCAAATTATGTGCTTGGGTTTAGCTTCTCTTATTTCACACACTGGAAGTCTCTTCTCAATATCTTGATTTAGTCAGAAAATATTACAGCCATGAAAAGAGCTTTTTGAAGGTAAAAGCTCAGAAACAGTCTCAGTGTTACCAACTCATGGGTACAGATGCTGTTTCCAGGTTGTCCCACTACCTTTACTTCCATCGGCTTCTAATGTTCCCTTTTGTCCTGACCAGCCAAGGACTGACCTCACATATCTGTTGATGCATGTCAGGATCCCAACAGCTCTTCAGTTCTGTAATAATGGGATTTGTTCTTTCTGAATTTATTTTAAATAACTAAGGTTTCCAGAAAGTGGCTTATATCAAAAGGTGCAAAAATGTTTCCCATTGTTAACTCAATTCTCTTCCTTGTAGTTGCTTTGGATTTTCTCCTCGCCTGCAAAAATAAATATTCAGCATTCAAAAATTTTAAAATATAGTAATTATTTTTTTCTTGGAAGAAAAAGCTTTAAAGTTTAAAGGAAAAGTATTACAAATCAAAGTTTAAAATGGAGGAAATTAAGAGGCCAAATCTTTTTCAAAGACTTTAATTTTCAGCTGATCTAATGATTTGTGTGGTCAAAAGTTAAAATTTGAACAGCCCTCATAATATATCATCAGCATACCTGATCTTTCACAGCAGCTGTCATGCCATGAACCTTTCCTTACAAAATCCTCTGCCAATGCACTTCCCCAAAGCAACTGTCTTTCAGGATCAGACTGGTCACAGTTCAGGCTGGGTAAAGGGAAAAAAAAAACCCACTGAAAAAAGAGAGGACATTATATCTGTCTTAAATCACTCAAAACCTCTTCCAGATAAACAAGTATGTTGAGCTGGAAGTGACATTTTGGCAAAGCCAGCAAAGTCTGATTGGAGAGTATGTGATGTTTGGTTTGTCTCCCATCATTTTGTACTTGTGTGTGGCAATTATTATGTTCCTGTCAGTGGCCAGGGAAAGCTCAGCACAGCACAGGGCAGCCATGAGGCTACACCAGAGGGTGGTGTAGTGATGCTTTCTCCCAGAAACTTATTCTGAAGGACATTCAGGCAGGAAAAGGGGAGCCTGAGCCTCTCCTCTCCCTGTAGACCACTCCTGTGTGCTGGTCACGTTGATATCGGATGAGCAACACAACTGGACCTGGGCAGGGCCAGAGGCTGCGAGGGCTGTGCTGCTCCCCTGGCACAGAGCCATGGCACAGCCCAACAATCCACCGTGAAAACACTCCAGTGAAAATGGTTGCCTGAAATTTTTGGATATGGTTTCACTTGTTTGGTTCAGGCTGGGTTTTCAGGAGTGAGCATGTCCTGAGTGCTGTGGGGCCTGTGCAAGGCCCTGGCCAGAGGGACACAGGCTGTCCATGTGCTGCTTACACCCATTGTGCCCGTGACCCCTGCCCATGGCACACACAGACCGGGGCATTCCCTGCAGAGCTCCCACTCCCAGAGAAATCAGTTCCCTACCTGGAAAGAGAACACACAAATTATGCCTGAGTTCAGCACGAAAATCTCAGAATTTTGTAGTAAATAGAGGCATCACCTAAATGGGCAAATCAAATGCAACCTGGTTTCATTTCAGTATTTGTTTGTTTTCTTTATCTCCACCATCCAGGCTTTACTCTGCAATGCGCGCTGCCTGTGCTGCATGTTCTGCAGCCAGAGCAATTTGGTTCCAGTAATGTTTGACCTTGTGAATTATGATCTCAAGCCCAGTACATGGCTTGTATGGGCTTGGTTTTCAGGGTGGCATTTTACCTTCTCATAAATGCTCCCTTTGCTTGGCACTTTCCAGCCAGCGGAAAATCGGAGAATATGCCAATCTGCTGCTCTGTGCAGTGCCAGGGACAGCAGGGGGGAGGTGAGGCAGGGCTCCCTGGTCAGGCCCTTACATCTGGGAAGGAGTTTGTCACTATGGGTTACACTGGCAGTGCTGCACAGGAGCCTGAGTACCACTTCAAGCCCCATCAGGCTTGTACATCTCTCTTACCTCACATCCCATTGCCTATAAACAGAATTATTCAAGCTGACAGTGATTTTTCCTCCCTTTTTTTTCCACTCCTACCACTCCTTCAAAGACAGAGGAATAAAGCAGGATTAATGAAGCATACTGCTGCTGTTGGGTGATGTAACAAAGCATTGCTTCAGGAAATTCTCAGGAAGTGGACACAGGCTTCCACGAGGACTCTAGCTGGATCTATTTTGCTACAATATTTGCATCTTTGTATAATTTTCATAGCCAGGAGGGAGAGCTGACAAGAGAAGTGTAGGGAACAGAACAAAGGACTCTATGTAACTTTCATTGACCTCACCAAAGCTTTTGACACTGTGAG
>JAWWMP010000028.1:443886-459872 GCA_035047865.1 Dendrocincla tyrannina
CCCGGTCCATCCCGGGCCCATCCCGGCCCAATCCCGGCCCATCCCGGTCCATCCCGGGCCCATCCCGGTCCATCCCGTGCCGATCCCGGTCCATCCCGGCCCATCCCGCCCTCTCGCCGTGGATCTCCGCAGCCGGTGTCAGCACGGGGGCCGCTGCTCAGATCCAGGACTTGAGTGCTGAAACTCGGTTTGCAAATAGAACAGTCGTGTAGTAACTAAGGAGAGGCAGAGGCTGTTGCTCGTCTGGTTTTTAGGCAGTGCCTGTTCCCGGGAATCAGTGGATTTCTCTGCCCATCGCCCTGTGACCGCCCTGGGCGGGGGGACTGCGAGGAGGGGACAAAGTGGCCCTGGCTGAGATGCTGCTGGTCTGAGTAACTAGTGCCGGGGGGATCTGCGCTCCACTAGCAGAGCAGGCACAGAGCTCCAGCTCCCTGCCAGCGACAGCAGTATTTGAGATCACGCCGTTTGTGAGCCTGATGCTCTGCGTGGGCCCCCCTGGGCCTGTGGTTGTCCCGGCAGCGCGGGGGGCCGGGGCAGTGCCCGTGCGGCATCCCGAGGGGCTCTACAGGCTGGTCATCCTCCCTTCTCGCTGCTGAAGCATTTCTTTCCCTCCACAGGAGAACCTGTTCATATTGCAATGAGTCTGGACATTGCAAGTATTTCTAGTGTATCTGAGAGCAACATGGTAAGGGAAAGAATTTTTATTTTATGAGTTAAGAGTGGGATCTGCCTGAAAGACTTGATATGTATTCCTGTGGTGATATGTATTCAGCAATGGTGACATTGAACCCACTTTGCTATTTTGTGGCTATTGACCACTTTCAGAGGTCTGAAAACAGGGCTCATTTATGATTGCAGACTGTGGAGATGTCATAGTTATGTGGGCTGGCAAGTAGATAGAAGTGGCTTCAAAGGTCCTGCTGGTCAAAAATTCAGCACCTCCTGGAAATCAGGCCCCTTAGAAAGGGAAAAATCAATCCTCTGTGGCATCTCTTCTCCCTTATCTTTCCTCCATGTGGGAGCCCTTTGTGTGGGACAGGAATGGGCTCTGTTGGGTGTGCTGGCACTGACTGGAATCCCAGACAGCGCTTCTTCTTGAGGAGAAGTAAGGCTTTGAGCTGGGCCACAGTCTGAGGCACAAAGGACTGGCTATTCTAAGAAAAGGGGGGGGGGGAGCAAAAAGCAACAGTTTTTAAATATACAGAAGATATCTTCCATCCACTTGTTAGTCTTGTTCATTCCACTTCTGATAACAGCTGGACTTCAAACACCAATCACTGAAAGCTCCTGTTCCAGGGTGACCAAAACTATGGGCAACTTGAGTAAATTCAGGAAATAATTTCTGTCCAGTCAGAAATTCAGTCAGGAAAAGTTTCAACACTTAATTTCTGCATTTTGAAGACTGCCACCACCAATTATCTTTTTCCACGCCCTCCCAACAAATTAAACAAGTTCACTAAATAAAATGTTTTAACTTCGCTAAAGTTACTGAGTTTGGGGAAGGAGCAGAACCAACAAAATCACAGACCTTTAACTTAAGTGTCTTGTAAAATAGTTCCTATTCTGGAGCTTTTCTTGATTATCCATCTAAATTTCTTTGACCATATGGAGAATATTGCAGAGGCTCACTCTGTGTCTTGCTAAAAGCTGGAAAATCAACCAGGATTCTTCACTTTTGTCACTGCTATAACTCACTGTACTGAAAGCTATAGCAACACATTATTTGACACTTTTATCCCCTCCATCACAGGCTGAGAGTAAAATTTTAAAAGTTGTAAAAGGTAATGCTGATACCCCTTAATTCTTTAGAGCATTTAACAAATTAGAGATGGAATGAAGCAGAACTGCTTGATCTTCCACAACCAGGCAGCAGTTCTGTGGTAAAACAAAGATAATTCAGGCTGGTAGCACAAGTGCCAGTGTCAGGGAGACTGTGACAGATATGTTTTGAAAATAAAAGGCTCTCCTGGTTGCATTTACTTGGACTGTAAGAAAGGAAGTGAAATAGTCCAACAGTGCCTGCGTGTGTCCAGAGTGCTCAGCAAAGCACTGGCTTCAGAACTGAGTGGACGCTGCATATTCTTTTCTGCTGGGGCACTGTGAAAATGCTCCAGTCACTGCAGATCAATTTTGACACTCTAAACACAAGTTAATCCCAGTGTCCTTAGATTCAAAACTCCTATTAAAAAAGAGGGTACTACTTTTGGGTTTTTTCATTTTTTTGAGGCTTTTTTAAGACCTCAGTGAAACAAGGTTTGATTCACTTACCTTCCTGCAGTGTCAATGTCTCTAATGGTATTTATAGTTTGTGTGGAATTTCCCAGCTCTAGACAATGGCTGATCTGTAATGTCAATGACTTGCTGGGTGGCCTCAAGTGTATGCTTCCCATCTGTTTTCTTACCTGCAAAATGAACACAGAAATATCAGTCACAATTGCTCATTTAAAAAAAAAACAAAAAAAAGCAGCGCACTCTAAGTATATTCTTTAGTCCTCAAACACTACACCTTAGAGTATAGTATTTTAAAAATGTTACAGAATAAATAAAACTATGATGAAAATAAAGCTTAAAGTTCCTTTGAAGCTTGGATGTGACAGGTTGAACAAAGGTGTGTTCTGTCTCTTGTCACACACGGCTGTGCTGTGTAGGTATTCAGACATCCATTCTCCCAAGCTCTCCTCTCTTTCCCAGGATTACACAGCCACCATATCCCTGCGGCAGCGCTGGACAGACCCCCGGCTGGTTTTCCACGGCAACAAGAGCTTCACGCTCGATGCTCGCCTGGTGGAATTGCTCTGGGTGCCAGACACATACATCGTGGAGTCAAAGAGGTCCTTCCTGCACGACGTCACTGTGGGCAATCGCCTCATCAGGCTGTTCTCTAATGGCACTGTCTTGTACTCCTTAAGGCGAGTGAGCCTTTGCTTTACTGCTGTTGGTTCAGGGTAGACTTCCAGAATTACACTGGACAGCAGCAGATACCAGCTGTCACAGGCAATGGCTTTAGGGTCAATGAGCCAACTATGACCATACTCTTCCCATCTATTTCCCCCTGGAAATGCCAGTTGAGGATCAGGATTTCTCATCAGGGTGCATGCTGTCCCTGAGCACCATGCCCACTCAGAAAGCTTACAAGCTGAGGTGTCACCCAAGAAAAGTCAAGTTGGGTGGAGGCAGGGGAGGAATGGATGGAGGACATCATGACAGTAAAAATTTAACTGATAGTGGAAAACTATTTGCTTATCTAGTGCCATGTAGCAATGACTTCTGTTTTTTACAAAAAACTGTATAGAACATGTCTGTACTGCAGGAATGTGCACTACAGTTGTATTAGCAATTCCTACAGTGCTCTCTCTCCTTAACTGGGTCCCAGTTACTTCAGCTGCAAAGTAAAACTCTTTTACCTCTCCATCAGAGCAAGCCAGAGTATGTGTGCAGTTAGTTAATGTGCCTCGTGTTACAAAGTGGTGACTTCTTCAGATATGCAAGCTGTGGCACCAGAAAAAAATGTGAATCTACACTAAATCTTCCACCAGAGCAAAGCAAAATTCTTCCTTGTGTTACATTTTCGTTAGGCTGGATGCAGAGGGCACATGTTCTCAAGGAAGGTTCTCGGTTCATTCATTTCATAGAATTCATTTCAGAGAAATCTAACTGACGAAACAGAGCCTTTGTGATTCAGTTTGCTATGTAAAACAGCTATTTCATTACATGTTTTTATGGCAACTTTCAGAGTTCTTTCTCTTTCTACAGAATCACTACTACTGTTGCCTGTAACATGGACCTGTCAAAATATCCTATGGACACACAAACATGCAGACTGCAGCTAGAAAGCTGTAAGTGTAACATTCTAGGAAACTCTAACTTTGTTTATTCATAAATAACTACATATCTTGAATATTTAGATTCAGCACAGTGGCTTTCTGAAGTAGACTTTCAGTCCTGAAAATACCAATGTCCAAATGAAAACAACTTTTGCATCATGATTCTTCAAATGTTTATGTTAAAATCTCCAGTCCAGAGAATTTCTGTCACTGTGCAGATTATGCAAAAACAGTGATAATGAGTATTTTTATTTAAGTGAATATAGTTCGATTTTGCACTGAAAGGATGAAGTAATATTGGCTGGTTTTGCAAATTTGGGTCCTTTTCAACACACAGCTTCTTCAAAACTAACTTGTGGGGTAAGTGCATGGGATGGAGGACAGCAAGGAACAACTACTCACATATTTAGGTATCTACTATCCCTGTTAACAAAAGAGTCTCAAACTGGGAAGTCTCAATAAAAGGAATTACCAGTGAGTTCTGTTCTCAATGAGATTAAAGGCTCATCTATGGCAATGCTGACTGAGAAAGACTCAAAAAAAAAAAAAATTAGGCCACTCCAGTGTTGTTACCCTGGAGCTCAGCGAGCACAGTGCTGCTGCTCTGTGCCTGTGAAGCTCCACGATGAGCAGCTTCATCTCCTGCTTCATGGCACAAAACCAAACACCTCAGCACTGAAAAGACCACATTTTTAACTTCTGGGGTTGCAGCATGAAGCACCTAGGGAAGCACGTATTATTTTCACATTAAAATCCTATTAGTTCGCCACAGTTAATTTTATTACAAAGCACAGCTCTTGAAATAATAATGATTGGCCTCTTCTGCTAAAGCGGAACTTGTTTGGGCCTGGTTTATAAGTGATTGGGTCCTACATCATGTTCAGTTGCTTTATAATTCCAATGAAATTACAGACACATTGCCCACTGGAGATTTCATTAGGATAAGTGCCCAGAAATAATGCTATTTAAATATACGCCAGATGAATTAACAACAATCTATCATTTATTATAAAATTTTCCTGAGTAACCACCATTTATAAAACCACTTAGAAACTTTGAAAAGTCACATGCTTAGGATTCTACTCAGGGATTCATACTCTGGACACCTAATTTGGGAGTTCATCACGCTCAAGCTCTGGTAATTTGTGTCTAATAAGAAAACACAATTAGATGAAAATAGAGATGCAACTGCATCTGATTCTTCCTACCAGGATGGACGGGTTATTACCAGAATCACAGCATCCCTGCACATGGTCTCAGAGAAGGGCTCTTAATAAAAGAATTAAATCAGTAAGACTGATGGGCTTGTTTCCTAAATTAAGTGAAATTTTTGAAGGGAATGGCAGGCTGGCAACTCAATACAAGCTCTATCCCTCAGACTGTGGTATCCCTTGGTCCAACCTGAGGTTATGCCATCACTTACATTCCTGGAAGAACTTACTTAGATGGCATATATGGAGTCCCACTGCTTTGGAGGCAGGAATTTGGTGTTACCTAAATGTAGTGTGCATTTATTTGTCCTCAGTAGCTTAATGCCCTTGGGGATAGGAGGAATGATTTGTAGAAAAAGTTGGTTTTATGAGCAAGTTTTCTGCACAATGTATACCCAGTGAGAGGAACCGGGCTCATAACCACGTAGCAGCCTCAGCTTCTCATCTCTAAACTCTTGACTAACTGAAAATGCATTTTTTAGTATTTTTAAGCACTTGAATAGATGATCCAGTGAAATGTGCTTCTGCTCCTTGGTAAGGGCCTCAGTGGGATCTGAATTCTCTATTTTTAACCACTGTGTTTCTCCTGCTCTCCTCTCAGACTTAAGGGACTATGTTTGAGGGTTAATCGCTGAAGTATTTTATCCTGCTGCATGTAAACAAGATGCGTATGACAGCAATAGATTATCTTTAAATCAGAAATACCCCATGTAAATGATTGAAATAGACTCTCTGCAGTCTTGCATACTGTGTGTCATTCCAAGAGGCACGTGTTCTCGTTGAAATGTGGACCAGCAGACAAAGTGCAGCAATTGTCACAGCCAATGTCCACCTGTGGTTCGACACGGCTCTGACGGCCTTTGTCCCTCAGTGGCTGAATTGTGGTTCTGTTCCCCCTCAGGAGCAGGGCAGCAGCCAAGCTTTCACTAGCTGAACCACAGTCACACAGGTCTCTGCATTTTCCTTAGGGGGCTATGATGAAAACGATGTCATCTTCACATGGCTGAGAGGAAATGACTCTGTCCACGGCATAGAGAAGCTGCGGCTCTCTCAGTACACCGTGGAACACTACTACACTCTGGTCTCGAAGTCACAGCAGGAGACAGGTAATTCTGTGAAAGGAAAAAGCAGGGAAGGCTCTTGAGTATTTTCCACCCCATCTCCACACATACCTGAAGAAGCTCTCTCCCTTCTTTCCAAGTGTGCAGTCTATAAAATACTGTAGAGAGCAATGTTTACAGCGACTTGGAATAAAAGTAACTTTTAAAATATACTTTTGTTTGTAAATTACGGTTCTATCGTGATGGATTAACACCTCTTCATACATCAGAATTCAATGCCTTTTTCATTATCAGTGTAAATACTCTTCTCTCCAAATCACAGATACTATGAAAGGGTGCAAAACTTCCTTAGAATGATCAGGTTTTAAAAATAACAATGTTTTGTTTTTCTGTTGTGTACACAGCCCAAGAACAACATGGGCTTTGTTTCTATGTTTGAAAGGGACCTATTGTTTAAACAGCAGAACTGTATCCTGAAAACACTACTGAACCAGCCTCAGAACTCTTATGACAGTATTTACAACAAATGATTTTCAAAAACTGACTGATTTTTTTGAGCACAAAAAGATACCATTATCAAAGATCTCAAACTTCTAATGAGAACAGGGGATCTAATTCCTTGTGTTGCTAAGGTACTGGGATGCTTTAGGATGTGTGCCAGAGCCTGCTGAAGTTGAGAGACAAACCTGTTTGTTTCTGAGCCATCAGATAAGGCTGAACTCGGCAATGCCCCTTCAGAGCGAGTGCTGGGGAAAGTGCGCTGTGCTGAATGCGAGAGAACAGGTGACAGCCCCAGCTCTGCTCTGCTCAAGTTAAGGGGTAACCTGTTTCCACTGTGGCTGAAGACCAGGAGCCCCTTTGCAAACCCTGTGTTGTTTGGATGTCTCTGGCCTATCGGTGCTGTGTGCCCTCTCCTGTGGGATGTTTAGCTAAGTACACCCTCGGAGGTGTAAGCAATGCCCCTCCCACGATCGAGGTGCGGCTCTGCCAAGGTCCCTCAGCTGAAGGGCTGGTGCTGGGCTGTGCCAGTTTCACTTCAGGTGTCCTTGGGAATCTCATGTTCACCAAGTTTCTTTCTTCCATGATCAGGCAGCTACCCACGTCTGATACTACAATTTGAGCTGAGAAGAAATGTCCTTTACTTCATTTTGGAGACCTATGTGCCCTCCACTCTACTTGTCATGTTGTCCTGGGTTTCTTTTTGGATTACATTGGACTCAGTGCCTGCAAGAACCTGCATTGGTGAGTTATTGCCTGAGAAATGGAGATGACTTAAGCAGGCAGGGCAGCCTGTGAAGGTTGAGTACATAGTCCTTTTCTTGAACTCTCTGCTCAGGGATAAATGGCCTACTCACCTTGTGCTGTTGCTTGGGGCAGTGCTGGGTTAGCAGGGAGGATATGCTGTGGCAGGTACACATGCCCACCTGCACGTGCTCCCAGGGGGCTCACAGCAGAGAGTAGAGCACAGAGCACACATTCTTTGTGGTGTGCTTTGGAGGGAGCAGGACAGGGGAGTTTTTTACTGAAGCCAGATAAAGAAGAAAGACAAATGCTTATTGGAGTGAAGTTGTCAACAACAGGGAGACCCCATGTGAAGCTAGTAGCTAGGGCTACAAAAGCATTTCAGTTACTGTGATGGATGATTTGGATTTGGTAAGAAGTGATGGGAGCAACAGCATGTGCAGAAGGATAGGCCAGGACTTTTCCAAAGGGTACACAAGATAAGGTCTCTCTTTTTCTGATTTCCAAGGAGTTACAACAGTGCTTTCCATGACAACTCTGATGATTGGCTCACGAAGTTCACTTTCAAAAACCAATTGTTTCATTAAGGCCATTGATGTTTATCTTGGCATCTGCTTCAGCTTCATCTTTGGTGCCCTTGTGGAATATGCAGTGGCTCACTACAGCTCATCACAAAAACGTGCAGCTACAGTACCTCAAGAGGTAAGGCCTGATAAATTGACACCAATTAGTTCTCCATTAACTGAATACGACAAATAGTCTTCCTGTTACTGATATATTAGCAATGGCTTCTCCTCAATGGCTGTGGTGGTTTAGTTTTCTTGGGTTTGGTTTAGGTCTTCCTTGGTAACAGTGTTATAACTAAGGAAGTATTCCACACCATTCCTTCACATAATCAGGGGTATATAAAGACAAGGAGGAAAGTTTCCTCCCTCTCTTCCTTTCCAGTGCTTGGGAAGGCAGCAGGTCTCGGTGTGTTGGCATCACTCTTATCTATATGAGCTGAGGCCTAATCTGAGAGCTGTTGTCCCAGCTGCACAAGAGGTGGAGGAACTGCTTCTCTTGAGGGGAGTTTGGTGAGAATTTATTATGTTAGTTACTTTATTGAGCTTCTCCCTGAGTTTACGAGTGTATGTATGTGTTTTGGTTTGGTTTTACCCATTTTTGTGCCTCTTCCCTTTCCTTTCTCTCCCTTTTCCCTTTGGGGTTGTTTGGAATTCTTGTTCTGTATATACATAGTCTTTAATTATATATAACTGTAATATATGTGAATATATATATTTTTTTACTACAATTTTCTTTTGGTACCTTTTTTTCTTCTCTCTCGGGAGGGGGGAATCTGTGTGGTCAACAGCTGGGTTTGGCAGGGAGCCAACCCAAACCTCCACAATGGCACTAAATTTTTATTTTTGTGTGCAACAAACACATGAATATCTCTAGAGCACTGTGTCTCTGACAGGCTTCTGAGCAGCCTTAGCTGACAGTTATGTTCAAGAAGGCATTTTGGCCTGCCACGGGAGATGGGTCTATGGTCCCGAGCTGAGCTCATGTGAGCATGAAGCACCTCTGCTCCTTTCAAAATACAGCCAAAGAAGAGCCAGTACAGCACACTTCTTTTCCTCCTACAGAATAACTCTGATTAGGAAAGTACTTTGCCCTTTTTTCACAAAGGAAAGCTGAATCCTTCTTACTCCCTTCCCAAGGACACTACCAAACATCAGTCCCACCGTGTTCTGTGGGGAAAGCAAGAGTGAATTGTTCAAGTGCTCTGCTTTAATGTGAGAAATTAAGTAGTCAGGTATGATTATAGTCCAGCGGTCATTAAGGGCCCAAATCCTGTCAGAGGGAAAAGAGCTTTCCCACCTCAATGCTGAGTTCTCCAGCCATTAAGTTACTTCATAAACATGAAGAGATGGATGTCCAGGAAGAGATGGATGTTGGGTTGTTCAACGACAGAGTGAGACTTGCTCAAGATCTAAAAATACCTCTAGAAATACAGTTGTGGAAACACAGGCATCTCTGGGACCTCAGGGCCTCCTAAGAACAGGCAGCAGCTGAAAGGGCTGTTTGAGGACTGGGATGACCACATAGGAAGCTGTGGTCTTTTGTGTTTATTCTTATAGTCTCCTTCCTCTGCTGGAGAAGACAGACCCTAAAACTAACTGTGCACTCTTGTTTCCTAGGGGCCAGCAAATGAACTCACTAAAGATGTGGAAGAAGTCAACATCACTCACATCCTCAATAATTCCATCACCAGCTATAAACAGAAAATCAGCTTCACAAGCATTGAGATTTCAAGTGATAATGTTAACTGCAGTGACTTAAGTATGAAAAGCCATGAGAAAATCAAGTATGTCTTGAGAAACAAAATGCACAGGATTATTGGTTATTTCACAATTCAGAACCCTGGCAATGTAGACCACTACTCCAAATTGCTTTTCCCTTTGTTTTTCATGCTGGTCAATGTGTTTTATTGGGCTTATTATCTATATTTTTAGTAGAAATTAGTTGCTTCATTGTCCTACTTCAGCAGAAGAGGAATTGTGCCAACGGGCATCCACGTATCTAACCTCAGTGAATTCAATGTGGACAAAATGCTTGTGTTTCCTGAGGTACCCAGCAGAAGAGCGTGTGAGGTGTGCAAGATGCAAAGCCTTGGTGTGTCGGTGTCAGCACCACTGCCTCTGGACGGCAGCCTGTTCAGCTGAGTGGCTGTGCTGGGCTTTTCTGCTCGTACCTGCATTTCATTCCAGCATCTCACCTGGCCAGAGATGGGTGTGCAGGGCTGCAGGTGGCAGGCCACAGAGCACTGCGGGTGGCAAAATCATTTTGGTAGCCTGGAGCAGGTTGGAACCTTCAAGTTTGGATCTCCAAGAGGTTGTATAGGATTATAACTGTTATTCTTTGTTTGCCAGAGATAACAGAGGGACTGTGACTGCTGCCTCAATAGCTGCTCTGTTCCAGTGAGAGAACCCAAAGGCAGCAGCACACTGTGTGCACAGGAACATGCCTGTGCATGGTGCTTCTTTGTCCTGGGGGCATGCAGTGCCAGGCCAGTGATTTCAGTGCCGCCTTTAACACCTGTCACTCATCAAGGTAATCCTCACTTGCTGAAGTTCTCCATCTCCCACACAGATGAAGGCCTTGCTGTTTGTAGTGAGCAAAATTTTTCAGAGATTTGGGAACATGAAATAGAGGCAGCAAAGTCATTTGGTAACCCATCTCTTACACTCTTCTTGCTGTGCTGCAGTTGAACAGATTCTACCACCTTCCATGCCTTCATCACAGATTATTTTTCATCCTGGAGACTGCTTCCTTCAGCTTTCACTGCTATAAGCATCTCTCATTTCTTGCCAGCCATAGGCACAAATGGCCCATTTGTCATTCCCTCTTTTATGTGGCTGTGCAGCTGTGGCAAGTCAGCAGTGCTGCTGGGGGTAAAACATGCATGGGCTGAGTGAGGGTATCTAAATCACCCTACCACTCTCTATTTTAGGCTGGAAAACTGTTACTTTTTTGCAGAAATTCGGATTCTAAGTGGGCTCTGGAAACTGCCCAAAGTAAGCTTCGTTTATTCTGCAATCAGCAGGACCCAGAGTTTTCTTTTAAAGATAAATTCAATGTGGCACACATGCAGTTACGTGCCATTTGGTACTGTGCAGCTTAAGGCTACTGGAAGTCTTTATATCCTGGTTATAAAGTGAACGTTTTATGGCAGATTCCCCCCACCCCTGATCTTTTTTGGTCTATGCTACTTTCATAACTCGGAGGGGGCAATCCTGCAGTTATGTGGGCAGAACTGGAATTGCTGCAGTGGCCACCATTCAGCACAGTTTGGCTGAGTCAGTCCTCTCAGCATGCAGCTTATATTACAGAATCGGCACGAAGTGTTTGCTTCGTGTAAGAATCTCTTATTGGAGGTTCCTATACAAAGTGGGCAGAGCACACAAAACTATAGATTTTTTACTTCAATAACTTTTTATTGAACCACTTCACTGTGCTATATTGTGAGGGATCTAAACCACATATTCATAAATCATAGCTTTTACAAAAAGCAGCACAAGGGAACAAAGGGGAACAGACTGACAATAGCAAGTGAATAAGCACAAACTCCAATAATGAAATGTTGTCTTGTATATACTGGCATTTAAAGTCCATTCCATAAAATGTAATAAAGTGAATGTTTGTGATATGAACACAACCCCCCAGAGAGATCCTCTATTAAAAAAATCATTACCTTCTTTCTGTATTGGTGTCTGTCTTTGAAACCCAACTAAAATGCCCTAATGTGCTCTACACCAGCTGCCAAATATTGTTAACAAAAGGAATTTCTTTGTACAAAGCCCTCTACGATCATCAAGCCCAACTGCTCCCCCAGTACTGCCAAGGCCACCACTAGCCCATGTCCCCAAGGGCCACATCCACATGGGTTTTAAATCCTTGCAGGGATGTGGACTGAACCCCTGCATTGGGCAGTCTGTTCCAACGCCACCACCCTTTCAGTGAAGAAATTTTCCCCAATATCCAATCTAAACCTTCCATGGTGCAACTTAAGGCAAGGGACAACTCCCTGTCCCTTGTTCCCTGGGAGCAGAGCACGACCCCTCCCTGGCTCCACCCTCTTGTCAGGGAGGAGAAGGTCCCTCCTGAGCCTCCTTTGCTCCAGGCTGTGCCCCCCCAGCTCCCTCAGCTGCTCCTCATTAGACTTGTGCTCCAGACTCTTGCCCAGAAAGGCCTTTTCCAGCCTGAACAATTCCATGGCTATGGGGGAGAGCCACCCTCACGGCTTGCTTTTATTACTTGCAGCTTTTGTTACAACTTTGCTGTTTCAGCCCTGCTCAGGACTTGTTCGGAGTTGGAACTCTGTGCAGTGGACTTTTTGTTGACCTGGCCTAGCCAACAGCACGTTGTCTTGGAAAGTGTCAGCTCTGTCTATTCCCATTTATTGCTGATTTTGGCAACTTCAAGAATGAAGGGTAGGACAGAAGGTAGTAGGGGAAGGAGGGTTTTTTCCCGGATATTCAGATACATTCATATGAGGATCGGCCAGAATTGGTGTGTAACATGTAAGCTGCAGTGAGGACAAAGCCACAGGTTAAGCCCTGCACACAGCTCTGTTTTGCTTAATGGCTCAGCCTTGCACAGGCTCTACAGGGAACAGGAAGGGCTTTGAGTGGCAGCCTAACCTTCAGAAGAGCTTCCAAGCTGATGGTTCCTGTGCTCAGATCTGTTTCACCTCCCACTGACCACATCTGCCCTATAGCTCTGATGGAGCAGAGGAAAGTGTTATCCCTAATATTCACTATTTCCCTGTAAATTCCACTATTTACAGGGTACCAGTTTGTCTGTGCTTCTGGCAGAAGTGAATGAACAGAGGAACAGACTGACTGGCTTTTTGAGAGAACTCTGCTTTGCAGTGATAGTCCTGGTCTGCAGAACCTTGTCTTAAGCTGCAGCTTCTGGAATCTTTGTCTCTTTTTAAGAACATTTGCACTCTAAGCCTTTGAGGACAGATGCTTGTGAATGTTGACACAACACAGGGAAGCAGACGGATAGTGAGCAGCATTAGGCAATGCCATAACTTGAGGCACTTGCAAGACTTGCAAATGCTTGTAACCCAGAGGAATATAAAGCCTCAGAGTAAAGCTATGGAGAGTCTCCCTAGTTGGCAACCAAAACCAATCTAGCAACAGCAGCATAAAGCACTTTGGGGATTAATTTAGCCAGTAAAATATGAAGGAGCTGCGCTATAGCGGAGAGCTAAAACAGGCTAACACAGGCTCTTTGTATCTTCCTCTAGAGCCAATATGCATGTCTAAGGGAGAGAAGCACCATGTTTTAGTACAGCCCAACGTGCCCCTGCCTCCTTCTATGCCCTCCACCTGTTTTTCCCCTCATTCTTCTTGTGCCCAGTTCACCCAGCATAAGCAATAAGTAGGCACTGGTCCTGCTGCAGCAGCCACCAGTCTGAGCACACAGAGAGTTATTTTTCATTTTCAGGAGGATAAAGAGCTCAGTGCAGGAATCCTGTTGTTTCAGAGCATGTGGTTTACATTAACATTTTGAAGAGGTATTTGCATACACAAATGTTACCATCTGCTGAAAAGAATACTCTGCATTTTTACAAGGTTAATTTTGTTTCAAACCTACTGATTGAATTGGTAGCATAAACTACTCTCATTTGCTTACAGTAGTTAGTGTCCCAACACATAGCCAGGCAGCAAGCCATGTCTTTACAAGGAAAGACTGTTTAGTGCTGGTACTTGGCACGGGTTTTCTCCAAGTTCTCACTGATGTAACTTTTCTATGCATTAATGAATAAAAGCTGTTTAAAATTACAGCCTGTTTTTACACTTGGGATCAGCCAATGGGCTTCTTGTTAAGCTGAGGTGTTAAGACTGTAATGAATAATTTGATGCATTTTCTTTCTACTTACCCTTTTCAGATCTTTGTCTCAAACGCTGCAGTTTTCCACAAGCTCCTGTAGTTTCAAACTCTTAAAATTGTTTTTTTATTCTCTTGGCAGTTCACCAGGAGAATCCACTATTGAACTGCAAGCTGCTTTGGTTGGGCCCAAAAGTCTGTGTTACGTCTTACTTTCTTCATCAGGTTAGAGCAGATGATTGCAAAAAAGAAATCCATATTTTAGACCTGACATTTGGGTGCTCATCCCTGCTAATGAGCTGAATGAACTGAAGAGTTATGTGTTGTGAACAGGGAAGAGGAAGCAAATTTAGTTCTAGATATGGAGTGGCTGTTCTGTCCTCCAAAAAGGAGGACATGCTTTTGTATAATGTCAATGTGCTCCACAGGGAGATCCCAGATCCTATACAGAGATGAGTGTATACTGGCACAGTTTTGAAACAGAAGAGATTTTCAGATTCAGGGTGTCCTGGCACGATGAGGTCCTGACTCCTTCCTTTCAGGGACAGGGCTTCAGCAGGGACTGCTGGGCAGATGCATCTGCTTAGCACTGAGCTGTCTGGAAGCATGGCCTGACAACCTGGCCCTCTGGAAGCTTGTGAATCCAGAAGTCATCTGGTTTTGGTCTTTCCAGTATGTCACAGGAGTTTTATTTTCAGTCACTCTGGAGAGTCTCTCCATTTACCCAAGCCTCTACCAGAAGAGGGATTAGAATGGAAATGGCCTGTATCTATTTCAATGTGGGGTTTTTAATTCCACTAAATTACAAAACATGTAGACTTTATTAATTTGGTACTTATGTTTTTATTGAATTGAGACCCTTGGAAAACAAATCCTCAGACTTCAGAGAACATGGAACTAAAGCTCCATAGGTAGAGTCAGACCATGTGGATGGTTCTCATCACTCCTGTAATACCAAGTCTTCCCATTAGTCCAGAATTTTAAACTTACCCAGTTTGAGACATATGCCCACCTGCAGTGCCTTTTATTAAATACACAGATTATTTCCCTCCCCCTTCCCCAAGGAGGCAGTAAGTTTTGGCTTTTTTTTGGTTCAGGTTCTTTCAGAGGTGTCCTGCCTTCCTCTTTTGCTGGACCCCACGAGCCCTGGCTTTAAAGCACAGACATGAGTGGGTCTACATTTGCCATGTGGGGCGGCACAGGAGAGCAGCCAGGCAGTGTCCTTTCCCCTCTCCTGCTGTACTGAGAGCAGTGTCCCTGCAGCATCACTGCACACCTTTCAACCAGTGTTTGTCATAAGCTGAGGGAGGCATACAATAGAAAGCCTCTCTAGTGCAGACTTAGATTCACGTCAGTTGTCATGAAATGTAATGACAAATACAAGAACAGACCAGCCCTTCAAATCAGCTTGTGCTTTCAGACATTTACTTAAGAACAAGTAGGTCAGCATTTAGCACAGAACTGTTCTGACTTTCAGTGCACACACAATGTTTGTGTTTGGTGTCTCCAGACACGCTGCAGCTGGAATAGACTGAGACTTCCAAGAGTGCTCCATCAGCCTGTGCAGAAAAACAATTCCAAGTACGCCCCGTTGGACAAGAACAAAGGTGACTGCCCTGCCAATTCAAACAGGAAGGCAGCTAAGCTGAAAGAAGGCACAGGGTGAAATCGTGATCATATTTAGTCTGGCTACCAATTTAAATGGACACAGGCCTTTACTCCTTAATTCATGCTCATATAAAGTCTGCTTTCGTATTCCCTCAGTGCCATTTCCAGCATCCATGACTTATTAGGAACAAACACACAAAGCTAAGTGCTATCCCAGATGAGCTACCCTTGGTGCTGTGATGCTTAGAAACATCTGGATAGTAAAGGGGACAGAACTAGCACTGGGCTTCTACAGGTTGGTAAATCCTACCCAGTGCCCTGCCCTATCCTGACCCCAGGAGCACAAGCAGTAATGAAGGGTAGGCATAGCAAATATCTCTAGAAAAGCTGCATCTTCCCAGAGGCACAACATGGTCACCAGTATTTGTGACAGAGATCTGCCATTGATTTTTTTGTTTACTTTTTTTTTAACCTGCAAGTATTCATAGAATCACAGAATATTCTGAGTTGGAGGGGACCCATCAGGATCGTCCAGTCCAGCTCCTGGCCCTGCACAGGACACCCCAACAATCCCACCCTGTCCCTCAGAGCATCGCCCAAACCCTCCTGCAGCTCTGGCAGCCTTGGGGCTGTGCCCACTGCCCTGGGGAGCCTGG
>JAWWMP010000028.1:459972-470863 GCA_035047865.1 Dendrocincla tyrannina
GTCCCTCAGAGCATCGCCCAAACCCTCCTGCAGCTCTGGCAGCCTTGGGGCTGTGCCCACTGCCCTGGGGAGCCTGGTCAGTGCCCTCCACCCTCTGGGGGAAGAACCTTTTGCTGAGATCCAGCCTCAGCCTGCCCTGACACAACTGTTTTCTCAGGTATTGAGATAAATGATGGCGTCTGAAGATTACTCCTTCATGACTCCTTCTGGAGGCATGAACACAAAATCCCAGGATGCTGATCTGCAGGATTCTTTGATGCAGTCCTGTTTGTCTGTAGACAACAAGTAAAGTCCTGAGAACAGCACAAAATTGAACACTGAGAGGCAATACCTGTGTTCTCAGCCCTTCTTTCAGGGCTAAGTGCTGCTCCTCTGAGCTTGTCTCAAGTGTTGCCTTACGTCCTTATTCACTCTGAAGATTTGTCCTGTCTGCTCTCACAACTTCCACCTCCTCCTGCTACATAACTCATGGGTGCACAAACCATCTAAATCCAGCAAAGCCTCCAATCCTCACACGCAGCCTGCATGTCCCCTCCTCTGGACAGCATAGTGCATCTCTTTAAAGCTCTCTGATCACAGATGAACATAAATGTTTGTCAGAAGTGTTAAATTTTGGAAGAATTCCGAATGAACTGAAGCACAGTGGTGTAAGGCAAATTCCTGCTCTCTTCTCCAGCTCCTTTGCTGGATCATTTTGACCTGAGTACCACTATCCAGGCATGACTTATTTGGACACTGTGTTACCAGGGGTCACAGCCTGAACCTAAGTTCAGGAGCTAATAGTTCTGGAGCTAACAGTGTCTGTGAAGGAGAAATGCAAAGAAGATGTTGGAGTCTGATTTATGGTTTAGCCTGAGGAAAAAGAGGCTTCAGCACAGCTGGCAGCTCCAGGAGGTCCTGCTCTGACTTTCCAAGCTGTTGTGGGACTACAGGGACTCTATCAACACGGTGTGGGCTGTGTGCCTCACTGGCAGAAACCCTTTGCTCTGCATGCTCCAAAGGGATGAGGGAATCATTTGGGAATATCTCATTTATATCACTGCTCTGGCACAGAACAGGAAAGACTCACACTTTCAAAAATGCCTTGGAAGTTTCAGTGGAATATCTGCACAGATCTCAGAGCAGTACTGGCACTGGGGGTGAATCCTATTTGCCTCAAGAGGTAAGAGTAGTTTATGGAAGATCCATGTGTGGCAGAGACGAGGTGAGCGAATTTTGCTTGTATCACAACTTGGTTTCCAGAGGAGGACTGCTGCAGTATATCTGTGCATTTCCTGTCATTGAGAACACTACTTTCCTCAGTATTGCTGGGAGAGAAAGCAGGAGAACCTGAAGGAGCATCCCCCAGGTTTCCTCTCTGTGCCTCATTTCCTGGCTGGTTTTAGGGTCAGGTAGTTTTTGCTAATAAGACTTTCCATTATAAAGTTTCCATTGCTTTGGAAAATATTAACTTTGCTGCATAGATCAAACAGGCCCTGCAGTTATAGTTAGAATATCCTAAAGATTTAGTTCCCAGTAATAACAGGGCTAAACCACAGCACTGCCAGAGGCAAAAACTGTATTATTTGAAATGAAATTTCTCATAAATATCCAGCTATGAAGTCATTTTATATCAGCTGCTCTTATATAAACTGGACATGGCAAACTGTCCTATCCATCAACGTTAAGGTTGCCAAGAAAAATTACTCTGCATTCATAGTCTGCAAGTTACAGACTCTCTCTATTAGGCTTTCCCAGGAAACACTGGGGTTTGCCCTTTTTAAGAACTTTGCTGGTACATGTCTCTAGCAGCACCACCAGTGTCACCTTCCTGCTGTGTGCCTCCTGTCTCGGCATCTGCTGGGAAACAGTTGCACAGGTACCAACACACACACCTGGCTCTCAGCAGCCTCAGCTAACATTGTTTTCAAGTCTGTTAGGTAAAATCACCTTGGAACATTGTCAAAGTCAGAACCATGTGGCTTTGGAGTTGTTTTATTTTCTTCCAGCCCCTCTCCAAATGCTCAGAGAACTGTCTGTGATAGAGACCAGGCCAGTTTTCAGACAGTCTGCTGAAAGTTGCGCTCAGGAGGGGCTGAGAATAGCCAGGGGCACACATGGACATTGCTAGACACTTCCACACTCATACTAGCCATGCCTTGGTGACAGGGGTAAGTGGGTGTCACCCAGAAGGGTAGGACAGGATTGGCACCCCAGGGGCTTACCTGTACCTCCCAGCCCTTCCTGCTCATTTTCTGCAGGCCCCCCAGCCCTATGCCCCATTTCTGTCCTCTTGCTTGTGGCTGGCAGCATGTGCAAGACACGCTGCTCTTTCGTTGCCTGGTTTTGCGTGTCAAGGTTTGACACATTTTCCCCAAGCTCCAGTGTCTCTGAAGCCCTTCTGTACCTGATAGCACTCCTGTGTCACTTGATGTAGACAGCAAATGCCTTTGACACAAAAATGGTTTCACTCTGCGTTAAACTGCAGTGTCTGCTGCAGTAGAACATGGCACCTGACAGTACTGTGCTCCAAGCAAAGCAGAGAGCTAATGGAAAAGGATCCCCAAAATAAAGGCAGAAGGTGGACAAACCTTCATGTTTCCTTCCGTCAACAGGCTGGGGAACGATGGTCATTACTGCTTCTATATTGCCCTTGGGATTAAAGTGTGCAGAGAAAGGTTTAAGATAAGCAAGTAGGATTTGCCAGGCTGGAAATGTGGGCAGGGCATATGGGTGAAATGTCCCCCTGACACTTTCTGGGCAAGTCTCCTCACTGTAAGTCTCGCCTCTCAAAAGAATGACTTTAGGGAAATGCCTGACTATCTACTGCTGATATTTCCAGGACCACGTTCCTGTTCTGGGACAGGAGGCTCAGGTGCTTCTGGGCAAGACTGCAGAGTTTTCAGAAATTTGGTCTACTTAAAGGACAGCAGAGACACAGAAGAGTCTTGAAAAGAATCCTTGAACTATCTGGCCCCTTGGAAAAAAATATTAGCTTGTGTGAAAGGGAATCAGTAAACTTGTATCAAACCCAACCCAAGCATCTCGTACTAGTACAGTGCTATGAGGCACTTGTTTGGTCTTTGCGAGTTAAAACTTGAATGCCTGCAGTGGCTAACAGGGATGATGCTGAAATGTGCAACAGGAGAACTCCATAGCCAGCCACTGTTGGAAACAGGTGAGCCACCAACAGCCTGGTCAAAGCCTTTCATGGAAAGAGCTTACAGGCAGCAAACAGGCAATTTTGATTTCTTTTTTAATTTGTTTTTGTAAATGATATGCAAGGGCTTAAAAAATGAAAAAAAAAAAAGCTCTGTTTTAACTTTACAAAGAAAATAATTAAAATGTTATTAAAGTATGCAACAATTATAATTTAATTATACAATTACAGAGCCTTCTAGTCTAATAGCCCCACTGTATGTTGTGTATTAATGAACAATTGCTTTCTTAAAGCTCACAGCAGAATCATTTACTTGATGCTGGAGAATAAGTTAATTACGGATCTCCTGCCTTTGATTAATGGATTTAATAATCATGTTACAGTAGAATTAACTTATAGTTCATGTGCTTACAGCCCTAATGATGAGATTCACAAAAGCAAGGTGTCAGCAAATAGGGCTGGCCCCAGAAAAGGCATTGTTTGGAGACCCCAGGACTGCCTGAGCTGCACCACTGCCAGTCAGCACCTCTGGTAGGAACCTGCAAATGGCAACCCACGTTTCTCACTTCATCTGGCAATGATCACCCCATTTGCCACTTACTTCAAGCTAAGTCCCTCCACCGAAGCTCCGTTCTGGATACTGGGTGGGGGTGGGGAGGTGGGAATGACCCCAGGAGATCAGTGCAGTGCCGGGTAATGCACGTACCCATCAGGCACAGCCAGTAGCCTGCTATGACCCAGCACAAGAGACAGCATTCTTTTTCTTTAATTTTTCTTTGGGGCACATAATACAAGTATAAAGTTCCTTGGATGGAGCCAAGATCACCTCTCTCTACAGAAACCTCAAGCACAGGTAGTACAACCTAAGAGAGAGAGCACTCCAGTTTCCAAACTTAACTTCAGCTGTTCAAGCAGAGGAACCATTTAAGGACAGAGATGGTAGAAAGAACACTTGGAAGACTTTTGTATTTTGCTGTTATTCCTCACAAGACTCCTGTGCATGTCTATGTAAGTACCAGATCTGCAAGTCTGGCAAAAGCCACATTTAGAAGCCTTTACTTAATTAAAACTCACACTGACATAAATAAAAACAGAATTGTGAGAAATAAAAGAACATGGGTTTATTACAAGCAAATAGTTCATTAACTCGGGAATTATTTTCTTTAGGCACACCATAGAAGTTGTAAGGCCCCAGGTCCTGTCTGGAACTGGTGCCAGGGACAATTTGTGTTCGGGAATAGGGAATTATGAAAGTAGATAAAGAAATGGCCGAAACAAGCCTTTGCCACGTGACAGGCCCTTTGTGTGCAGAGGAAAGTGGTCATTCTGACCAGCAGACCCCATCCTGCTGCACAGGGGGGACACCAAACCCAATCAGAAGAAGAGGCCCACTCCTCTCACTATGCTAACAAGGCGGGACTCTTGGGTCACATAAAAGACACAATTTTTGGGTGAGGGGGTGCTTTTTGGACCTTCGTGGCCGGGGCACCCAGCATGTGCTGAAATACAAATTTCCTTTTTGCTAAACTTCTTTACCTCACAGAAAGTTGTATCTTAACTAAATTGAATAAAAGAGGTTTTTCTCACAGAATGAAGAGCTGAACCATGTTTTTTCTAAAGGAGCAGTACCTCAGGAACGACCAGCAACCAGATTTCAGATTCCATCAGCCATGTACCTTACCAATTACCATACAAAGCAGAATAATACAATACAAGTCAGGAGCTTAGCATAACACCGTGGCCTGAGAAGAAGGCAGGAAATAAATGGGAATACAATTTCCTTAACCAATCACTTACAGGAATGATTCTCCAAGACATTGTCCAAGTCCTGAGGAGAGACAAAGTCTGAGAGTACATGAAGCACTCGGCTGCTTTACCATGTCCCGTCACTGCCCATCATTGACTTGTGGACTGCCCTTTCCACAGGATGGTGGCAGAGCTCCTTGCACTAATCATATCATAAGGCAACACTGGGGAAAATCCAGGGAAGTTGCTGCACTGCCAGCACTACCCTTCCTGCTGAGACTGAGGGTACACTACTGCTGTTCAACCTTTCTGTTAAAGAAATTATTCACCAGGGGGTTATTTCCCAGCGGATGGCAGAAAGCTCCCCTCATGCACTGCAGCTCTGTGCCTCCTCCCCTCGCTGGAGGGGTTGTCCTGCACACTCCTCAGCCCTTCAGGATGTGAGTGCTGGTGTCTGAGAAGCAGACAGTGCACTTTGGTGCCTGTCTTGCAGGTCCACCAGTGACACTAATCCACTGCTGCTTGTGTTTTGTTCTGGGAGATACTTAGGGTATAAGATAATCCAAGGTTTGTGCTCAAAATCAACAACTTTTTTTGAAGCGAGCTTCAGGGATTAGAGACATATTGAAATAATGCATCCTTGATTACTGAAGCAGGTGGGACTATGCCTTTAGATGTGCCACTTCAAACCCAGCTGTATATCCTGCTCTCTCCTTCCTCCCCCTTCATACATCTTGCTCCGACTCTGCCACACATTCATTCAGTGTCCTCCTCAGCTTGTCACCACTGCCTTGCTACTGAAAGACAGACAGCTATCAGGCTATTTCTCCACGTCATACCACAGTGCTTTAACTGCCCTTGCCCCAGTTTGTTTTAGGAGAGCTCAGGAATCAGTGGTCAAATAACTTTCAGTTGCAGATCCTCTGCCAAGTGACAGCTGTTTAAACGAGACCACAGGCATTCCCAGTTCTTAACTGAGAGGCTGGACCCCCCCAAAATTCAGACTACATGAGTCAGATAAATACCAAATATGCTTTCTAACCCTGTGCTGGGTTTCTGTGCCAGCTCACAGGAGGCACTTGCCTGCAATACACTGTTTTTGAGCCCTCAGGTCACAGGTTTACTGCAAGATGCTAGGCAAACTCAGCCTTACCAAGGGCAGGGCTGGCCTGCAGCCCCTTCCTGCTTTGACTCCACTCTGAGTATATGATGTCACCCCTATAAACATGTTTTTCACTTTATATGAGCCTTAGCAAAGTCTTGTCCTACAGATACTCATCTCCTACAGCTGTAGAAACAGATAATGAAATAGGCAATGATGAGTGGACCTTATAATGCAAAACTAAATGTCCAATTAGAACTTGATGAGGAAGCGTGATATAAAACATTAAACAGAATAAGAAGGTGGGACAAAAAATCAATTTCCCATTAAATTCACTGGTTACAATTTTTTTCTGACTCTCAATGTTAAAAGCATCAATTACACACATAATTTACTCCTTTACAGTCTCATTCAAAGTTCAAAGCAAAAACTTGCACCACAGAATATGAATTAGCCCAGTGATCACAGGGCAAAAAGCAGTGCCCTGCAGGTCTCTTCAGGCTGGCTTTGAGAAGTGTTCCACCAATGCAGGCTGGGGAAAATTGCATTTTATGTTATTTGTGAGAAGGAAGTGATTCTGAAGCAGCCTGCTATTTCACTCAAAGTGAGAGGTGTAGAAGGGATGAAGCTGAACTTGGGAAAAGCCATGGAAATGTTTGGGATGAAAAGTAAACATACAACTTCAAAAAATTTGCCTTTGTGGATTCACCCAGAGGATGCAAGGCTGGTACAACAAAATGCATCCTTCACTGAGCTTCTGTAACAGTGAGGCACCATGAAAAATAAAGAAGGAGGAAAAGCTGATTGTGGAAGATTTTGGGACAAGTAGGCACAAGCACGATTTCTCTTTTATTTCACCTTGTTAACGGAGTCACAGTTTTATTTTTTTAAACTGTAATGCACGTCAAGTTATTTCAAGCTAACCACAGAGACATTTCATTTGTAGGGAGTGGTGATCCTTGATCCATGGCATTGAACTATGCTTGCAGGGTCTGTAAGTCCATGATGCTTCATTTCTACTTCCCACAGACAATAAGATCCATTGCTGGTGAGCTGCACATGGTTTGAACGATGGTAACAGCAGCTTGTGTGCTACTGACACCAAATCTCATCAGCAGTGTAAGGGAGGGGAGATTTCTGCCAAGGAGATAGGGAGCATGCCTAAATCCTGAGATGGACAAAGAAAACTGCAACACCTGGTGAGAAATGACCCTGCAAAACTATCTCCCTGAACTGGAAGACATATACACAGAAAAAGCAGGGAGAGATATCAGTTACCTCTTTCATCTTCCTTCATAACTCACAATACAACTACATCTTAAGAAACTAAGGCAGAGAAGGGCTATGAAAAAATGATCACAGTATCTAAACCTTCAGCAGAATCTCCTTTTGAAGGTGCTGGAGCAGCATGCTCAGGTTTGTCTGTGTTCTAAACCTTTTGCATGTTGCTCTTGGAGCCAAACACATTATTTTGTGTTGCAAAGCACGGACACCCGTAAACACTGAAAAGAAGATATATGGAGAGAGAACAATGGGTTCTTTAATGGTTATAGGCATCTTTCATTTTAAAGCCAAGAGTTTAAAGTCAATTCCAGCTGTCTTGGATTGCCTCCTGCTTGTATAGAGCCTGTAAGTAAACTGTTAATTTAGATTCCCCTAGATGTGATCATTAATGGATCACATTTGGTGTTAAACCAAGCCCAATTCTCTGGAACACTGCTCAGCCCTAGGGCACTGGGATTTTGGGTGCTACTTTGGACCCATGTTTATCTTTTTGTGACCATCTTTTTCATCTGATGGAGGGGTGGGGCACTCGTAGCAGTCAGTTGTTTTCGTTTTACACTCATTTACTCGGTTCCCCTTTCTACAGTAGCTGCAATATGTTGTTTCAGTAGAGCAACGCTTTGCAAATTTGGCTCAAGGAGACACTGAGCAAACAGCTTTTCAGCGAGCTTCAACTCAGCTGTCAGAGAGGGCAGTTTGGTCTCTGTGCAAGCAATACTCAGATTCCAAACTGCATTAGAGAAAAGCCAGTGGGGTTTTATGCATTTTTATTATCAGTTCCAGACTAGGAATCTGATGCTAACTTTTTCTTAAAGCCTGTGTTTGCAGTAGAGTTTATATTCTAAACCAAAACCGGGATTGTGATGTTTTTCTCTCATTAGCTTGCTCATTTTTTTCTTTTGCTTTTTTTCCCTCTCCCTGGCTTTACTCCAAAGACCTTTTCTGCTTGTTTGTTACACTCTCAAGATGAACCGCCGGATGGTTACAGCAGTGCTGGTAGCACTGGTACAGGTTTCTCAGAGTTTCCCTGCCTTGTACCACCGAGGTTGGTGGAGGCTGTTAAGGGAAGGAGACAGTTGTGGGAAATGTGATTTGGCACTTTGCTCTGAGCTTAAAGACTGTCCAGCCGGGACTGTGCTGGATCGCTGTGGCTGCTGTCCGGAATGTGGGAATGTGGAAGGTCAGATCTGCGACTTGGACCAGGGCAATCATTTTTATGGGCAATGCGGAGACGACCTCGAGTGCAGGTTGGATGCTGATGAAGCAAGGTTTGGGGAAGTCCCTGAACCCCAGTGTGTGTGCAAATCTCAGGAAAGCATCTGTGGACCTGAAGGGAAAACCTACGAGAACATCTGTCAATTCAACAAGGCTTATGCTGCAAAAAGAAATATCACCATGAAACATAAAGGGCCATGTGAATCAGGTAATGTGTACAGAGACACTTCCAAACTGAAAAAAGAGCCGAATCTTATTTTCTGATGTGTTACTAGCTGCTCTAGTCTAGCTTTATTAAACTAGAACTGCAAGTTTTTAATAATTATTATTCTCTTATTCTACTTTGTGCTAAGCATGTGGTTTGGTCTTGTACTTAAGCCTTGTATGTTATAAGCCTCTAGATAAGACTTGTAGAGTAAATCACATGGTGACTAATAAGCCATCAATCTACAGACTGGCTCTGCTCTGAATAATCAGAGTATAATTATTATAATCAGAGTATGATTTTTTTTTCTTCAAAAATTGTATATGTAGTTGGGAATCAATAAATAGTCTGTGAGAAATGGGCAAATTATTATTATTATTATTATTATTGGACTAAGCTAATTTTAAAGTGGTGATAGTAAGGCAGAGCTCATTCATATATATACATACACACACGTACATGTATGTATATGTGTATATATATATGTATGCATGTGTGTATCCATCAGTGAGTATATATAGAAAGCATTGGAGCAGGGGCAATAGAAGAAGATAGGGTTTCATTAACAGCTCTGTTCTCTTTACAAAAAAACTCAAACCAAAATAATCCAATTACAGAATGATCATAAAATCTAACTAACCCATGAAACAGAAATCCAAATATTAGAACAGAATCAAGCTGAAGCAATTTCTCTAAAGACACTTATAATGCATGAACAGTTGTCCGGAATGATTGTTATTGGAAGGATTCTTAGGCAGATTTACTGGGGAATCCTGCCTCCTGCTCATGTGCTGTTCCCATCCTTTGTATTATTACAAGTCATTACTCCCGGGCACCTTTCATCTAAGACACGTGAATAGAAAAGGAAAATCTGAAGAGGCTTTTATTTTCTGACCGAGAAATTACTGGGTTAATGAAATATTTTCTCAAATGAAGTAAGTAGAAGAGGTCTGTGGGGTCACAAATGGGCCATGGTTCTGAGAATCCGAAATTGCAAGTCTGACAAAGGACCACATATGAGAGTCACTCAGGTACATTTTACCCACTGCGCTCCAGCTGTCTTGAATGAACACTGGATATTGAACACTTAAAAGGAAAAGTGAAGAACAGCTAATACCAGGCTTCTTTTCTCGTTCTGTGGTTGCAAGAGAAACCAGATTCCATTAAAGAATTCCCTATTTGCCGTCAGGGTATTAAGCTGGGAAATGAGGCTTGTCAGTAAAGACCTGTGCACCAGCCTGCAGTACAACTGCAAGCCTGTCAGCCCCGGGCAGGCATTCTTATTTGGGATTACCTAGCACTGTTTCTTGTGGCACAACCTCTCCAGAAAGATTTCAGCTGGAAGCGCCACGGTATTAGCAAGTGCTGTTGTCTTGGCAGAGGAGGCAGCTGCTCAGGCACACAGCCTTAAAGCAATTAATTTAACAGAACTGGCCACATACAAGAAACTTTAATTTGGAAGCAGTACCCCTTTTAATTGCTGGTGTTGTCACCCACCAGGCCTCCAGTTGCCCCTGAGGGGCATCACAGCACTGAACCTCAGGCAGGAGGACTGAGCTTAGTTGCCATGCACGCAGGCATCACCCCCAGTGTTCTCCCACGGCTTCCCTGGGGCCTCAGAAAAGCTGGACCCTTTCTCCAGGAATGCAAAGAAAAACCCCAAGATGGCTCAGCGTCCTGAAAGGCACCGGAGCTGGGGGAAGTTCATAGGCATGTCAGTGCTGTTGCAGAACTGAGTTCAGAAAAACGGGGCCCAGCTCGCCCGCTGCTGGGGAGGGAAGTGCCCAGGCGGTGTTTGCAGCAGCTGCAGCAGCTCCCTGGAGCCTGATGGGGAGGGGACACCAGAGCCCCTCTGCTCCAGCTCCTCGCTGCGCTCGCAGGGTGTGCTTTAGCGCCTGGACGGAGCCCTCCTGCAGGGAGCAGAGGGGCTGCCTCGGGCCGTAAGAGCCCCGGGTGTCCCCCGGGTGTGCCCGGTGTGAGCCCCGGGTGTGTCCCGGGTGTGCCCGGTGTGAGCCCCGGGTGTGTCCCGAGTGTGCCCGGTGTGAGCCCCGGGTGTGCCCCGGGTGTGTCCCGGGTGAGCCCCGGGTGTGTCCCGGGTGTGCCCGGTGTGAGCCCCGGGTGTGCCCCGGGTGTGCCCGGTGTGAGCCCCGGGTGTGTCCCGGGTGTGCCCGGTGTGAGCCCCGGGTGTGTCCCGAGTGTG
>JAWWMP010000028.1:470963-484260 GCA_035047865.1 Dendrocincla tyrannina
CCCGGTGTGAGCCCCGGGTGTGTCCCGGTGTGTGTCCCGGGTGTGTCCCGGGTGTGCCCGGTGTGAGCCCCGGGTGTGTCCCGGGTGAGCCCCGGGTGTGTCCCGGGTGTGTCCCGGGTGTGTCCCGGGTGAGCCCCGGGTGTGCCCCGGGTGTGCCCCGGGTGTGTCCCGGTGTGTGTCCCGGGTGAGCCCCGGGTGTGTCCCGGTGTGTGTCCCGGGTGTGTCCCGGGTGTGTCCCGGGTGTGCCCGGTGTGTGTCCCGGGTGTGTCCCGGGTGTGCCCGGCAGGGAGGGGGCACGGCGGTCCCCGGGGCTGCTCAGGAGGGATCCTGGCTCGCAGAGCTGCCGGCTCCCTGGCAGCGCTGCCCTTCGCTGACTCCAATTTGCATGTGAAAGAAGCACTGAGCACTGCGGGGTTTGGTACCAGGCTATAAATATAGCTTTCACTCAAGTCAAAGTACTTTGTTTTGTTATTTCTCCTTCAAAGCATCTGCTGTTTTCTATTGATGCCGAAAGGCCTAATTGTATACAGCAACCAATGAATAAATAAATAACAATAAACTCCTTTGAGCAGAAGAGTATAGCCTTTAATCTTTCCCCTATCACCAGAAAAAGAAAAGGCCTAGCTCACTAAAGAAACACTGAAATAGCCTTTTCTGAAAGCTAGTTTTGATCATATTTTGATAATATTTTACCAAAGTTGCTAAGTACATTAATTATATACAGATTCTCCACACTTTAACCATCCCCATTCACATTCAAACCTCTCTTGCTGATAATTCAATGAACTAACAGAACAATCTAGCAGTGATTCACTTTATATTTAGCTGTGTCACATGATTTATTTTTAAAGTAAATTTTGGAGTAAAACCAAATAAACAAGCCACAAAATTTTTTGGCATTTTTCATCAAACAGACATAGATTAGCAAAAATCAATAATATATAGCATGAGGAAAAAAATATCCTATGAATTATGTAATTCCTTAGTTAGGGTTGACTGTGTAAGGTGAAGTAGAAGCAGTATTTTTGACTTTTCCTGTCTTCTCGCTTATGTCTTCTGTAACACATGAGGATAATTTATCTGGGACTGTAACAGGAAATTAGCAGCTCCTGCCCGTTCAGCTCCAGATACTGAGACATTCAGAATGCTTTCTATAGCTATCAACGAAAAGTTATCTACTCCAGGAGTCAAAATGACAGGGTATCAGAACAGTAAAGCTCTGTTTCTACTCAGTTATACCAAAAAAGTACACACAGGTATGCATAGAAGAATTTGTCTGAACACAAATTCTGAAATACTCAAAAATGAAGTTTATAAATTTCTGTTAAAATGTTACATCATGACTTTAATTTTCTTCTGCAAAATACAGCAAAATGTTGTGAGACACGTAGTAGTTTATTTCTGAAGGCACTTCATGTTTGAGTAGATAATGCAGGTATTTGTCACGCATTCAGATTCAGAAAAGGCAGTTTGGTTGGATCAAAACTACTACTTGTTGTGAGCTTCATCTCACACGATGCCAGTCCTGGTAAGCCCTGTGCTCAGCTGCTTGGACTCAGCCCATACCCGGGCATTTCCAAGCTGTATTTTCCTCACAGTTAATGACAGGAGGGGTATTTCCAGTGTGGAATTCATCCTGTTGTATGGTGGACAGTGCTGGACAGCTCGGGGGTGGCCTCGCTGGGCTGAGCCACAGCTGGGGACGGTCACATGAGCAGGACTCAGTCCTTGACCGTGTCAGGGGGTCCACAGGACACTCGAGTTAGCACCACACAAAAGTACTCACCAGGCAACGTCTGCCTATTTAAAAAGATTTTTACACTGTCTCTGTGAAGCAATAAAGAACTCCTGCGAGTCAAGTAGACATTTGATTTCTTTTGCACATTTTAAGCTTAACCATATGTATGAGAGTAGATGTATCACTAAAAGGAGTGTAATTGCACTGTTGCAAGATTTGAAAGTACATTTTAATATCAGACCCCCTGTGATCAACTAATCAGCAAAAACACATTCTCATCCAGATATTCAGTTAATGCTGATTTGAATACAAGACTTTTTAAGTAAGAAACAGATTCTGAATGTACAGTTCTCATGAAAGAACAAGCATTTAAGGGTTTAAGTATCCTAGTTTGAAAAATCTTAATTTTGAGAAGTAGCAAAATTTTTTATTGAGGCATTTATAAATGGGAAAATTGATAGTTTGCTGCATAATTTGTTTGCAATTAATTTTAATCAGTATGCATTTAATATTTTCTGCACCAGCACCAATCCTGAAAAACTGGCAAATATGTTAGAAATTACTGCTTGAAAACATGGACCTGGCTGTTACAATTTCAAATGCTGAAGCATAAATGCTACACCTATGTACTGATTCAAATATTGCAAGTTTTTACTTATTAATAAAATATATTAGTAAAAGTATACTAATATATAATTATATAATATATTAGTAATGTATTAATTAGTTACTATAGTTTCTATTTCCAAGCATCTGGGATCTGTGCAAAAATAAAATCTCTAATTAAATACAAGCTCAATGGCCCAGAAAATACATTTCTTTTCGAGCACTGGTCTGGAAATAGATAGAAAACAGATTTTAGAAGAAAAATATTTTTTGTTAACAACAAATAGATCAGGGGGAAAACGCCCGAGATCTCCAAACCAGGAAATCTGTGACATGCTGGTTTGCACTTTGCAGCTAAATATCATCCTGTCCTGTTAACACAGTAAGTTCATACATGCTCATAGAGGGACACGTACTGAGATCAGGCACCAAGGGATGTTGTACTTTTCCAATGTCTTCAAGACCCCGGGCTGGCTCCCTCTCGTGGTTACCGGCAGCTTTTGCTTCGGGAAAAGGGAAAGCAGAATTCAAAGGCAACCAATAAACAGTGGAGGGGGATAAGAGTAAGAGAACAATAGGAAACAAGTAAGTGAAAATATAATAGATATAATAAACATAGCATAAAGCCTTATAGAAATAATTGAATTTCAATACCTTTCATTCATTTCATTACCTTTCAATACATTTTCATAGCTTTCATCCTTGTCTCGTAACAAGAATATTGGATGAAATCAATAGCAATTGAGGACAACCTCTGTGGAATGCATTAATGCTGTTATTCTGTAACTTGTGGCAAAGAGTTCCATGGGTGACAGTGTGGGACAACGTTTTAGAGAGTTCAAGGCAACGATGTACTCAAACCCAAAATCTGACAAGCAAGCAATAGCAGTATTTTTGGCTTTTAGCTAACCAAAATGTAACAGACATTCAGAAGAACTACCATAAAATCAAGTCACTCTGTAACTGCTTCAGAACTTCTTGTACTTTCCTCTGAAGCCCAGTCGAGTACTGGCTCTGCTGGTGGGCCCTGAGTCCAGTCCACAGTGAGAGCTCATGGGCAAAATTAAACCCTTCATTTCAGCCCAAGTTTCATGCTCATGTGCAAGGGGAAGGACAGATGGGTCCTTTGCATAAGCATTTTTAAAAAGCACAGACACAAGGTTTTCTGACCTTTAAAGAGTGTTTGGAATCACATGGCTTTTTACAATGTGTGAAAGGCAAAAGAAAAACTGATTGTATCACATGCAGAAGAAATTAACATTTTTTTGTGTTTGTGTTCTTTTGTGCATTGTCTTCTAAAGCACCACTGTCGGTTCTTTGCAGCTCCTGTTATTTCTATGCCACCTCAGGATGCCCAGAATTACACAGGCAATGATGTCATTTTTGGCTGTGAGGTGTCAGCCTATCCTATGCCACACCTTGAATGGAAAAAAAAAGGGAATAAAATGTTTCTGCCAGGAGATGACACCCACGTCTCAGTTCAGGTAAGACTTGAGTTTTCCATGGCGTACAGTTTGGGAAGAGGAGCAGGGTGGTTAATCTGTGCCTTCCTCCTACAGAACACAATACTGTTGCAATATATAGATTCACAATAGGGGCCCTCTGACTAGGCAGAGAATGATGATGTCAGTCAGTGCTTCAGTTGTCCCAGCAGAAGGAGCAACAACCAAGGTGCCACCTGGCCTGCTTCAGGGAAAGAAAAGATGAGGGGTCTCTTCATGTAGGTCAGGGAAAGAAAAGATGGAAGGGTGTGATTCTGAAAAAACTGAGCAAACATATAAATGTAACCACTTAGGCTACTGCCTGAAAAGCAGCAGCATTCTGGGAAGGATGACTTCCCAGGACGTTTTGCGCTTTTTCTACTCTTGATTCAGAAAGCCCAGTCTTGACAGGTGTCTAAGGTTCTTCTTTGCAAGATGCTGTTTCTGAGAACTGTCATTTGGGTTCTGTCCCCAAGGCGTTCATAAGGAAAGCAAAAAAACTTGCTCATTTTATGGCTGGCCTCCATGTTTTAACCTTAGGGGAATGAGTAGAATGGCATTGATATAGGCTTCAAGCAAATCTAGGAACAGGCTGAAAGTTTTAGCTGAAATCAACTAAATCAAAATGCTAACTCTTTCAAATAGAAATAACATTCTGGGGAGATGAGCAAATGACGTCAGCTGTGCAGGAAGGCTGAAGCCTGTACTAATGCCTTCTGCATGCCTTCCCCAAAGGCAAAAAAACATGAGCAGAGACTATACAGTGAAATGTATGGCAAAATTCTGGAAACAAAGCCCAAAAGCAGTCAGATCCAATTGACATGGGACACAACCTGAAAAAAAGGTAGAAAGGAAAAACATAGAGAAAGCTAATTAGAGAATGTGGTGGTTTAGTTTTCTTGGTTTACAGTCTAGGCCTTCCCTGGTAACAGTGTTATAACTAAGGAAGTATTCCACACCATTCCTTCACATAATCAGGGATATATAAAGACAAGGAGGGAGGTTTCCTCGTGCTCTTCCTCTCGGGTGTTTGGAGGACAGCCGGTCTCGGTGTGTCAGCATCGCCCTTATCTCTGTGAGCTGGGGCTGCACGGGGGTGGAGGAACTGCTGCTCTTGAGGGGAGTTTGGTGAGAATTTATTGTGTTAGTTACCTTACTGAGCTTTTCCCTGAGTTTACGAGTGTGTGTATCTGTTTTGGTTTGGTTTTACCCATTTTTGTGCCTCTTCCCTTTTCCCTTTCCCCCCCTTTTCCTTTTGGGGTTGTTTGGAATTCTTGTTCTGTATATTCAGTGTTTAATTGTATATAACCGTAATATATGTGAATATATATATTTTTTACTACAATTTTCTTTTGGTACATTTTTCTTTCTCTCTCGGGAGGTGAGAATCTGTGTGGCCAGCAGCTGGGTTTGGCAGGGAGCCAAACCAAACCTCCACAGAGTACCAAAAATACCAGAGTACCAAAAGTCCAAGTTATTTAGAAATTCTTTCAGAGGCAGCATGAACACAGGTGGGATTAGTGGACTTAAAGTTGCTGAGAGATAATGCTGCAAGGAGCCACCAAATCTGTCACTTCAGAGGCCAAACTGACCCCTGTTCACCTATCTCATTAATACATTCAGCATGAGAGATCTCTCTGTTAACATCTCTTGATGGGTTTGCATTACTTGTTTGGAAAAGAAAGCTCAACCCTTTAGGAGGATTTAGTCCAAGCCAGTTGAAACCAATTGTCATGAGGTGTGAAGGCTCCCGGAATGTCATGCCAATCCACTAAAACCTGGCTGCTGAGTGGCAGCTTGGTCAGGCCCCTTGCCCCTGAACAACTCACCCAGATCCGCTCCCTGCTCTCATCCTGAAGAATCTGCTGAGCTTGAGAACAGGTAGCAATGCTTTGAAGTGGCAGCAAGTGCTGCTTGGAGAAGACACAGGAGGAGCGCTGGGAATCAGCAGCATGAGAAGGAACAGGAATGAGAGCACTGTGAAGGGCAATGAAGTTGAAAGAGCAGAGAGTGGGAGCACATGAACTCAGAGGCATAGAGTAGTAAGAGCAGGAACAGACAGAATCAAAGCATGATGGCACTTAAAAAAAAACAAAACAAAGGGTGTAATGATATTTAATCCATCCACAACTATTTTGAGAAATATCATGATGTCTCCTAGCTTCTTAATTTCAAACATTTCTTTTCTTCTCACAGGCAAGAGGTGGGCCTCAGAAGTATGGTGTGACAGGCTGGTTGCAGATTCAAGGCCTCAAAAAATCAGATGAAGGCATTTACATCTGCCACACCAAAAATAAGTATGGTGCAACATATGCCTCTGCAAGACTGAAAGTCATTGATGGTAACTTTTTTTTATTTGCATGTAAAGAATATAAAAATGCATATAAGCAGGCTGCAAAGGATGAGTTTGTCAGAATAAGGATAGGAGAAATTACCCAAGGGTGCTCATATTTTAACTCTTCTGTGTGCCATTCTTTTACTTTATCCCCTAACAGGTTAATATTGTAATGTTTTGCTGCAAATCATACCAGCTTCCAGAAAACAGAAAGTTGTGGATTAGAGACATGCAGATGAGGCACAAATTGTTCCAAAATCCTTATTCTACAGATAAATAGGACAGATGTTAGTAGAACCCAGAACAACAGCTGTTGTAGCTGAGGGAGTCTTTGAACCATGGCAGATCTGCTTAGATGTTTATTTTTCAAAAAAATTAGGAAGGAAACAGTTTTTGTTCCTTTATGAAAGTGTTTAGAAAGATGTAAGAAATAGCTTTCTATTGCTTAGTATTGGGCCCAGGCCTACAGAATAACATCCTTCTTCCTCCAGGGAGTACTGGCTTTCTTGGCAAATTCAGGATAAAAATGCATTGCCTTATATTTACCTCCTGATCCAGAGGAGTTTGGCACTGGTCTAGTTTCTTCAAGTGACTTTCAAAGCTTCTTTATCTCTGGTAATATTTGCAGATGCAGAGGACCTGCATAGGACTGACATCATAGTTTCCTAGTGTTGGGAATTGAATGCATTTTCAACATGTCCTCAGCACAGGAAATATGTGGACTTATTACAGTGGATCCAGAGGAGAGCACAGAGATGCTCCAAGGGCTGGAGCACCTCTGCTATCAGGACAGGCTCAGCAAGCAGGTGGTGTTAAGCCTGGAGAAGAAAAGGCTCTGGGGAGATTGCAGAGCCCCTTCCAGCGCCTAAAGGGGCTTATTAAAAGGAGGGAGAGGGACTTTTTATACAGGCAGGTAGTGGTTGGACAAGGGAGAACAGTTTTAAACTAAAATAGGAGAGATTTAGATTAGATATTAGGAAGAAATTCTTGGCTGTAGGGGTGGGCAGGCCCTGGCACAGGTTGCCCAGAGAAGCTGTGGCTGCTCCATCCCTGGAAGTGTCCAAGGCCAGGTTGAATGGAGCTTGGAGCAACCTGGGCTAGTGAAAGGTGTTCCTGCCTGTGGCAGGAGGTGAAATTAGATGAGCTTTAATGTCCCTTCCAGCCAAAACTATTCTGGGATTCCATGATGCTATACAGAAATTTGCTCATGTATCATGAGCTTCAGTGGTATGAGGTCAAGTCATCAGATAAAGCCCCTCTTCTTTTCATAGATAACAAGGATTCAGAAACACTGAGCTTGCTGTACGAATCCAAACCTGTACTTTCGTCTTTGTTCCTATCTTCAACTATTTTAATCTGAATTTAATTACATCTTGCAGACCCATCTCCTCCATTTGCATTTACTGCTGGCAGTAGAAGTGCAAGTTACAGCATTGAATACGAGGAGTATTATGACAACTCTGATGAAGAAGATGATGAAGAATATGAATCTGGGGACTATGACAACGGAAACAACCTTGAATAATAATTTGTATACATCTGTTGTTCAATACCTTTCACCCTGTTATATATACTAGCAGTCCCTATGCTGTAAATGGCTCCTCTGATAATACATATATTGACTTGTGTATCCGCCTTTCTGAAATTCAGCTTTGGATGAAGTGCATCATACTGCTTACCAGAAATAAGAACAGTTGTAACAGCTCAAATTTAGACTGTTAAATAAAATCCTTCAACATGCACCTTTCTACTAAGTATACCAAGGGGATCAAATTTTATATTAATCTTTTAATTATGTTATAATTTCTTTTACACATTCTAATTTGTCTAGCAAAAATGTCAATAGTTAGACAAAATTTTTACTTTGTGTAAATTTCCTTTTTTTTTTCTATAATATACTAAGCAATATCAAGAGATTGTTCACATGGCAACAAGCCTAAGTAAGTATGGAGATTGCAAACTAGGCTTTAATCTCCTTAGTTCATGTTTTCTCATAAGTTTCAGCAAGATTTTCCTTCTCATTTGAAATTTTCTATGATTAGTGTCATCAAAGGTGAATTATCTGTCTTTTGGGTTTTTTTTTGTTTACTTTTAATAGACACATGAAGCAATTCAAGTCTAAAGCAAGTAAGTGCTGTGTTACTGGCAGTACTCTGACATACCCAGAAAAGATTCCTTGTGTATTCAAACAGCTGAGCACACCTTTGAAGGCCTTTTTGTAACAGCTCCTGCATTACACCTCACAGCGCTGGCTCCTTCCCCCCAGCCCAGGGAGCAATTCAGAGTTTGGGATCATTATTTTCACTCTGAACAGGGTTGTGTTTGGTGGGCATTACTGCAGTTTAAAGGCAGCACTGCTCTGTAGCTCGGTGCCTGCCCTTCCAACACAGAGATCTGCACTACAGGGTTTCCTTTGTCCTGGGCTGTGAACTAATTGCTCCTACCATACCCACCCATCCTATGTCCAGCTAAAGCACAGCCAGCATTGCCAGGCTGCTGGAAATGGTGGCAGAAAAGCAGGAATTGTGGGTTTTGTTTGGTTTTTTTTGAAACCCACCAAACACAAGCACACTGTTCAAATTGATCCAACATGAATCAGACAAAAAAGAAAACAAATTCAAAAACATAATACTTCCAAGTGTAGAGTGAGAAATTTCTCCAGTTGCTTTTGTTGACTATTTTCATGAATGCTGGCTTTGAATTAATAGGTGATGGAAGATACAGATGAAACCCACGCTTCTGGTTCCTATTGGCTGAGGAAAGATGAACAGCGGTAAGTTACTGAACATTTAGGACTAAGGAAGCAGAAGTTCAGGCAATGGCATGGAAAGCCTCAGTATCTGCAGTCTTCTTCATCCAAGGCACAAACCCTTGTAGTGATTACTGCACACACCCAGGTAACTACAAGTTAAATTGATGGTGAAAAGGAAGCTTTAGGGACAATCCTACTGAATACATACGCATACTATGTAGAATTTTTAATGTATATCAGTGTATCACAAATTCCTCCTTTAACGTGCTATTTGTGCCTTTTTTGCTATTAGAAAGATTTTTCCTTTTAACTTGAATTACATCAAGAAATTGGCTATAGACTGTGTTTGCCCCGAGGTATTATTGACCTTTGTCCAGGTAGCAAACAAGCAAAGAATCATTTATTTCGTTTCAGACTTCATGGGGTATTGTCAGCTTAGGAGAAGAAAGCATGTCATTGTGTCACTGAAAAAGATTAATTAATTTAAATCAGGAGTATGTAGTGGCCTCATATTTAATTACTGATTTTGCTTTTGTGGACTCTTCCTGATCTTCTTAGTGATATGTCTAGTACCGTTTTTTGCTTATCCACTGTATATTAACTTGAACATAAAATTATCTGGTAGGAATCACTGATTATTTTTTATGAAACTATTTAATATGCAGGCGTATATTCAAGATCAATTGTGATCTGCATTGCAAATTGATGAATGAGATTATTAATCACTGAATGGTGGCAATATATATTGGCAGAGCCTAATACATGGCACAGACAATAATCTTGAAATCATTAGCCATAGAAATAAATCATAATTCTTCAGGGCCTTTTGCTGTTATTAATGTGGAAAAAAAAAAACCAAAAAAACAGAAAGAAAAGAATGTTTGAATGAGAAAATGTGCAGCATAACCATAGCAAATACCAGTCTGCAAGTGCTTGGCCTGATGGAATATGTCTGTTTAAGAAAAGCTAATCTTCCCAGAAAAACAGGGTTCTAAATTGAACATGTTGTATTTCTCTCTGTATGTATTTTTTTTAATATATTTAATAAGTTGTTGCAAATTACAAGCCATTCTTTTCAGTAAGAAAACTGCATTTTAGGAAAAATCCCAAAGCAATGCGAAAAAAGAAGGAACACTGACACCCTGAACAATTCCTAGTTCCTTTTTTACCAGAGGAGACAGAAATGGCTAGGTTTGTTTATACGCTTTAATCAAGTCATTTAATATTAAATTTTAAAAAACATGGAGAAGGTTCACCCCTTGCTAAGCAGCGTGGCAAATGAATGGATCTAACTGTGAATGCATTGCCTGTAGCAACAGATCTATTCACATAATACAAAGTAAGAGCAAGTTCAAGAAGCTGGTTTTATTCCACCTAGCAGGAAATGAGACAGACTTGAGCTGAAAACTGTGCATTAGTCCTGGTACTGTATCTTGTGAGGCAAACAAACCCTTGTTTGATTGAGCTCCCACTGAACACTGCAAGAATTTTGTTAGTCCCCATGGAAGCAAGTCTGAATTTCATGGCACAGCTTCCTTCTGTCACACAAGCATCTTCACTGTGTCATTTCCCCCTCCCATGTGAAGGTAACAAAATGCTATAAAAGTTGTTAAATAAATTATGGTACTTAATGCAGCGTTGTCCTTTGGGCTAGGATCCTGACTGGGGTACTTTCACAATCTAACATTCTTACTTGCTGTGTTAAATCTCAGGAGTTTTGTCAGGTATTAATACAGGAATCCACTAGTTCTTTAGCTAGACCAACTTTTTCCCCCTTAAAATAATCAGACTATAGTTGACAGAAATCAGATATCAAAAGGCACTTGTGTTTCAGAGATTAAAATGATTCAACTGATGATTCAATAAGGCGCAGTCCCAGGGCTGCACTGTGCAGCTGAGCTCCCTGCCTGCCCCATGGCACATGCTTTGTGCTCTCCACTTCTGTCCGTGCTGTCATCACCACAGGGAGACCCAGGCTGGAGGGGAACTGGCGTTCCTGCCTAGGAAGACACACACTTACTGCAGACAAACCAGAAATTGGCTCCTCCTGCACACTTCGGTACATGTGCCATCCACTATTTAACTTATTAACCTCATTTCTGTTTTAATTTTTCTTCAGTCTCCAATAACTAATGAAGGTATTTTGTACAAAAGTGTATGGTTCTGTGATTCAACTGTGATAGTTCATGTACAAAGAAATTACTCTTCCTACCCTGATACTATCATAATTCAACCTCTCTGCTGAGGATGAATCCAACAAATATACCCAATTTCATTCCAGGTCTAAAGCAATTTTCATTTCCAAAGACGTTCTGCTAGCACGGGCCTCTTCTTTGGAGCTACCAGGCTTCACATGGGAAGTTTTGCAATGTGGGTGATGAAGCATCAGGGAAACATACTGACCTTTTTCTGCACTCAATTATTCCTTTAACTCCAGAAAGATTATGTCTTGGATTAGACTCTGTCTTTGCAGTACCTAAGAGGTAAAATGTCTGTGGTAATTTAACCATGTTTGTTGTCACAGAGTTTACCCATTATCTGTACCACTGGTTAGCAAAAACAGGGTTAATCTCATTCAGCTGGAAACGACTCTATTCTCTAATTTCTTTGATCGTTTATAGACACCTGTAGAAGACATCATCCCCTTCCCGGGACCACAGTGCTGTCTATCCCTGTGGATGCAGGTCTCACTCCTGAGCACCACCTATTTGCCCTGCTGTACTGAAGTGGCATTCCTGGGTTTTCCCTCTCAGGAACTTCCTGCACTTTCCACAGCAGCACAGGCCTTGGTTTGGATCTCTTCAGTATAAACAGATGATGGCTGGGCCCATGTATTGACTCTGTATTTAAATGTAGGAAATTAATGCTACATTGAATTACTCCCATGCAATTCGTGAGCAGCTGTTGCAAGACGGGAATATCCTCATAATCTCTCATGTACTGTGTGCCTTGCAGCTCCCACGTTCACTGTGTAAACCTTTCCTTTCGCCGATGCTGCCACAGGCTGAGTTAAGTAAATTCTTTGGAAGCTGTGCACTCCCCTGCCCCGCGCTCAGCCAAGCGCAGGGACGGCAGCGCCGCGGGGGAAATTGAGCCGGGGCTCGGGTCCCACCGGCCCCGCTCCATCACCCCCGATCCACCGGCCCCGGCCCCATCGGCCCCCGTGATTTAGGGAACTAACACTTAAAGGGGATGATATAAGGTATCAATAACCGATATAATGTATCAATAACTGATATAAGGAACTAACACTTAGAGGAGACTGATATAATGTATCAATAACCGATATAATGTATCAATAACTGATATAAGGAACTAACACTTAAAGGGGACTGATATAAGGTATCAATTACCGATATAATGTATCAATAACTGATATAAGGAACTAACACTTAGAGGAGACTGATATAAGGTATCAATAACCGATATAATGTATCAATAACTGATATAAGGAACTAACACTTAGAGGGGACTGATATAAGGTATCAATAACCGATATAATGTATCAATAACTGATATAAGGAACTAACACTTAGAGGAGACTGATATAATGTATCAATAACCGATATAATGTATCAATAACTGATATAAGGAACTAACACTTAAAGGGGACTGATATAAGGTATCAATTACCGATATAATGTATCAATAACTGATATAAGGAACTAACACTTAGAGGAGACCGATATAAGGTATCAATAGGGAACTAACACTGAGAGGGTTAACAGGAATTACTGTGGGGACTTTTGCTGAGGTTTGCAAAGACAGACTGCATGGCTGAGGCCCTGATTAGCTACAAACATAAAACTATCAGTACCCGGCCTTGAGGTGTCTAAATTAGAATGGACACCACATGCAACTGAAGGTAAATCAGGAAACATGTCAAGAAAATAAGATAATTATAGAAGTTTGCTCATTAGACCAGTTCGAGTTGCCAACTAAACTGGTTTGAGCTGCTTTTGAGCCAAGGTGAAAAGCGCACAGCGAGGAAGACCCACGATCTTCATCCCCAAGACCCCCGAAGACCCCGGCCCAGGAAAAATGGAAACCAGTGCGCAAACTGAGATGGGAGGAGTGCAGGGTGGAGAAAATGGAAATTATTTCTTGGAACTGATTAGAATAAGCCTGCCCATTCTAATAGAATAATGTATAAGGAAATAATGAATATGCATATTGTACCTGCATTTAACCGAGCCTGTGAGCACAGACAGGGGTTCATGTCTCTGGTGCACCAATCCCCCGTGCACCCAGCATGCTGAATAAACACACCTTCTCCACAGCTACCTGGTTGGGGGGTCTTTTTCCGCGCATCCCCCGCCCCCCCCGGCCCCGCTCCCGCCGCGCGGGAAGATGGCGGTGGTCGTGCAGGTCGGTGCGGCCGGCGG
>JAWWMP010000028.1:484360-495583 GCA_035047865.1 Dendrocincla tyrannina
GGGCCGGGCGGGGCTGGGGGGTTCGCGGTGGAGCCGCAGGTGCTGCGGTGGCGGGGCGGAGCAGGGCCCGCAGGATGCGGAGCGGCGGCAGGTGCCGGCGGGGCGGCCCCGGCTGGGCTGTGGGCTGTGGGCTGTGGGCTGTGGGCTGTGGGGGGCTGGGGGCGGCGGGACGCGCCGGCCGGGCCCGGCCCCGGTGCCGATCCCAGTCCCAGTCCCGGTCCCGGTGCCGATCCCGGTCCCGGTCAGGTCCCAGTGCCGGTGCCGATCCCAGTCCCAGTCCCGGTCCCACTCCCGGTCCCGGTGCCGATCCCAGTCCCCGTCCCGGTGCCGGTGCCGATCCCAGTCCTGATCCCGGTCCCGGTGCCGATCCCGGTCCCAGCTGTTCCCTCCCGGCCCACTGCGCGGCTCCGGCACCGCTGCTGCGCCCAAAGGCAGCGGCAGCCGCGCCCGGCGCTTGTCCGGGGTGAGCCCCGGGTGAGTCCCGGGTGTGCCCGAGCCCCAGGTGAGCCCAGGTGAGCCCCAGCCCCAGGTGAGCCCCAGGTGAGCCCCAGCCACCGCAGCCGCCCCGGACGAGGGGCAGGGAAGGGGAGGCGCTGACCGTGGAGCGAGGCTCTGCCCTGAGCTCTTGCAGCTCCGCTGCACTGGTGTCAGCAGGCTCTGGCACTGCTAGAGAGGTCGTTTTAGGCATTTATTTAAATATTTGGGTACTAGGCACGGCACACAAAAGGACCGCTAAAATACCCTTTTATCTTTTTTCTTTTTTTTTTTTTTTAGATGTGGCAATTCAGTTATGCTCATCATGTTGCTCTTGCATAGAGCTGGTGAAACTTTCTTAGTGGAGTGTTTTCGGTCAGCAAATGCTGATTAAAATCAAAACGTCTGTGGGAATTTGTTAGTGCCAGCAAAACTTCGGTAAGGACCATACCTGATTTCCTGCCACTTTGCTTGGCTCCTGCAGTGCAAGGCCCAGCACCTCTGGCCCGTGGTGCTTCCACAGGAGAGCTGCCAGGGACTCCAGTGAGCTGCAGATGTGGAACTAGGAGTATCTGGAGAACTTTATTCAGCATATTCTTGAGTGTTACAGAAACGTGACAAGAAGTTCCATTTCTTCATGATCAAAAATGCCACTTCTTATTCAGGTCTGTTTCTACTCCCATCTCACTTAAAGCAGCCAGCATGTGACAGCTGGAGCATCTCCACTGACATAATTGTTTTCTTAGGAATTAACCTTTCAGCTGTTGATAAGGGTTTGGGTAAATGAGGTGTCTGGAGGCATCAGTTTTGCATGTTTTGTATCATATTAAAGAAAGTATTGTGAGAATCTCATGTTTTCATAGAGAAAATACGTTTCTAATCTAGAGAGAGCTAGTTTTTAACTTCTCATTGTTTTTTCCAATTATTATTTTTTCTTAATAAAGTTAACTAATACCTCTGTTGCTCAGCTGAGTTGCCATCCCACAAGATGGTTGTATTTGCTGATTTCAAGTTGTGTTTTTTGGTTTTGCTGTCAGAATCAATGAAAAGCAGCATGTTTCCTCACTACTACACTTGAAATATAACCCAGAGAACATCTAACAAATTCAGTGGCAGTCTGAGAATTCGGAGCCCTTTCTGGCCACGCCTCCAGCCTTGTCAATAAGAAACTTTGTCATAACGTTCTTCTGTGACCAAACATGTCCAAATAAAGGGCTGCAGGTTTTCAGTCTCAATAATCCCATAAATCAAATTTTCTTTGAGTGTCATCTGGTTTTTGTTCAGGCCTTACTTTTTTTTTATCTGTCCTTCAGATAAAATGCTTACGAATTCTACCTTGTCAACAAGAAGTTAATTGGGATCCTTAGCCTAAATTTCTATATTTTTGTGTAACCTTAACATATTAAAGTGCATATGTTCCTGAAATCCACTACTTCTTTGTGTATAAATGATTGCTTAGCAAGCTTGGCACATGAAAGGTGGGAGTTTTAATTTCTGCCTGTTGGTACTGCCAGGAAAGTCGACCCCTGGTGTCCGGCAGTCTGTGGGTGCCTTGTAATGAGACCCTTCAGCAGCAGATGCACAAGGTCAGAGGGTACTTTGACCACCTTTTGTGGGGGCCTCAGCAGAGCCAAGACCCCTCAGCAGGTTCTGCCAAGGTGTTCTCTGGTGTTGGCAACTGCGAGGACTCACTGACAGTTTATGGAATAACACTTCTTAATAATACAAATTGTGACAGGTTAATAAGGTTCAGAGGCCATCAATGATAGTGCCTGCTGCAAAAGTATGTTTTCAAGCAATCTACTGATATATTAAGCAAGCACAAGCTCTGATACGAAACAATCTACTAATACGAGCACAAACAAAAGCCCTAGTCCTAAAAGCAGCAGTTAACATATACAGAGTATAATTCTCACCTCAGCTGTCCCTCTGGGGAGCAGGGAGAAGATGGACTTAGCCTATTGACTAACCCCAGCAGTTTTGGTGGAGGTCTTCTCCCACTTTCCCCCTATCCTCAACTTACTTTTATACAATTTTCTTTATGTTTGGGTGGAGTTTGAGTAGCTCTAGTCTTAAGTACCTTTTACCTAATGGGAGGGGATGGTGGTTGTGGCTTGGCTCTTGAGGAAGGGTTTGACATGGTTGTTGGCTTCAGCAGTGGAACATCTTGATTCTCCCTTGTCGCACAGGTTCTGTACAGTGTCGGTAGCACAGTGTTTTCCCATTCTGCTGGGATTGGAATGGAGGGGGGCCATGTTGTCTCTGCTTCATTCCACACTCTGTTCTGTTTCTTTGAGCAGATGTTTATTGTTACACTGGGGAGCGTGCTGACCTCTGTCCATCCAGGGAGTTGCAGCTGCTCTTTACCCTAAAATTCTGAATCTCCTCTAGGTTTAACTCCATCCATCATCCCACACAGCTTACAAATAATTTGCTGTCTTAATGTCAGTTATTGTACAGGTGATTTAGACCTTGGTGATTGGGCTGGTATCTCTGTTTTATTCTTCAGTTTCTCAAGCTTGTTACCAAGTTTGTCCAGACCTGAAAGTCAAATTCCCAATCAAATATAAGAGGGTCTTTAACTTTTACTGGTTATAACATAGTAATTTGGTTTGTGCGTCTCAGTTTGTATTGGGCTTGTTCCATTATGGAAAGATGCATTGTAATTATGTCTGAAGGCTCGTGTTTGCTAAATGTGCTTATTTCCAAATTTTGCCCCAGTTATGTGGGGTCTGTGGTTTGTAATATTTTTCCTAATGTATGTGCTTGTATTTTATGAGCCTTAATGAGCTTTAATTGGTATGGATCTTGCTTCATTTAAAATTACATTACTGGGATTGTTACCTGTTCCTTATTTTTCCTTCACACTCTCTGGATGTAGGAGAGGGAAAAACAAAAACAAAAGGGGTCTCTGTTGAGCTCAGCCTTTGAGGTACTTGATCTGTTCACTCCAGGGGCAAATGTACTGTTTCTTAAAACCTCTCCAGAGGAACAAGTACATCGCTACTTTTCGACTGAAAATCAGGGACTCCTAAAATATCATTGCTGAAATGCAGAAGGAGCTGATCAAATGCAGGGACTCCATGTGCACAACAACAAAAGTGGGAAAAAGACCATGATCTCTTTTTAAATTTTTTAAGGAAATCACATATTTTGATTGACAAAACCAGATGTATTTTGGTTGCCAAAGACACTGTCTTGGAATTTTAAAAGATGTTTGAGCTACAATATATGTGAGGGAGGTTGTGCTGAAACCAAATCTTTTATTTAAAGTGCAAAATATATTTTTGGAAGGGCTGGTGAATGGGATTATGAATCAAACTTTTAAATAAGACGGGTAAAATACTATGTGCTCTCATTTCTTTCTAGGCCACACTCAAATAATGAAGTATTTGCCAGGAACCTTCAACTGACGTGGCCACTTCTTGAGGAGAGTTACACGGGCTTTGGGAACCTGATGGATGCTAAAACTTCTGTCTGTGTAATGTTCCTAAATGTGCTCGAAAGGTTCTTCTCTCATGAGACAGTGACTAGTAGATAGAAATCGTATCCCTCATATAGGAGGAAGAGATTCCCTACACACACTTCTCTACCAAAGAACTTTTTCAGCTTCTAAGCAGAGAGGAATTTTAGCTCTTCTCTTGCTACTACAGCTTCTAAATTGTCCCATCTTTAGCTGATGTTTGCATCAGCAGATGCAGACAAAGTAATTGCAGGTTTTTAAGTGAAATTTGCCAGAAGATTTTGAGGTAGCGTAGCTCAAACTTGACAGTTTTCCATCTTTTCATCTCTCTTTGAAAAAACTTTGGGCTTCCCATCTGCACGCTCAGAAAAACAGATGGACTGAACCTTAGCAGAGTATACTTTGGCAGCTGAGAGAAAAAATGGCAGTTTAATTTCTGGAGTTATTTTGGCTTCTTGTCACAGAAAGCCTTCTAATTTTTTTGTAATTTAAATATGAGGCAACTGGAAAGCTTAGCATAGGTAACAGCTCACATTCCTCCTACAGTACCTAAAATGATAAACAGAGAAATCTTATGTAGCTGAAAAGTCTTTGTGGAAGTTTCAGTTGTGTTGTTTTCTTTGCAGAGTCTGGCAGAAGTAGTAGTATTCTGTAACCACCTGTATGGAAGAGCTGAGCCAGCCCAGCAAACACAAGCTGAGAAGGTCCTGCCAGAGCTTATCAATAGCCCTGAATGTCTCAGCCAACTCATGCCAGTTTCTCTGGGAACAAGGAATGGGAAGTGTCTGGGAGATTTGTTATCCATAAAGGTAATTGTGCTGTCATGAGTTTTGTTGGGTTTCTTTTTCCAAAGCACTCTTGTATAGTGTGGTTGTAGAATATAGCAGCCCCTGCTGTCAAGCCATTCTTTTGTCATGCCTTCATTTTTTTCAGCTGATGTGGAGATACGTTTCTGATATATGTCTGGGTGAACATTAAGGCCAGTACTTGTGTTGAGAAAAAGAATTGGGAAAATTCAAGCTATTTGGCAATTTCCTTCCAGGATCATCCATTATCCATGTATGTGTTGGTGATCCTGGTAATTCGGCAAGAAAATACAAAGTTGACAGTTTTTGTTTCTTGTTGATGAGTTTCTCCTTTGCTTTTCAGTCTTTGTTTATAATACTGTTCAAGTTAATATACTTCTTGAGTTACTTTGGGAATGTCTAATAAAAGATAAATTGCAATAATCTGTTTATTAAAAACAAACTCAAGCATACTTCCCCAGCATTTTGCAGTTATTTTTATGATGTACTGTAATTGGAATTTGCATTTGTTATTAAAATGATTGTAGTGTGACTCTTCAGTGTGTAGCTCATTAAAAACAGAGATTTAAATACAAAATTTAGCTTCTTAAGAGGTTTCTTTAGTTAAATTAAGAATTTCTGTAGAAAAGAAAATTAAGTCATAGATCTAGTGAATTCAATTTTATACAAAAATTGAAGAAATAATCCCTAAACAATACTCATATATGTTAATAATTAGCATATGGTAGTTTCAAATACGTATGCATTAGCATTCCAGATTGAGTTTCATCCAGTGTGAATTTGAATGTGATTTAATATTGAAAAAGGGATTAGCAGCTGGGTCAGCTGTTCTTCCCAGCTCCTTCCTAATTCACCACGTAGCTTTTCACAGCTGTGATGAAGGGGAGGTTGCATTTTCTGGTTTTGCATGTTTGCAAGTCTAAGGAACATTCCTATGGACTATTTTAAGAATTTGAAATGTAAAGGAAAGGTGTGTTGAAATTACAGTATTAGGATGTTTAAATTACTGAAGGCAGGTAGGGCAGCAATGTAACTTTTCCCTGAGAGCTCCCCTGAATTGTCCCTTCTGATTTGCTTTGGTGCAAGTGATGATGCAAGACAGGTGCCAGTGAAAAGTTAGGCTCCTTGGTAAGTAGCCAGATTTGTCATTAGTTGTACTTTAGGTGATCTTCAGAGTTGTAAACATTAGTGTAATTGTGACAAATAGCAGGAAAATTTTGATAAGAATGACTTGACATTTTGGACACCAGGGCAGCTGAGGCTGCAAACTGGAGCTGTGAAAGTACACACAGAGATCTCCTCCTGGCTCAATGACAAGGCCTAATTGCAGTTGATTTTAGTTGTATTTAACAAAGCAGATTTAATTTTTCTGTCAATGCTTTGTGGTAGCTCAGTGAAGACACTTAAATTTTAGTAATTAATTGCACAATTCTGCAGTGTATCTGAATTTCAAAACCCTCCACAGATCTGAAATCCTGGTGGTAGGATCATGCCCTCTGTGGTGGTTGAGTTTTCTTGGTTTCGGTCCAGGCCTTCCCTGGTAACAGGGGTATAACTAAGGGAGTATTCCACACCATTCCTTCACGTTATCAGATGTATATAAGAGGAGGAGGGGAGGTTCCTTGCTCTCTTCCTTTTGGGTGCTTAGAAGGCAGCAGGTCTGTATTGACCTCTCTCTTAGCTGTGTGAGCTGAGGCCTGTCTGAGAGCTGCTGTCCAAAAGCCTCGTGGAGGTGGAGATTTCTGCTGTTTCCCTGAGGGAAGTTTGGTGAGAGTTTATTGTGTTAGTTACTTTATTGAGCTATTCCCTGAGTTTTTGAGTGTGTATATCTGTTTTACTTTATTTTTACCCGGTTTTGTTCTTTTTTGCCTTTTTCCTTTCCCCCTTTTCCCTTTTAGGGTTGTTTAGGATTCTTGTTCTGTATATTCATAGTGTTTAATTGTATATAACTGTAATATATGTGAATATGTATCTTTTTTACTCCAATTTTCTTTTGGTACCTTTTTTCTCTCTCTCAGGACGGGGGGAGTCTGTGTGACCAACAGCTGGGTTTAGCAGGGAGCCAACCCAAAACCTCCACACCCTCAGATGGAAAGTTCTCAGACATGGAATATATCATTCAGTTCAAACCAATGCATTGTAAACTACTGTGGAGGGAAGAGAATCAATTTATTTGACAGGTAGCATCACAAAACTTTGTTTTTTCTGAGAGTGTCCTGTGGTCTTTTTCATTCATGTATGGCTTAATTTTTTCTAATGGTTTGAGTTTCATGCAGCTTGCCATACAAGTGCTAGAATACTGGACTATGAGAAGTGTGTAGCAGTGAATTTCTAGATTGCAGTTACTTGGAGTGTATTTTCAGATGGGTCTTTGTTATCGGACAATTTTTAAAATTTATGTTGAGGGTTTTTTCCAGAGATAATTAGGATGTTTGAAGGTTTAGTTCCCTTAATGTTGATACGGCTTAGCTAATCTCAGCCTAACAATTCCTCTTGAGTCAAGAAATGTTGGAAAATATTAAATACAATCTGATTCTATTAATGCTGGAAAATGGTAACTACAAGTGCTGGAGTTTGAGCAGTCCTGTCTTTTTCTTCCTCACAGGGCACTGTGAACCCCTGTACAATAAGAGTAATGCTTCTCTCAGACCTGATTCAGGAAATGAATCTACTAAGCATGGTTTGCTTTTTCCTTCTGCAAAGGATGCTGATAAAGCTGTGTGTTGGGTGGTTCAGCCCTTCATAACAATGGTTTGAGAAACATTTCTTAGACATGAAGGCATTAAAACACCTTCCTCACCCCCGCCAAAATACACAGAGACACAAAAAATTCTTAGTGCATGCACTCTACCAGTACCAGATACATGTTTCCCTCATCACAGTCACCAGAACTATTTCTGCTAATGATTTTCTTTTGCCTGCATCTTAACCAGAGGAAGTGCCTCAGACCTGTTCATCCAGAAAGAGGAACAAACTTGAAGGGAGAAGAGGAGCCATGTCAGGAACCTGATGAGATCTGCATTTAGTGCTGGACAATAATTTTCATTTCTACTGTCAAATAATTAATCTGCCAGATATCCTCTTCATCTCATTTGAGCAAGGAAGGGAGTATTGTTTATTCTGTCCTTACTTTTCACAGGTTGATTATTCAAGACCTTAAGCAAAACACCATAGAACAGCTGCCTCATTCCGTGACGCCTCCCTGAAGAACAAACTGATGCTTGTGTGCTCTCTTTTGAAGGAAGTGAGGCTTTTTATAATTGAATCTAATTTCTTAACATAGTAATTGTTATTTCTTTCTTGATGAATTCTGTACGTAAATGAATTGCATAACAGTCAATTAAGCTCAAGGGACCAAAAAAGATTCAAGGACAAAAATTCCTGTCTTCTTCCTTCTGTGTCTCTCTTGCTGCGTCTTAATCTCTCTGTACCATCTCTCCTTATATCTTGCCGTAAAGCTTGAGCTATCTAAATTCTGAGCTTGTTTTCTTTTTATGTTTTTCTTAATTTAATTGTGTCTCACTTTTACTGGGTCCTGCTGTCTCAGTATTTGCTAAAAGAATTAATTTATTGAACTAGAAGTGATCAAGAAGAAAGATTCTTGTAGTAAGGCATCGCAGTCAAATCAGGCCAAGATGTTTTCCTCTTTCACTGGTTTCCTCATCCTCTCTGTAACATTTTGGCGTAACTGCAGCCTCTCAAGAGACTTGACAGGAGGTGGTGAAGAGCAGCATGCTGTAAGCTGGGTCTTTTGGGACCAGGTTGAACTCAGCTCAGGTTGAGCTGAAAATTATTTTGTGCTGATCAAGACCTTCCATGGCAGTGAAAGCACCAGGCAGTACCATTTTACTTCTCTTAAGCTCAGGTATCTCTGCTTTTGAGAGCAACTTATTTTTTAAATGTTACATGATTTTTGTTCTTTGAATTACTTGGGAGTGCTTATTAATTCAGTTTTTCTGAAAACCACATTAATTAGCTGTTGAAATTTGGACACAAATATTTAGACTAGAATTTAAACACAGGTGCCATCACGGTGGGTCAGTAGATAATGGCCCAAGGTGATTTCTTTTTGGCCCAAGGTGCAATTCTGAAGGTTGAGGTATGTGATTGAGGTACTACTGCAAAAAATGAGAATAAACTGCATTAGCTTATATTTCTTTCACAGTATGTTTTTGGTCTAAGTAGCATGTTTTACCCCACATCTGCAGTAAGTTTAAAGAACACGTGGTCAGCTACCAGTGCTCAGATAACAGGCAGTATATCAAGTCAGTGTTGGAATTGCATGTTAATGGAAAAATCATATATAATTTAAAAGAAGAATTGGATAATTTTGGAACAATATTTTTAGATATCCTAAACCCCATTATACATTGAAACATTAAATGGACGTGTGGGAAGCCTGTTGCTGCTTTCTAGCTGTCTGCAAGTTCAGCTGGTCTGCAGGTAGTCTCTCATATGTTGAAAAGTTTGTCTGAGTGACATCACATGGATTTCTAGACATAAATATAAAGAAATCATAATTGTTGTCTTTATGATGCCAAGTTTAGTATAGGAAACTGTTTTTAGAAATATTTCAGTGTCCGTAATACAGTGAAAAATACACTCAAATACAAATGTGGAATCACTAAAATAATTCCAAGAGTTTAAAGGTTAGAGGACTGCTGGCAGAACAGGGGGTGCCTATCCAAGACATACAGAAATTCAAATTTCAAAGCTGAATTCATAATTTGGTGTCAATTCTAACATGATGCAACAGTTGTTACCAGTTAATGAAGCATCTAATGATGCACAGTTGATATCAATTTCCTATCATCTGGATTAAAAAAGTTATTAATAAACATGAGATGTGACTTTGAAACTAGATAAGGATCAGACAAACTAGATAAAGTTGTTGCATTTGCATTTATTTTTTTTTTCTGGACAAAATTATGTCAGTTTTCCCTCTAATGTTCCCGAACTGTGTCAGGAGCTAATGATTAATGTTTCCAATGCCTTTCTGTTGTAATCTTGAGGTAGTAATTTCTTTCAAGATTAATTTTATTTAAATTACTATTGTTCCAAAAAGCGATCAGTAAAATGTTCTTCCTCACAGAATGTTGAGTATAGACTTCTGAATCTCAACAGCTTGTTTTGCTTGCGAAGTACCTTTTCCTTCTGACACCACAGCAGTTTTAAAGCAGTAGAGCCCCTGACAGCTGTATTTATACAGGTTTAAAGAGCTCTGTTCAGATTACAGACTGCTCAGTTCATTACTGCCAGGTTTTCCTAGACTTACCGAAAGAGCAGTGTGATTATGCAGTCTCTGAAACTCATACTGTTGAGCAGCCTGGGCATCACACTGAAAAATAAGCAGTTACTGAGGTACTTTTCCCCCATATTATGTACAGGACATAGACTCCACGCTAGTCTGGAGTAACTGAAAAGCAGGAAAGCTCACAATTTCGTTTTTTCAGTGAATGTCAGCACTGTTTTACCAAACAGTAACAGTGACATGCTGAGTTTTACCTAGAAGTATTTTATGCAAAAGGATTATTTCACCAGGCTTTTAAGAATTACATATTAGCCTGTGAGCTTTAGCTTGACATGGAAGATGTCTCTGAGGTGGTATTAGTGATTTTCCCCTTGCCTTTAAGGAAATACTCTATCTTTTGTTGTTGAAGGTTTTATTTTTCTCTTAGAATGTGTTCTCTTGCTCTGCACTTTGCAGCTTTATATCCAAACATTTTCCTTTTCATAATTATTTTTAAAGCAGGTTCTGTGCAGGTGGCCTAACAAGGTTTCTTTTCTCCTTAGCTCTTGGCAAAACCTTTAACCCTTCAGGACCAACAGCAGCAAAGCCTAGCAATGCGACTTTTGAAGCTTATACTAAACTGTCTTAATTTTGATTTCATTGGAGATTCAGCTGATGGGTCTGCAGATGACCTATGCACTGTGCAGATTTCAACAAACTGGAGAGCAAGTCTGAAGTCTGTACCCAGTTGATTGTGTAACTTTTGTCCCAATACTTACAATTACAAAATAGCTTCTAATGTGGAGTAGAGTTTGTTGCTGGTGAGTTATGGGCAAATCTCTTCTGCTGTTTTTCTCTCACTTTTCCTATTGTTATTTTGACAGAATAAGTGTATTCTATAACAGATATTCTCAGTAAATAAAATTATTTTATTTAGACACTGAACACTATTCTGATTCGTGCCATATGAACACCTTGAAGAGGTGCAGTATTTGTAGTATGTCTGTTTTGTCTTCTTCTTGATGAAAAAACTCTGAAATTTTTTACTGTACTTGTTTGCTCTAGTATGTGAGATTGATAATGAGGTTAGCTGGATTCTTGTGCTGTAGAGTTTTGAGTTCCTGATCTTGTACAGTGCAGATGGTAGTCTGCTGTAACTATGTCTGTGGTGGGTTGACCCTGTCTGGGTACCAGGTGCCTACTGAAACCACTCTGTCACTGCCCTCCTCAGCTGCCCAGGAGAGAGAAAA
>JAWWMP010000028.1:495683-519362 GCA_035047865.1 Dendrocincla tyrannina
ACTGGGTGGGCTGATGGGCTCAGCCTTGGCCAGGGGCGGGTCTGTCCTGGAGCTGGTGGCATTGGCTCTGCCGGACATGGGGGAAGCTTCTGACAGCTTCTCACAGAAGCCATGCCTCTGCCACCAAAACCTGGCCATGCAAAACTAATCCACTGTCCAAGCTGGCTTTAATGAAATGACCTGAGGTAATGGATGCAGTTTAGCAGCAGCATGGCACTCCTTGTAGGCTAGTTTATCCTGCTTCTTGGCTAATAAAGGAGCCTTATTGGAAGTCTGTTGCATCTGGCTAAATCAGCTACACAGTTTCCCATACCCAAGATGGGCAGATTAAGTCTAGTTTACCTGTGTAGCATCACACTGGAGTGTTTGATATTCCTCCTTGTTTCAACAATACTTTTCATCAGTTTCTGTGAATGACTCCATTCCTCCCCAGCCAAGTACAGTAGCCTTGAATCGCAGCATGAGGATAATAAATGGCAAGCAGGGGAGAGTGACAGAAGACTGAACTTGGGCAGTGACTTCTAAGACCCCTAGGAAGGAGGAGGGGCTAGGTTTTCCTATCTATTTCCTACTATTTTAGTTGAAGTAATTTAAATTGCCCAGGAAGGGATCTCCCTTTAGTTGTTAAACACAGAGAGTGCCTAAGGAAATTATCATTTGTTATGTGATGCTTTATTTTATACAAGTCTGCATATAAAATAATGTTTATAAATAGAACAATTTAAAATGTTACTTAATTTGTGGGATTTCTTAATTATGAATTGTTGTTGAACTTTTTCTACGCTGTTGTGTAAAACAGTGTAAAGTTAGAGTTCACTTGAGATGATTCCACAGTGAATTGGTAACTTGGTGTTCCAAGTATTTTCTTCTGTTTATCAGTCTGTAGATGTCAGGATAGGCTGTGGAACTTTTAAAAACTTGCCTTTGTTTTAAATACAGATTGAACTAGTTCTTAGTATTTGGAAGCTGTCTTAGTGTACTGCTGTTGTAACCTGAAGTTTACCTGTCTGTTCCAGAACAGTGTTCAATTTAAAGGCAGTATTCTTTATGTGCTATAGGGTAGATTAAATGACCTAATTAATGCATATTTCCATAGTTTATTCTCAACGGCAGTGATACCTTGTTTTTGTTAAAAAGATGATTCTTTAAAAATAAAGATGCCTAATTGTAGAGCTTGTAGAGACTTCCTGGTCTTCCTGGAGGCAGAGACCTTGCACCTGTTTTTTCATTTGTATCATTCCCTTCCACCAATGCTGTAGCAGTTAGTAAGTGACATGTATTGCTTTACTCTCAGTTATGGAAAACATTTTTACTTCTATACTTTTTCCAAAAGTCCCTCTTTTGATGTATTTAATGTGTATTAGCTTGTTAGGAGTCTTATGGCTCAGTGCCCAGTCACAATGTCTTTTCTTTGAACTTCAGCCCCAGTTCTCATTTCTGAATCCGAAAGCTTTCAACTCCTTCCTCACCCAATTCAACACTGCACAGCCACGTAGAAAATATCCACCCAATTATTTTGATTGTTGAAGCTTTTTTAAAAGCAAATTTGAAAATTGAGCTATATTTGTGTCCAGTGATCATATAGACATTGCTGCAAAAATGGTCTTCAGCTACAGAATGTACTACAGAGAGCAGGAGGTTGGATTGTGTCAGACATTAAGATGATTGTTCTGAAAGTTTCATTTTTTTAATCTTACAGATTCTTTTTATTCTTCCGTCACTTTCTTTCGTTCAGTTTGCTTCTGCAAGGAGATCTTTGTTCAGCAATACAGAGTGGGCCAAACAACTCAGTAATCTAATCAAAAGAGTGACACAAATACTTGAAAATCTCTCTTTTTTTAATTATTATTATTTTATTTGGAATGCTGAAACAGCTGTGGATTTGTTTTTCCAGTTACAGTCTTCATTGATCTACTGAATTTATCAAAACCACTTTTGGCCAGACCTGTTTGTTTCGATTTCATATCAAAACAAAGCAATACCCTTATGCTATTTAAATTATCACCCAATTATCAAGAGTGCTCATAAAAATTCTATTAGATTAAGCTGGTAAGGTTTAAAAATTTGTCTCTTCAAATTTAGGGTTTATCTAATCCAGGTAATTACCATGAATTCTGTTGAGTTTTGGATTGGCTAAAGAGAAATTATCAACTAGGAGAACTTGTAATCGAGAAAAGTTATCCAGAAGTCATCCAACTTAAAGCAAATTTTGCTGTTACTAGCCTACAAGTAAATATATACACCAAAGTGTTCTCTTTTCTCAGCTCTTGAATAACAAAGAGGACTGATCCCTCACAAGGAGAACTGATCCTGATTTTCTGTGTTGGTTTTTTGAGGAGGTGATGAGTTTTGTTTTTATGTAAAAATGTATTTTTTCAATGGAACTGAATCTCACTCTTCTGTACTGTGGGCAGATTTAATGAAGATTTAATGAAGAAAATTAAATTACAACTGAAGTAGGAGATAAATGGATGTTAATCATACAGCCTCAGTCCACACCTTTAAAAAATCCAACAAACTACCCATTTATCCAAGCCTAGAATACGTACATCTGTGCTCCCATGTAAATGCTGAAGTGCCTGCACTAAGTTCTTGAGTTCTGCTTTTGTGCTTATTTATATACATACACACATACACAGTTGCCCATATGCAAAGTTCCCATCAGGGCTGGCTTCAGAAGTTATGTGGAATAAAGGAAACCCACATCCGTATGACCAGGACGCATATTGCAGGATCAAAATTCTCACAGACTTAAACACTGTCCAGATACATTTCTGAAACACACTGGGATAAAGGCATGCACACTGAGCAAATACTACGATTGCAGCATTTTTCCAGAGTCTGTCTCTGGACTTCAGAAGAACAGCTGAAGATAGTGACCTTTATAGGAACATTTTTACCTTGCAATTCCCAAGTTGCTAATTTCTAGCTCCACAAGCTTGGAAGAGAAAAAAAACCCAAACACTGAGATGCATTTCTGTTCTTTACATTTCCTTCTAGGTGGTTCTAGACAGTTTCCCACTGGACATTTAGGATTTTTGGAATGGCCATTTTGCAGCACTTAAATCTCACCATGCAGTATGTAAGAATCTAGGTCTGGTTCTGAGTCATGGATTTCATTCACAGGGAGTGAGATTGCCTGCAAGTTATTCTGACTCCACTCTATACTGAGTGCCATGGCATGTCTCAGTTGTGCCTGGGTCACTCAGTAGCTGCATGAGTGAAGAAAACTACTGAAGATACAAGTATCATGTTTATCAATTGAAATGTCACATGGGGGTGCTTTAACAGAAGTATGTTTTATTTTCTTGCAGCACTGGGAGTTCACCCCAAACAGTGTTCCTGTCACTTGCTGGCTGTGGCAAAGGATGGCATCTGGACCCTTTGTGAAAACAGCAGAGCCCCACCTCTTAGACACGTGCACCTGAGATAACAAAAGCTTACATTGCTTCTAGTCTGGGATATGTCCCTCTAGTTATAAGGCAAACTTGTAAGTGCAACTTTCAAGCTGTAATATGGTGTGTTTAATTTTCTGATTTGTTGGCATATTGTATTTTGGTATAATCTGAGTCTGCTAGTTTTAATTACAGTGGTGATTTCTTTAGATTGTCTTAATGGGCAGATACCATTTTATTCCTTTTTCTTATTAAATTCAGGCGAAAATAAAATGTAAATTCTAGTTGTGTTTCTTCTCATGGGCCTTTGTGTTTTGAAAAAAAAGCCTATTTTCACCCTACCTTTTTGTTTTCTTACAAGATTATCTACATTAACTATATTGCTGAATTGCAACGTATTTTCCTGATGAGTCCCTTTCTAGGGCCGAGGAGGGCAGAATAGTAGAGAGATACAGGATGAACCCCTTGCACAAGAAAGGGTGAGACTGAGTAGAACAAGCTAGACAGGGGCAAGTTTGAAATTGGCCAATTTATTAAATTCGTATCTTCTTTTTAAGAGTTTAAGTAAATGACAGTACAATCCCCACTATACTATAGCAAATAAGAAAAAAGTGTTTAGGATTTAATTTTCTCCAAGGGTGTTCGTGAATTCTTGCCAGTAGGATCTCCTTTCAGACTATAGGACTACAGAACAATCCACATCTGCTTTTCCTTTTCATATTTCCATTTCTGAGATGTTGTCAGTTGTTCAGCTAGTGTGAGGAAATGCATTCAACTTCACCATTGTCATCCTTTTGTCTCAGTTTAGCCAAAATCTCACACTCAAGTTATGTAATCTGTCATCTTGCTATTTAGTGTCTAAGATATAGTTGGTGTTATTTGCCTTGTGTTATCACCTTAGGTACATTAAAGGCTGACTTCCTACTGGTTCAAGATCATGAACTTTTCTATAATTGTTTCAGAAACAGGAATCAGTAGTACCTAGGGGAGCTTCCAGGGATCCAGGGCTAGGACAGAGAAGAACAAGCAGCTGATTGCAGGTGCTGTCAGTTTTCCTGGACCTTCTCTCAACCAGCTACACTTCTTTTGGCATCTTTAGATTATTTTCTCTGTTCTGTAATGGAATCTCAGGGTTGAACCTTCATGTCTCAGCTTTATTCTCTGCATCCCGTGCCAGTTTCCAGGCTCGAAAGACTCAGGAGGGCTGAGCTACTGGGTCAAGTCCTCTGGCTTGACCACCTCCACTGAAATGTGCTATTGCCTTCATCAGCATCACCATCAGCACTGACAGTTCAGTTTCTTTCTTTGGCACTGATAAGAAATTTGTCTTGACGTCCATGTTACATTATGGAGGAGTAAACTTTCTAACCTTTGTAAAAAGCCAACAGGGAAAAGATGAGGAAAGTACTGACCTTAGCTTCTAGCAGTCTGTATCATTCTTAAGACAGCCTTGGTAGTGCTGTTTCCTTGTATCCCTCCTTGGCTCCGAGTGATGTGTATCCCACTGTTGTGTTGTCTTACTCCCTTACATGAGGAAGATCCTTACTTGAGGCATTTCTGTAGACAGCAGTTTCAATGTAGACGTTATTATCAAATGTCCAGGCCATTCTTGAGAAACATGGGTTGTCTGGAAGCTGATTTCATAAGACTTCTTTCAGTTGCTCCAAGGATACTGATACGTTCACAAACAAATCCTGTTTTCTGGAATAACCATGTGTCTTAAATACCAAGGTAGTTGATCACATCATCCTTCGTCCCACAGCATCCATCAGATTCTTCAGACACAGAAAGAGATTGCTTGGAACAATGGAAGGAGAGTCACTTTTGCCTGTTTAGGAGGTTTGAATATCTATTTTCCCTTTTGAGTAAGGGTGAATGAGTAACTAATGATTCTTCTACAAAGGGTCTACAAGAGGATACTTCTCTATGAACTAGAAGGAGAACTTTTATTTTTAATATTTTAAATACCTGAGAAGAGGTCTGTTTCAGCCCATCTGGAATATGATTTTCAGCTGTTGTGTATCTTTCAAAGTTTGGATATTAGTCCTGTTGGCTTTTGCTTTTTGTCTGTAGACTGTTTGTTGTCTGTGCAGTAAAAGATAGCCTTCTTAGGAATAAACCTTTCCTTTTGTGATTTGTGCATGGAGTATAGATGCACTTTATGGCAAGAGCTATTGGTTTCATTGTTACAGGCATGCCATAAGCACTCAGCTGGTTTACAGCAGAATGAAAGAAGCTTATGAAGCAGTTGCATGGAATTTTACTAAAGCTTGCTTGTTGCCTTTGGTATCACGGTCTTGTGCTTAAATTGATGACTATGCAAAATCCATTTCTACTAAATATTCCCTTCTTTCCTCCCATCATCCTCTGACAAAGATACTGCTTATTAATGGTCAATTCCAGGCACAGTGGACCTTGGTTATTCAGGATTTGCCTCTCTGAATTCATACTGCCAACCTCATCTTCTCTTTGCTCTTTAAAATATGTGTTAAGAGGAAGGCCTAAGTAGAATCTGTTCTGTGTTTGTTGGAGGTGGATGGGTATGTATGTAAAAAAAATGAGATCTGTGTCTGTTGCATTCACCAGCTGCAGTGAGGTCAGCAGTTCAGTGACAGTGGTACAAGATCTGGGCGGGAAAACAGCTTTTAAACAACAGTGGCTTGTTCTCTTTGTTCCAGAGGTGGCTCAGAAGATCCACTGGATGATACAGCTATGGCTTTCCCACAGGTGGAGCAACTGCGCAGAGTTAGCAAGGGTGAATACCAAAAGGCCTGTACACTTATTTTACAGTTGTTTGATCAAAATGCACAAAACTGCAAAAATTATTGCACACTTCTAGTCGGACTTCATTAGAACTTTGTTCAGGAAGGCTAGCATTTAATTTAGTTTTGAGACTGTTTTATCTGTCAATAACTATATACTTGCATACAAAAAGGAGTTGTGATTTTATGGCAGATATGGTTAGACCTTTTCTCAAACAAGCATTAGTTATCCAAGTTGTCTTTGTCTTTGTATTAAACAGGATACATTGGCATTGGTGTGTTTGTTTTAACATCTTGTTACATCTTTAGAATATAGACATGAGAGCTGTCAAAACTTTTTAATTGCTGAAAATCGACATTTTGGTGCCTCAGTTGCTCTCAAGGGGCACGTCAAGTTGTCCTCAACCTGCAACTTGGTGAACATTTTTTTGGAAGTGAAGATGTTAGCTTTCATTCATTTTGCATTTATCTGTCAGTAAAAATTAGTGCAACATTAAAAACCTTAATTTATTTTATATGGCTCCGTTCAAATGAATTACCTAGTTTTCAAGAAACTGAAGTTATTTATTGTAATATAAGTAGTAAAAATATACATTTATGTTTTTTCATATACCTATTTCCATACTCTCTCACTTAAATTGTATATACTGGCTCTTTCCTGTTATAGTTATCTTATAACTGTTGCATCTTTATGTGGATAAAGGGTATTGTTTTGAACAGATGAAACAGGTTACTGTATAATATACATTTGTTTCTTTGCATGCTCTTAAATGTTCGTGATTGATTTTGCTGTTCTTTTGTTGAGTTTGAATATGCTGCTTTTGGAGCACCTATGTAGCAGCTATTTCTTCATTAATTTATAAAATACTTTCTACTTAGCTTTTTATTAGTTCCACTTTCTTCCATGCATCCTTTGACTTCTGCGTGGGAGAACTCTGACTGATGACCTCATTTCATTGAGTAGCTGCAGTTTGGATTTACACTCCCCTCCTGAGTCATGGGTGCCAAAGGGAAACCACCAGCTGGAATCTGTCAATGTCAGGGCTCTGGGGATTGCTGTTACGTGTTAGAAAATACTCAGTGTGGTTTAAATATTGTTGCTGTTCTACAAACTCAACATTTGTTTTCGTATTGAAAACAGCTGTTATATCCCCTAGATATGCATAGTTAAATTTACATTTTTATGGCTTTTGATGTTACAAAATAAGTCAACATGTTATTAAGATCTCATTTTATTATACCATCTTGCTCTCTGTATCAGTGGTGTTGTGGTCATGGCTTACTAAAACAATAGCAGTACTTAGTGATTACTTGTGATCTGTGGTAACAACTGATTTCTTTGGGATTTTTGCTGTTATAAGAGATAATTGAAGGTTTTTACGGCAACAGTTAGTTTCTAAAACAAAAAATGTCTGCCCTGGAAATTGGAAAAGCAAATGCCCTGAAATTTTTAAGTATTGAAGGTGTGATAGAGGGATAGAAGTCACCCCTGTTAATTGGTATTGTGCTTAGAGAAGACGGTTACCATCAGAAAAATATCTGCTTAAAACCGAAGTCCTGCAGTTTGTAAAAAGGAAGGCAGGATTTTATTTTAGAAAAGCCTGTTGGTCACAGGGCTGACTGTTCCTTCTGAACCAGCTGGCACTTCTTCACAGCTGCTTTGTGATACCCTCTTGAAATAGCCATTTATTAGTAGCTCTTAATGCTAAATTCCTTTGAGCAATGTCTGTGCTCTGAGACCCTTCAACTCCTTGGTGCTTTGCTAAGAACGGTGCAGTCTCTGTGTCCAAAGTGCAGAGCTGCTTGTAATCCAACGTGTAATGTGTCTCATGGGGCTTTCGTGGGAAGTGTCCTGTTTGTCAAGAAGCACAGGTTTCAAAACTGGGAAATATGTTGATTTTTGGAGATCTGATACTGCCCTTTCAGGTTGTTAGGAATGAAATAGGAACAATATGAGAAGATATTTAGTAGTCTTTCTCATATGTCTTGTTTTCTCTCAAAAGTCAACACGTGTTGCCTATCACAGAGTTGACAGATCTCAGTCTGTTTTGCAGTTTTATGTGGTATTTTAAAACAAGACTGAGATTTAAAACAAAGCTGAATGCTTTTAGTCCTTTTGTTGGAATCATCTGCATGTTATTCCATACATTGTGTATATTTGTCTCTGCAGCTTTTTGATGTATAGAACACTCTGTGCTATATACTTCTGACTAAAGCAGAATTACTTATGATGCATAGTCTGAGGATACTGGACCTCTCAGAATTCTTAATTGTTCCTGGTTGAAGGAGGTGGAATGAAAACCTTCTGGTTTGGGCATTGAAAACCTTTCTGGTTTGGGCATTGAGTGAAGTTTAATGTTATGTAGACTAGTTTATCAGATATTTAAAATAAACAAGAAATAAAATCTCAAGACTTCAGGCAGATACTAAGCATGTCCTGATATGTATGTAGAAATATCCAAAATAAAATACTGTCTTACAGTCATAACATTATTTCATTGGTATATCTGTATTTTCTCCTTTAGTTAAATTTTAGAATGAATTTGCAAGACACTGTATTCATCAGGGTGTTGTCTTCAGTTGTGTAAATTAAGCTGTTGTCACTTTGTAAAATCATAAAAATGAGAGCAAGACATTTTCTGGTTTATATAAGTATCTCACTTATTGAGAAGCCTTGTTTGCAGCTTAAATGGAAACCTCTTCAAGTTGTTTCTTCTGTGTTGTCATTGACAACCAATGAATTTAATTTATTTTAAGAGTATCTCACCACATGAAAGTGGAGTCTGAAGGTAGCTTTACTCTACTGTAGTCTCATTGCCTTTCAGTTGAGGAAGAAATCTATAGCAACATCCTGAAGTTTTAACAGGTCTTTATGTTACTTTGCTCTTCAGGTCTTAGTTTTGATCTTACCTCAGGATAGAATACTCCATCCTTCCAGAGAGAAGATGCCATTAGTTACTGGATTCACAGCTTAAAAAGCTGAAGCAGGAAATCTGCGTGGCTTAAGTAGGGCCAGGAGGTCAAATTCAAAGATGCCCTACCTTAATCTGCCAGAGAGATTGAAATAGTCCAGGTTTTGCAACATGACAGTGATTTTCCAACAGAGAGAGACCAAAAGAATTCCTGAGTTCAGTGATTGTAAACGGTAGAGTTCTGTATTTATAAAGGGGGATTTCAGCAATTGAAAGTCTGTACAAAATACACCACATATATAAACTCAAGATGTTATTTGTAGAACCTTAGCTTTTGAGAAATTACGATCCCTACATTGTACTTTACAGGAGAAGGACTTTGCCAGTGGATCCTCTAAGTGCTTTAATGAAGAATGACAGCTAAATAATCTGGAAATTGGAAGTCATGACAGCATAGCTTGGAAAGGATGAGCTCTATCTTTCAATCCCCTTTAAAAGTAGTCCACAGTGACTTTCAGAACTATGAGGTAATTCACAGATTCTTGTTGAAGGATATTTCTGATTTATGACAGAAATATTTTCTTATGTGCAAGTCACTTTAAACAGTAGTTTAAAATTGCAAAGAATTCTTTATTTGAAATAGAACTAAGAAACAAATAGATTGTAGTGAGTCTCAATTACTTCCTAATGTTGTGATAAGTAGATGTAACAGCCCCAGTGTAGGTAAAATTGTTCCATGTCTTGAAGTAATTTGTGGCAGGCAAGTTAAGATGCTGGATTAATTGTGTGTTATCCAGGCTGAGTTTGCTTGATTTGTATTTCAGGTTAATTCTTTGGTGTTTTATTTATAAGCATGTTAAGGTTAATGGGCTGTTCTAGTTTATATGTCAGTTGTGGTCCAAATTTTTTGCTAGTTGGTTTGTCTGGGTGGATTTGAAATCTGATAAAGGGGGAAAGCTGACTGTTCTCTTCACAGTGCTCTGTACTTTGATATCGTGGAGAGCTGCTGATACCTCGTGGGAGGGTATTGTAGTGGCATCAGGGCTTATCATGGTTAACTGTTCTTTCTGTTTAATGTAGGATGGCTGGCATGGCTTGTCTGTTTTATGGGTGTGTTTCTGGGAGGACAGTTAACACACAGCAGTACTGATGAGCATGATGCTATGGATGGGGAATTACCCTCTTGGTAAGTATGGCTTGGTTTGAATTGTGATTTTTTTCTTAAATGATGTGTAGTATCAACAAATTTTTGGAATTTAAATGTCTCAATTTTTGTCCATTTCTTGGGTGGTGGGTGCTAAAGGACTGTGCTTACTCTGTGGATTGAGACCACACCACTGGCTTTGGTCTTTCTTGGTGCATCATTCGGAGCCTCAGTCACTAAGGCAATCTTTCAAAACTGTTCCAGAGGAAGGGAAGGGGAGTTAAGGCAGAAATGTCTCTTACTGTAAGCAGCATTTAGCTATGCCCATGTAGCTGCCTGTTCCATTTGTGTGTTACACAAATGTAAGTTTCATAAGTTCTGAGTTCATAAGTTCTGCTGTTTTCTGCAGTACTTCCTTTGCATGAATTATTGTTGGTTAAGAAGTGCAGGGGAGCTGCTGGTTGAAAACTTAGGCCGATTTCTAGACTAGAGCTTGGAATAAAAAAGAAGGCTTTGGATTTAGAAATGTACCTATCAGAGAGTCCTCTTTCTGCAGAGAGCTGGGGATTGTTGTGAATGACCAATTTCTTGTGGCAAACACTCTTTTAATCCTCATGCGTGTTTGATCCTGTTCTTTACATCCACTAGCTAATGCACGAAAAAGGACACGCAACTTAGAATTGGAGAAAAAGCTGTACATTTTCTCCTTTGTTTCTTGCCTTCCTAATCTGCCCTGGGGCTCTGTGGTGTTAGCAATCTTCCACTATGTTTTTATTAAAAGTGAAAGGTTTTAATATCCAGGCTTACAGATGAAGTAGCTACTGACTTCTAATCCAGTGACTATATATTTCAGAATTGACAAAAGGTGGGAATGAATTTTTGAATTGCTAGGGAATTAGAATTTCAAGGAATAGATAGTGGAAGAACACTGAAAATTAAATAAAGGAATATTCCTTTAAAAAAATTAATTCAACTTCTGTAGCTGACATAGACTGAAATCCATTCTTTGAAATCAGTCCTGATAACATAGACGTACGTACCAAGTAAGGCTGTTTTAGGAGAGACACAAGTGGGAAGAAGTGAGGCTGGCAGTGCATTCCTCATATAGTGCACATGTAAACTTGTTTCTAAGTACACTAGTTTCGCTTTTCAGGGAACACCAACAGCTCTTATCTTGCACTTGCAGTTTGAGCCCCATGCTTCTTAAATTTCTGTGTTTCTTTTATCGTGGAATGCATGGTCTAAGAAAAAAAAACCAAATCTTTTACAAATTCACCACAATGTAACACATGCATCTGAGAACATTTTAAGTGACAAAGTAATTAGAAAAGCATTATGTTGATATTTCTGTTCAATACTGGTCAATTAGCATAATTAGCATCTAAACAAAACAAAATCTTAGAATAAACTTAAACTTGGGCAAACAAAAAAGAGCTGATGGGTTCCTAAAGAAATTGACTGTGACAATATAATTTAATTTGAGAATTCTTCCTGAAAGTGTTTGTTTCTATTGTTAAGAATTTTCCAGCTGATCTCCTTGATGAATGCCCAGTTACCCCATTCTAGTAATGAAAAAGAAGAGCTGGCAATTCTGTGGTTCTTGGATCAATTCTGTAAAACATACGGGGAGGACCAGCTTCAGCACACCTCAAAGGTAAATACTGGCTGTAAGCCAGAACAAAAAAGGCTGTGCAGAAGTCAACCTGATGATATATCTTATACATAAAAGCTCTTGAGCTCAGCTGGGGGCACATTGACTGGAGAGAGACAGAGACCAAGAGAGAGAGAGAACTACTTCCCTCTATGTCTGCTCTGGAGTTTTGGCATGCAAGGAGTTAATATTTTAACAGCTATGTTCATTAAACAATTTTAGATTACTTTGCATTTCAATTTTTTATTTCAAACATTTAGCTGGTTTCTGCTATATTGTGTTATATTTCACAGCTGGGTACACAAGATTTATTCTTTTAATAGTTCTGTTCTTTTGACAGTTATTCATTTATGTGGTTTCCATTGTATTTCTCACATTACTTGGCTTTTCTGCATTTTAAATAGGGAAGAGGGAAAAGTAAGATGCATTTTTGAAGAAGCGGCAGTTAATTCACCTTAACTGTAGGGGACAGTCATAATATAGATGTTATAAAGAGAATGTCAGTAAGATGAGATCAATTGATCTTGAGAAAGAATTCTGTTGGAGCCTCAAGCAAATCTTTTGCAAGAATTTTGACAGTGACTGAGGTTTGGTTTTAGTTGTGTAGCACTCCTTCCTTGCTTGCTGGTGGACGGTCCTAGTCCCCAGAATTCTTTTACCCCTTCAAGTTTAAACTGTACTTCAACTTTATTATTTGGCTTCTCAATATTAAAAATAAAGTTCTACATTATAGTGAAGTCCTTTTTCATTAAAGCAATGTGTTCTTTCCATTGTCAAAGCTGATCTGTTATTTTTTCCGTATGGTTGACTGCTCCAGTGGAAAGGAACAGGAGGTACATAGTGAAAATACACTCATGCTCCAGGTATTTTTGTGAGCAAAATTCCTACTGATGGCAATTCAAAGACAATGTGACTCTACAGTAGTTGTCATCGTGATCTGTAATTTCTTTTTATTGTTATATTTTTAATTTTATTATTTTATTCCTTTTTATGTTATTTTTATTATGTCATTATGCTATTATTATTCATTTTCCTTTATCCAATTTTGAGGGTTTCTATTTCACCTTATAGAAACTCCATTCTGACTGATGGAGTTGTAAGTGCATGGAGAAAGCCCAGTATGCTATGAGGGATTGGTATAGAAGATTGTATCCCAAGCTTTTTTATGTCCACCCTTAGAGAAAGCTGGAAGAAGCATTTGTGTGGGGGTGAACCAGCAGGAAAAGACCTGAAATGCATTATTTTTACTTAAATCAGCTGGAGCTCCCCTCATCAATGACAAGAAATGTCCAAGTTGAACATTTGCCAGCTAAACAATGTGCTGTAATGACCATAAGCCTGGCCCTGCCATTGCACTTTGTGGAGAGGGTTAAATGGTTAATTATTGAGTAAAACACTGGTTAATGTCTCCATTTGATTTATTGAAGAGCACTTTGAACAGAAAGTTCACATGAACTTGTACTGAAAGGACATGGGGAAAAGCTGCAAGATGAATTTAAGAAAACAGGTTTGTGTTGGTTTATTCTTTCATTTTCTCCCCCACCACAATCAGTGGACATGAATCAAACTCATCATGTATCTTATTTTATATATTGCCTTTGCTTATGGCATGTGCTTGTATGGCACCAGACTTGGACAGTGGGAGCTTTGCAAGGCTCTCATGATGTGTAACCATTCGAGTCTAAAACTGCAGAGTTCATAGCAAAGGCATTTTCAAAGTATGGATTTGGGTTTTTTTTTAATGGTTTGATTACATTATCTACCAGTAACACTTAGTTTGAAGTCAAATTACACTTTCTTTTTTGTTTTGTTCTAGTAGGCCCTCGTTTGCATGGACAGAATCCCTTGGTCCAGAGCACATGTTACCAGCTCTCCTAACAAAAGCTGTGTGTAAAGGCATCTGAGCTCCCAGTTTTGGTGGGTGTTTAAACATTTTTCACAAACTGAGCTGTTTGTGTACATTCTGCAGTGAAGAGCAAGGCAGAAGGCAGCCCTGATCTGATTGCTGCATCTCTCCTGCTGTAGCAGCACTGATAGCAGCAGATGGCATGCTGCCCCCACAGTTGTAAATTCTCCCATACAGGGTCTGTCTGGCAGCTATCTACAAAGATGCAATAAAAAGGTTCACACTTGGAAGCAGAAACATCAGACATATATCAGATGACTAAGTTAATACACATTTATATAAATATTCAGGATGGCGTGAATTGTTTTATTTACAGAATGGATAATGGAAACTCTGCATGCTTCACCCATGTTGAAAGGATTTCTCTGCTTGCTTGTGTGCCTGCGTGCAGACAGACAACGGTTAGAGAAGGGTGAACAGTCTAAGGAAAATTTAGAACAAGTTTTTTATATAAATATACAAATTTTCTTCATTAATTAACTCATATTCTGAAGTGTCTGCTTGCAATAAAGGCCAACTGATTACAGAAAAAGAGAATTGGCTGGGTAAATGAATGTGTTCTTATTAACCAGCCCAGTGGGGCTTGCTGTCTGAGGAAACGTAGCAAAACCTTGGAGGTTTCTTCCATGATGCTGCAATACACTTTTACTGCCATGACATTTCCATTATGGAAATAATGCGTCAAGATACTGTCTTGGAACAGACGGATCTTTGAATGAATATATATGTTAAATTTCTGTTGAATACTAGACAGCATTCTCAGGTACTGTCCAGCACTATTAATATTTGTCTGTCAATTGACTATTGGTATGTATTTTGCTTTGATGCTGATATGACTTAGCTTTCTTAAGGTCGTTGTTTTGTGGCATATTGCTGGTTTGGATTGGATGCTGGCAGGGTAGTAGGAAAGAAGTTGTCTGGGAAAGCACTGGGATGGCTTTACTGAAGTTGTAGTCTCAGCTTCTGTCTGTGGCATTACTATAGTGCCTCTGCTGTGAGTAGTGTAAAAATGCACTGAAATCATCAAACACATTGTTTATTAGACAAAACAGTGATGGTTTGAGTGAGGCTGTTGCTTTGCAATATTCTTAACATATCAACAATTATACAATTATTTATTCTATTTCCAAGTGACACTGGAGGAAATTATTAGAAAGGACAGGAGCTGAATTCAGAAAGATCTTCCCAAGCTGGAAAAATAACCTGAGAGTTTTAAATGCTGCTGACATACCATGCTTAGGAATGAAAATTCCCTCTTAGAACTGCCACTGGGACATCTCTGGCCAGGCAATGTTGTTTCAGAAAGTGCAGTGAAGGATGAGCAGGGCTAACTCAGTAGTATGGGTTGGTTTAGTACACGAGAAAAATACATCATTTTTGTGACTGAAGTAGCAGGAAAATTGTGTCGGGTGCTGGAATTTCTTATTCCATTCTGAATATTTGGCTCTGATTGGTGTTCAGTTGGAATAATGTATCCAGTTTTGGACATCACACTGAGAAAACTGTAGACAAATGGGAGAGTAGGGCAGCACAAATGAGATGCAGAAGACATGGCTTCAGTTTACAAAATAAAATATTGGAGAGGAACAAAAATCAAGGATGTCAGGAGTTGAGATGGTGATCAGATGTTTTCAGTACCCTTTAGGGGAAAAATGGGATGAAATTGGCTTAATTTGTACTAAAGAGGACTTAGGGAGAGGTTTTTAACCATGCCAGTAAGGGGCTATTTGTGTGTGCTGCCCAAGATGCCATAGGGCTTTAGATTGCTGTCCAGGTAGACTTAATCCATTCCTCCATAATGTACAGAATAACCCAGGAATCCTGCTGCTCTGATATCCCTGCTCCACAACCACACTGTTATAAGTGGCCATGGTTGTTTGCTTTGGCTCAGCCAGTGAAAAGCGCTGAGGAGGGAGTGAGCCCTCCTGTTTGTTGAGTGTATGTCATGTCCATCAACTCATAAAGAATTTTTCTGTTATTTTGAGATTCTATTTTAGCCTGACATGACATATTTCAAGTAACTCATATGCATTTTATAACGAAAACTGAGTATTAAGAGTGAAGAATTGGAGGAATTAGTAAGAATTAGAGTGTCTTTGAACACAGAGAGTTGGCAGAGAAGTTTGACTCCTTCCACACAAAAAGTGAGTTCACACCTCATTTATCCATGTTAAGGAAGATTTCTTTCTAGTTATCCACTGGGACTTTCACTGGATAGACTGCAGCATGGACACACTATCTGGTGACAAGTTGTGTAACTTTTCAAGGCAGCACAAAAAAGAATTTGAAGGTGTTAAGAATGTGAGAATCTTGTTTCTTGTGGGGTAGAGCAGAGATGTCACTTAACAAGCATGTTCTTCATTGAGTTCTATGCAAGTTCTTACCTACCAAGGCTTGTTGGCTGGGACCTTCTCCTGCTTCCAGACACATCAGGCATTTGCCCTTGGAGGGGAAAAAGGGCAGCAGTAGGGAGTCATAGCCTTCCCAGAGCAGTTCCATGTGCAGCTGTTCCCAGCTGCCCTGGGAGGGCTGGGTCAGCAGCTCATGGCACGGGCAGCCTGTTCGGCTCTCACTGTCCCCAATGGGCCCTGCGAGATTCCAGGGCTCAGTCAAACTGGTGCTGGTCAGGTGAGTCTGCCCTGTTAATGTATCCTGGGAATTCAAGAGAGCCAAGTTAATTGCTAACTTTTCTTTAATTCACTTTGAATCGTTAACTTGAAACAAGTTGAACACTCGAGTGTCTTCATAGCCCATAGTGACAGTGGCAACAGTGTTCAAATTTCCGTGTCTACGAAGTTCCAGTGATAGTGGAAGAAAGATTGCTGTGCTTGAAGGCTTTTCCCTGGAGGTTCCATTAAGAGGTTTTTTCAAGTGTGCTCTTGAGAAAGTTATGCATACAGGCATGAAGTTCTTTTTGTTGTTAGTTCCTTTGCATCTTTAGTTTTTTGGAGGAATGCTGTGGTTGTTAAATATTTTGTCATTAAAAATAGAATTATTTAGTGGACTGTTCAGTGAGTAATAAATTACAGTAGAACTGAGTGTGAGGTGGGGTTTAGAGTGAGATTGCAGAACGGGCTGCCATGCCACTTATTTACAGTCCTCTTTTTGTGGCGTTTGGCCGAGCCCCGACTTTAGCCGAGCTGTGCCTGTTCCCCTCCTCCAGCGCGGGGAGCTCCAGGGCTGGAGTTGTCGCCAGCCCCGGGGTCCCAGCAGGGCCCCCTTGGTGGGCACAGCCGAGCTGGGGGCTCAGCTCCACTCCCAGCACAGCCTGGGCACGCACAGGGCTGCAGGTTGGGTTCGGCTTTCATCAGCGAAGGAATCTTTCAGAAATGTCACCCATAATCTTAACCAGAATAGTTGCATGTGCAAGGTTGGTGTTTGTTTTGTCTACTAAAAAGAATTTTGTGTTAAAATGCCTTTAGATAAACTCTTTACTGTGAAGTTCCCTGTTCTGATCTTTCAAGAAGTCTGGAGGTTGTATAATCTGGGTGGCTGCAGATGAGGGGTCCCTCCAGAAGTGAAGATCTCTGGCAGGGGGTGTTCCCACAAGCCATGCTTTTATTTTTCCCCAGCCTTAGGTAGAAGGTAGGAGAGTAGGAGATAGAAGTCTGACTCCTCTGTTTCTGGGAGACAGCCCCATGGACACAGGGGCAGGTGCCCCATCGCCTCACTCCGGAGGGGTATTGGTCACCTAGGCTGGGGAGTCTGGGCTGGGCATCAACCCAGGGCAGGTGAGAGGGAAGAGGGAAGTAGGAGTATGCGTTAATTTATGATAAAGACTCTTGACAATTACAAGTTGAAGCATTATAAAGTGGGGAACGATGCTAAGTGCATTTTCTACTGTATCCTGCATCTATTTTATTTCCTTTTGTGGTCAGTGTAAAGAAATCACTATATTAAAGTTTAGGATTGCATCTCTATGTGTTTTTAAAGATTCAAAATTACAGATTTGACTTAGGACATAGATCTACATTATCATAAAAAAGTAGCTGGAGAGTTTGGAATTTAGACTACAGTGTGTTTAGAGGGGAGGAAAAAATAGACTTTCCTTGCTGGATGGTGTTTGCAGTAGCTGAAAGCCAAAAATGTGTGTGACCAGGCATCACTGAGCACAGGATGGTCTTCTCAGCAGGAATGGGTCTTCTCTTCGGTGATTGTGATGTTTCCTCAGTATATGCAGATTTCCTTGATTACATTGCCTGCAGACACAGAAGCATGATCTGGCAATAAAGAAAATATTCTTAGTTGTGCAGCATGTGACCACTTTTGTCCCTGTGCAATATAAGACGAGACCTGCAGCAGTCCTGCTGGCTTCAGTGGGGATCGTTGCAGATGAAGGGGTTGATGTGTGAGTGTCTCATCAAAGATTCTGGGTCCAGGCATCCTCATGATTAATGATATCGTAATACTTATGAATGATTATCCTTTCCTGAGCTGTAAAATACATACACTGTTTTATTTCATTACCATAAGGTGAAGTTCCCGACACTGACAGGTTCTGGGAATTAGCAGGCAGTTTTGAAATTGTTCTGTGCACTAGAAATTAGATCTCATTTTAATTCAGCTTTTCCAAACTAGTAAATGAGGTTAATGCCATACATATTCAGCTGATATGGATGAAGAAATTGATATAAAGTAGATCAACATAGCTACAGGGCCACTTTAATTTATACGTAAAGAGGCAGTGATAAATGAAAGTAATGTAGTAGTGGTCACTAAACTCCTCAGCCATCAGGGATTCGATAGTGTTAGCTGCTCATTAAAGACATGGTTGGGGTTACCTCAAATAGAAATTTGAAAAGAAATAGCCAACTAACCCTTAATTATCAAAACACACAAAATACTAATTATGCCTTAATTAGCTTTTCTTTTAATGTACTGAAATTGTTACTTTTTGTGTAGCACAAATGGATAGTTATATCAACAATAAATAGGTTGTTTTAATAACTTTCTTTTACCTCTGGGAAAACCACACTCCAATTTTTAATATGCAATAATGCTTCTCTCTAGCCTGTAGGAGATGAAAATTATTAAGTAGCTTTATTTTTTGAAGATCTTACAGCAGCTTTGGGAAGAATTATTTCACCATGCATCAATTATTTTTAATTGAACTGAATATTTTTCAGATTGCATGAAATGCCTCTCATTTAAGTTTAACATTTAGAGTTTGTTAAGGAATCATCACAGTGAGAATTGAGTACAACTTTTTTCAGTGGCATATTCTAGGAAGAATAAAGAATGGTTGTTACTGTCACTGGTATTTTTCCCTCCATTGGGCCAAATCTTACTTTTCCTCTGTTTCATAGCTATGAGCTGTTCTCATCCAATTTCCTTGCAGTTTATATAGGAAAAGAAAGTAGGGATTGACTTCAGCGGGGCTGGGATCCATCTGGTAATGATGGAAAGCTTCAATTCCTTTGCTTTTGAGGCAGTGTAGCCTTCCCCCTGTGGATGCATGTGCAGGAAAGGAATGGCCCAAGCACAACTGCATTTGGGTTGTCAAACACAACATGTGTGTGCTTTTCCAGCTAAATGATGGGGGGAAGCACTGCACAGTGTTGGTCATAAAAAATCCAGATTAATTTAACAGTGCACACTGAATTAAATAGAAAGTAATTACTAGTGCAGAAGTCAAAGTAAGTAGATATTATTGACCTAAGAGTGCAGGTTTTTTCCAAATATGTAGGAATTACACAAGCCTCTTCAGAAATCTTTTTAGTGACTTCCTCTGAACTTTTAAAATAGAGCAAGGGTTATGCTTACCTACAGAAATTTAGATGTTACAGGATACCAGCTTACATTTCAAAGAGATTTCCAATGTTTTACATACACTCCACATTCAGTATGGTCAAAATTCAGTATGTAAAATGAAATGGACAAATACAGTTTAATTATTTGACAATTTCCAGGTGGTTTTAGTCACATCCTCAAATTAAAAAAATAAGTCTTTGTTTCCAAAACTTTAAACAGCAAAAATGAGATAACATTTAATGTTTCTTGAATGAAGTATCAGTTTCCAGCATGGAGGCAGCCACAAGACTAGTCCAATCTGTAGCTCAGACTTATATGTGGGTTCTTTTTGCGGGATTGGGGATGTCAGTTTGGCAAGCAGCAGCTCACTGTTTAGACTTACCAGGTTGTTCTGGGCGAAAGAATTGGAAATGGGTTTTTCTTTATTCTAGTCCTCAGGAAAAATATTGCCTCATGTGTTTGTGAATCCCTTGGTTCCCTTCTCTTTGAGGCTCTGACCTCTTGCCTGAATCACCAATTTCTAGCAAGTGTAGGAGCTACAGAATGGGTAGTAAGTATGTTACTCAGGCAGATCATCTTTCATGTTTTTATCACAATTCCTATCCTGCCATGAGCAGAAAGACTTTCAGCAAATATTCCTGAAATAATCCTTGAACTTATTTAATTACCTAAAGTTGGGCAAGCTAAGTTAATTGTGCCAGTGCTTATAAAATTGTATGGTTATTTTTAATTCTGGATTGTGGCTTGCACTGACAACTGTCTTGCTTCTTGTGAAGAATAATTGAATTTCCTTTGAAGAAATCTAATACTTTGGAGGATTCCCTAAGTCCTGCATGGAGAACTTTTGGGTTTTCTGGTTTTAAATTTAAAAAATAGCAACAACAAAGTGAGCTGGAATCTGTGACATTATAATTCATGGGACTAGACAGCAATACTTACTAACAAAGCCTTAACAAACTCTGAACCACAATACACCTTGTCTGTCCTTTAACTGCTTTTGGAAATTTCTGTATTGAATTTCTCCATTGGAAATTCTGTACAGCCAAAAAGAACTATCAAGATATAAAGGTGAACACTAAGAACAGTGGAGTCATAAACACTGGTTTCCTCATCAGGTTGTTGTAAGGTATTTTTCATTTTACATGTCCTCAGTTCTATCATTTTTTTGTCTGTGAATTGATGCTTCTCTCCTTGGATTATACAGCATGTTCCCATCTGCATTTGCTTGAGGAATTTTTTTGTGCTTTCTTTTTTCCCAGATTTTACATGATATACTCCTGTCTTCCTCTTTTTCTTACAATGCTGTTTAAAATACTTAAATCCTGAAAATATCTTTTTGATGTTTGTTTTTTTTTACCTTCATAAGTCTAGTGCTTTTGATGTTCTGTTTTCTACACGTTTGTCTCACTAACTTGTTATCTTTTGGCCCTTTGCTCTTGACAATTAAAACCTGCATGAATCTTCATAGAGATATTCTTTAATCACATGTTTGCAATTAAAGCACAGGTGTAAGTGCCTTGCTATTTTATTTTAGATTTTAAAACACAAATCAGGCAATCCTAAAAATAAATAATTAGCGTAGTTCAGTTCTTCACTTGGCTGTAGCTGAGCTTTATTTTGTAGCTGCTAATAAAGGCACATTACCATGTTCAGGGATTGCAATTATCATTGAAATGAGTATGTCCATTAACTGCAACATTAGGCTGAGGATATAATTACTGTCTAGAGCCAATATCTTTGCAAAGTTACGTCTGTGATGCTATTAAGCTATAAGCAATATTTGTAAACTAATATTTAAACATTTCAGAATTTATACCATCACTTGCAGACTTAAAAACTAATCCTACTTCCACTCCAAATTATTGATGATTTAAGTGTTTGGCAAATATATTATTGAGTTACTTGGATGTGAGTATAATTTGTGATATGAGAGACACTACTGTTCTGATAGCAAATGCCCAGAACAAACTGAGCTGGTGGCAGGAGGAGAGAGAAGCTGTGGTGACAGCAAAATACTAATAAAACAGTAGTGCAGTGTGTCACAAAATGCTGCAAACAGGATTAATTTTCCTAGGTTAAATTTTAGACAATTTAGTACAGCAGTTTAACTACAGAAAAGCCTGTTGCATGCTAAGAAGAGAATAAGGAAAATACTTTCCTAATAATGCTACAAGTATGTTTTGAAGGGGAACAATTTGAGTCTGTACATTAATTTGTTTTCTGAAAAATTCTAGTATTTCTGCTGACAGAAGAACATGAAATTGCCTGTGAAATTAGGTGGATAATCCATTTGCAAAACTAGGCTAGGTCACCTGTGTTCTTCCACACATGGATATGTTTGGATCTGTAATGAGGTGCCCTTTTTCCATGTTTTCTTTTATATGCAAAATAACAAAACAAAACTACTATGTATAGTAGTTGATTTGTAAGTGTTTGTGTGAATTAATTTCCTGTTGGATTTCCTTGGTATGTGAGTCATAGTCACTCCTTTGGATAATTTGGTTACCTGTCTTAGAAATTAATATTTCAGGAAACCTATTTGAGGGGTAAATATGTTAAGAAAATTCAGCATTTTTCATCTTACTTTGAATACAAGTTGCTAAAAGTTTGTCTAGAAGAGAGGAATTATTTGAAAAGCAGTTCCTTTTTCTGCTTTACAAAAAGTAATTTTGAATTTGGCTTTCACATTGCCTTGTGGCTTATCTGCCTCTGCTCTGTCTGTGATTGACTGGATTTAGTTGTAATGAGACTTCTCATGTTCACTGTCCACATCAGTAAATACTACTTTGTATTTATTATATGGTTTGTATTTATTATGTTGATTATGCTCTTTATTTAAAAATTCACTTATCATTTCAACTCAAACAGATTCTCTTCTCTGAGTAACCTCTAACTGCTGGACTTGTCCACTGTGCTGTATATCCCAAATCTTCTCCGTGGACACCGCCTTGTCACGAGGGAGAAGCTTGCATGCCCTTATGAGGTTACGAGCTGTGCTGGCAGTGGTACGTGCCTCCAGTAGGGTCTCCCATGCTAGTCAGGTCTCAGCTGAAGGGTCAGACAAAGTGTGTCCACGGGCAGGATGGGCTCGTTGGCTGCCCAGCAACCATCCTAGCAGAAGGACAACTCTAACTCCAAACCCAGGCAGATGGAGCTCGCTTAGCCCTGTAAGGCCATCCATCTAAGAGAAGGATACTCTAACTAAACCTGCGTCCTGAGAACTGTCACTGTCCAAGCTCGCTTGGCCCTGGCAGATGAACCTTAGGAGTAAAGGGTGGGGCCAGTTCTGTGCACGCTCCGCCTCACCTAAAAAATCCATTGCCCAGGCTCTGGGGATCCTCTCACACTCACAAAGCCCTGTAGGGACAGGTGAGGGATGAAATGGCAGGTGAGAAGGTGCACTGGAAGCCGCAGCCCCAACCCTGCATGCAGGCGGTTCAGGACATTGGTCACTCAAGACTGACCCGGAGGTGACAGTCTGGTTTGGCAGCATCCTGAATGACCAAGCAGCCTTTTCCAAGGAGAGCACTGCTTGTTCCACATGGAGAGGGGCCTAGAAAAGGTGGCCTAACCAAAGCTCATCTCCACCCTTCACCCAGTTGGCTAACTGTGGGCAATGGGCATCTTCTGATGTGGTCAAACAAAAACCAACCCAAAAAGACAAAGGCTTGCACCTGCCTCCAAAGGTGTGACCAAATTAACTATAGCATGCTGGAACATCAGAACCATGCTCGACTCTGTGGATGGTGGACGTCCTGAGCATCACTCTGCTCTAACTGCCCTCGAACTGTCATGACTCAACATTGACATTGCTGCTCTCAGTGAAGTTTGTCTCCATGAGGTAGGCAGCCTTAAAGAACAGGGCGCTGGCTGCACACTCTATTGGTCAGGCAAACCCAAAACCAAGTCACCTTCCAGGAGTTGGTTTCATGATTAGAAACTCCATTGCCTCCAAAATTGAAAATTTGCCAACAGGTCATTCCGATCGCATTATCTCCTTGCGCCTCCCACTACACAACAAACAACATGTTGTTCTCTTCAGCGTAAATGCCCCAACTCTCCAAGCTGATCCTTCTGAGAAAGACAAATTCTACACCGACCTGCACTGCCTTACCCAAAAGGTTCCTGCAGATGACAAGATCATAATCCTTGGTGACT
>JAWWMP010000028.1:519462-560235 GCA_035047865.1 Dendrocincla tyrannina
AGGAGAAAAGGCAATGCAGGAAGAACCAACCGTGCCTCGCCAGTAGCGCCGATGGAGACTTTCCGCTGTGCCTTTTGCAGTCAGACTTGCCTATCTCACATTGGCCTTTTTAGCCATCAGCGTGCTTGCAGCAGGCGTGGGTAGAGCCCTTCCCAAATCTTCATTCGCAAAGCCTAGCCATGATATCCCACATCAACTTAGCAAGAAGGAGTAAGGAGCGAATAGGGCACCTTGAGGAAAAAAAACCAAACCCAGACTAACTTGTGATTTACACATCTAAACTATATTGGTTCTGTTGATGTGTGTTGGCCTCATATCCTCATTATTTAAGTAGCGTAATGAATTAATTTCCCAGACCTTGCAGTAAGTAAATTAACCATCAGAGTTCAGAGCAGAGTGAATAATTCTTTAATATTAGACTACAGCAATTTTTATGACTCAAGTTAAACTTAATTATGAAAATGCTTTTTGCATATATGTGTAACTCAAAGAGAAAAATATGCAAAATAACACATAATAAGTACACCTGTCAAAAAAGAACAAACCAGTAAAACTCTTGGTTAGACAATTCTTGTTGCCACTGGTTGAGTTACTCACCATTCCCTGCAGGTCCTGTGTCCGTGGTGTGCACTGGGTAGCACTGCTGAAAGGGGTCTGTGTGATTGCAGCTGTTTAGCCTTTCCTTCAAAATTACTGAAGAATTTAATTTAGATACTGGCAACTGTTGTATTACTAAAACAACCCTCTAGATGATCTTCTAGATTTTCCTTTAGAATAATTGTTGTCATCTTAGATTTGTAAAGGGGAACGTGTATTTGTATGGCAGTCCTTAAAGAGGAATTGTTCCAGAGCACTAATATCAGTTCACTGAAGTTTATTTTTTTTTCTGAGAAAATATTTAACTGAAGTCATGATCTTTCCAGGTGGCTTTATCCACTGACAGTTTCTGTTCTTACACATGAAATAAGTGTGAGAATGAAGCAGATAAAGTACAGAATTCCACCTTTTGACCTCAAGGTGAGTTGACCTTACAAAATCGTGAAGTTTGTGCCCTGCATTAAATATTGCATGGGAACTGTCCATCACTTGGAGTATTTTCTGCTTATTTTGTTTTAGACTTAAGTTCTGGGATAGTCCAGAATTGCAAAGAATGTGTTTCTCCTTTTACCTATTACTCTTGCATCATTACTCCTGGTTTTTTAACTAAATAAGTTTGGATAGTTTGCATTCCTATTATGTTTTATTCATATTTTTTTCACACCTTTTAGAGTTATTTACAAGTCCAAGTCAGGTAAGCCATGAGAGAGGAGCAGCTTCCATTTAGGAATCTGCAGTAGTGTTGGTATAGATGTTTTGAAGAAGCCCGATTCTTTAGAAAGTTTTCAAGCTGCTGACATGAGTTTGACATGAGTTTTTCTCAAGGCCAAACTGCTTTGGCTAGAAACCTTTTCCCATCCCTTGTCAACCATTTTGAATACATTTACAGAATGATCATGTTAAAGGTTAGGAATTCCCATGGTCTCCCCCAAATATACAGTCTTCTGCTCTTAGTTCAAACAGAATATTGGATTCTGTAACTTTGACTAAGGAGACTCGTGAAGGTGTTCATAGCATACGATGGAATCAGTGATATCAGCTGAGTTCAGGAGTGACCTGTTCTCCTGGCTGTGCTGTCCATAATCTTGGCTCTACAGGGCACTGGAGAATTTCCCAAAGTGGAAACTATGACAGTTTGTCCTTTTCTTGCAGAAAGCAAGCTCACCAGTAGGCTTCCATGGACTAGAGATCCCAGTTGTAGTAGTTGCAGCACACACATCATTCTCCCTCACATACACTGCTGCCAGTGTTCAGCCACAGAACAAAACAAGGCTCTTGAACAACTTCTTGAGAGTCATTCCAAATCTGCTGTTCTTTTGCATGAGTATAAGATATTCTGTTTCCTATTGATGGTGTGAAAATGGTGACTTCTATTATAGAGACATAAATCCCAGATGTGGGTTTTCTGATGGTCTCATACAGAGGAGAGGAGCTTGTATGTAGATCTACCCCATCATTTTAAACTTTCATGTTTTCTTGAAAGTTGGTATAAAAAATTTCAAACTAATTATGTTTAAACAACCACACACATTCTGTGAGTTATAAAAGAATACTGATTTCACCAACTCACTTAAGAATGAGTTGTTCCTAGATCAGGGAGGGGACTTTAGAATTTTCGCTAGAGAACAGTTGCAGAGGAAGTAATTCCCTAGCACTTGTGATTCCTTCTGCCTGTCTCATAGTGGTATCTCCTATCTTTCCTTGAGGATGCCTATGGTACTATATTAGTGTATTACTGTATGTAGCTTTTTGAATCAGTTTATTTACTTACTATCCTTCAAATCCTTGTAAATTATGATCGCTGGAAATGCTAATGCAGTGAAGTGAGAGTAGCCAGTTGCTTCTGTCTCTTCTCACCTAATACTAGTGATTTCCTTCTTCTCATACTGCCCAGGAGTTTCTGAACGTGGCGAAGTTGTTTGCACTGTGTCAATCACTTTGAAATTTATTGAGAGGTGATAAATGCTGCTTTTTTCCTCAGCATCATCATCTTTAAAGAAGTTGTTTGCTGAAAGTATGGCTGTAGTCTTCAGTGCGTTAGACTTGTTCTAACTGCACAGGCTTTGCAACTGCCTGCAGTTTACTCAGCCACCTGCATAAGTGATTTCTGAGTGTCATGGCACTGTGGCTAAATTTAGTGTAGTACCAGGATTGCTTTGTAAAGCTGCCAATACCCCTGGAAGCAAGGGAGGAATGGTGTTCTCCTGAACTACTGGGATTTCAAGGAAGTCCATACTTGGCAAAGTAAATCTAGTGATTCATATTTATTAGTATTTGTGGTAATCCTTTTAAAAACAGTTTTAACTGTACATGTTGCAAAATCCACCATTTTCTTTATAAATAAATAAATAAATAACATCTGTTGGGAAAGGATGGGATGTGTGATGGGCAGAAGGTCAGCAGAGGGAGTACAAGGAAACACATGGGCTTGCGCTCGGTGTGATGTACTGGAGGTGGCAATGGTTCTGGTGAACACACAGTGAGGAATCAAATAGGTGTTTGTTTTGTAGTCTATAAAGGTTTAATCACAGTAACATTTTCATACTACCAGTGTGACTACTTAGATGGTAAATGATATGGAGTCATTTCTAGAGGTGCATAAAACCATCAAGTAGGACTGAGCTGTGATACCTGGAGCATTTCTGTCACCAACCTTGGATTACTCTTAGTGGTTCAACTTTGTTCTGGCTTGCCTTTTGCTCCCCTCCTGTGCCTATAAGCAGCTACTTGTGCAAATGCATCCCTCTTGTACATCCCTGGAGGGCCAGGGGAGGGGAAGCAGGTAGGGGGAGGCTGCTTGCTCTACAGTGTTTCCACCCACAAGCCTTGGCACTACTTTGCTCCAATATTTTAGAGAAACACATGTTTCATTTTTAAACATGCTTAACCTTAATAGTTATGACAGATTTTTAAAAATCTGTGCATTTGAGACAGCATTAATAATTCATGTGTGTTTCATTAAGAAAAAGAGCAAACTGTCTGTAGGGTCATTAAATTCTTACTTGGCTATGATCATCAAAGTTTAGATGACCTAAAATGGTGCATTGTTGGGGTTGTAATATGCCACTTGAAAAAAAAATACCCTGTGATTTAGTTTTGATTCTCACAATACTCAAAAGGATTTGTTATGTCTTACAGACCTTTCTGCAAACTACTAATGGGATGAACACAATATATCACTTTTATAATAGTGAGCTATTAAAGGCAAACATAAAGCAGTCTGAAGCCCATAAGTGCTGCCAACAGCTCCTGCTTTAATGAATTCCCTTTTAGATGTCCATTAAATGCTCATGGCAAATGTACTCATAATGGAAATGGCAAATCTAAATGGGTAGATATGAATAATCCATGGAGTTTAAATTCTGTTTATGATCATCTTCACATTTAGTTTTCAAGACAACGCAGTTTAGTTTTCATTACAGTTTGGAATAAAGAGGACAGGGAGTAATTGATTGCTTCAAGCAGATTAAAATCAATGGGTTGCTTTTCAAAGAACCCGTTCAATGCAGTAATTTCAACTTTAAACATTGATTTAGGAAACTCAACACAAAACGTTTTGTGCCGTGTGAACTTTTATGTAGAAAGACTAATACTAATTTTATTTCTATATATCTGTATATAGAAATATATAGAGGTTGTTATCAGTATGTGCATGAGTAAAAAGTGATCTATATTAAGTTATTTTTGTATTATTGCACTCATATAATGAATCAATGAGATTCCCGTCATCATTGGAATACTGTTTGTAAACCATTAGCACACAGAAATTACAGCCCATCATACATCATTACTGTGATTGAGGCTTTATTACCATATTCTCAAATTGCTTGCTTGCTATAAAACTAAATAGACACCAGACAACTATAGGTAGACGATAGACTGTGCATTATTGTACTGCAGTAATGAAGGATTATTGTAGCATAATGGGGCACAACTTATGAGGAGAATAAACTTGGCAGCAAAGGAAAGCTTGAGTGTTTTTAATGTTTGTTGTTACTGCTTTAAAGGTCAAATATATTTGTTATGATCGAGTTACTGTTTCCTTATTTCATGAATCATCCACTTTTTGTGTTTCACGTTGGCCTTGCTTTATATTTAATCATTTAAGAGGCAGGAAGTGCACTACACCTTTTAGCTCCAGAGGCAGACTGACAGCTTTGGAAGTAGTGGTGTGGTTGTGGAGGTGGTGGGGTGGGTGAGAGGGTGTCACAGCCCTGCACAGACATGGCATTATTCTGAAGAGACAGAGAGGAAAAACTGCATCAACAGACGGCAGCTCTGAAATGTGATTAAGTTCTCCAGACAGAGGCAAAGTGTACATCAGGAATTTTGGAAGCTATAGTGAAAGGATTTATGGTATCTTCAGTTTAAAAGATGAGAAGACATACTGAATTTGTTCCTTGGGAATTTAACAATCTCTTGTTGCAGAACTGAGGGCTTTACTGTACAACATCAGGACTTGCAGGATATATTCAAGATGTTACTTTCTCCAGCTACAAAAAAAGTTGTAGTTTAGAAAATTAAATTCCTTCAATTTTCTAAACCCTGGAGTGAGTTTAGGCCCCAGAGGTCACCCAGTGTTAGTCCCAAAGACTCAATGGAGAGTCAACTGCAGCTCCAAAAGCAGTTTTGTATCATTCTTTGGAAGTACCTCAAGCCCACTCCCCTCCTTCCTATCTCCTTCCTCTGTCCCCACATCCCTGCTCACACCTTTCTCTCCCCACTTGCTTGTGCTGATCTTCTCCTGCTTCTTTCACAATGCACTCCTGTGATACATGTCTTTGGTGAAACTGCAGTGATGTGAGATCACTCATTCAGAATCCTTGAGGGGTTTTTTCGTTTAGTTTGGTTTGGTGGGGGTTTTGTGTGTAGGATGTAAGATCTTCCCTAACAGGATTTATTCTGAGTGTGCCAAGGTGTCAGTGTGTGGCTGAGGAGTAATGGAAACATTCCAAGTTTCTGAAGAGTTTCCAGGTTGTTACCATGATTAGTGACTTGTGTTTCAGTAGGATGAGAAGCCTTGATGGTGTTCAGGTACCAAACCATTAGCGTACACATTTGGGACAGTCTGTAGGAACACTCTTGCCTTTCCCAGGGGATGTCATCAGCCACAGTGAGAACATAAGGACTGTTGCTTAGAGCTTGTAGATCCAGCAAAAGACTGGATCCATACAACAAAAAGAAAAGACTCTTACTGTATCTCCCTCTACAACCTGGGAGGGGCATTCAGACTCTGGGAGTATTATTTTAATACAAAACTTGAATGATTGGCTGCTGAGTGACGACAAGTCTTGTTTACCCTACTATAGCTTGGCAGCAATCTTGGGGACTCCGGTGTGTGCTCCCAACTCCTGATTTTATTCTCAAGTAGCAGTAGGTGTGTTGATTCTAGGAACTTATTAAAAATAGACATCTAACATATTTCTTGTGAAGGCATAATTTTTAAATATAGGTATAAAATTAACTTCACTGGGCAGTGCTAATGCTCTCTATTGTCCAAAGTATAAAGTGTGCTCAATAATAAATATTTGTAGTTATTTCCAGTTTTCTTGGGTTGGATGTTGTATTTGAAAAATAGTCTGTCGGAAGGCTTAGTTACAAGAAAGTGTTGACTTATTTATAGAGTTTTCTTTGTACGAAAGCCACAGGAGAAAATGAGTAAGAGTACTTATATGTTAATGCAGTTGTTTGCGTAGGTTTTTAACCATTTTAAAGTGTACTTCAACTAGTTTTGCCAACACCATGTTTGAGCAGAGAGCCAAAGTCAGATTAGTAAGCATGTAAGATACTAGAGTGCTTGATTCCTCATTTTTGTCAAACCTAGTTCTGATTTTAGCATTGTCAATCCAACAGTTGTTCTAACAGTAAAGCCCAGGTACATTCCGGAGACAATTGAGATTATAAGGCTTTCACCTAAGTTTTTTTAAGTAAAATAACACTTAACCTGCAAATCACTCGGTTGTGATTCATGACCCATTTTTATTGAAGGTTAGATTTAGCAAGTGTGAATAAGGCTTTCACTGTATAAACAAGTCTTTTACAGAAGTTAATGTTTTCTTTAGTTTTGAATTTGTTTGGGATTTTTTCTTTCCATGGTAGTGGAAAGTTCCTGTATAGTTCTTGTGCGTGTATTTTTGTGTAAGTGACCTCAAAGGAGTTACATTTTCATTATGAATATTTTTTTATTAAAGAGGAGATGTATAAATAGCCTCTGAACTTCTGGCATTTCATGTGTTGCTGCCCTGTAAGGAAACAACCTCTTTGCCCCAGCACAGTCTGTGACAGCACTGCTGCTCTCACAGTCACATAGGGAGAACATCAGGGGGTGTTCTCTGTCATCCCCACTGCATGAATAGGAGGGAGAAGGCAAAATGTGATTACCTCTTTAACTTCTGTTTTATATAAGAGAGTCTTTCTTCCAGTTTTCTTTCAATTCCACCTCTGGCCTTTCGTATCATTGAAGTGTTCAGCTTCGTCACCTCTCCTGCACTGACAACCCAACTGAAGGTGGTTGTTGTCTGCCCCTTCTGAGGGAGTCACGTCCTTTGAAATACAAGTGCATTTCCTTTGCCACTTCCAAGATCTGCATGTTCAGTAAGCCATATTCTTTCTGTGAGCATGAAGAGAATCAGAGAGTATTTGGCATTTTCTTTTTAGAAAAGTGTTGATACACTTTACTGTAGGTAAGTGAAACAGTGAAAATAACTCTGTGCTTTCTAGTAAACTCAAATGATTGTTAATCTGTTTACAAAATAAGAACTGCGATCTTGTCCATAAAGACTGCTATTTTCTAGAAGAATCCATTGCCACAATGAAGAAATCATACTCAGCACTATCCAAACACGGATATCCAAACCCTAATGGTTCTCCACTCTTGAAATCTCTATCCATGTGTGTGCTCCTTTGTAGCATTTCAGCATAGACATCCAGGTCTTGAGCTTGTGTTCCCTTAGTGGCTTGCTCAGATGGCAGGTTATAGCAAAAAGTTCTCTGTCCCTGTTTTAACAGGCAGTGTTAAAATTTCTCCCAGGCTATCAAAATGAAGTCTTGTCCATTTATCCCAAGGCCTTCTTCCAGGAATAAATCTGTTTCCACATAGAAAAGTTCAGTCATTATTATCAGCAGCTACCTGGAGCTTTCTATAACATACCTATGAACCTGTGTGTTACTGCTTGGGCTTTCTTACTGTATGAACATCCATCTGAATTATTATTCAGAAAAGAAAAATTGCTTACCAGTAAAAGGAACATTTGAGATACATAGTCTAAATACACATGTACTTCTTGTTTGTCATCCCTTTCTAAACTCACTCATTTCTAGCACTCAGGGAAATGGTGCTGGAAATACTTTTCATTAAATGGCCTTTACACGTGCAGCAGTCAGGGTTTGAGTCTGATAGTGTAGATCTGATGTGTTTGCCTTCCGTAACAGCTGTGGGACACTCACAGAGAGGCACAGGGTGGGCCTTGTTCTGTGCAGGGCTCTGGAGCTGCCAAGGTCTCATTTGACTAAAAAGCTAATCTTGTGCTCAGAAGGCACCTGTGGTGAAACTGGATCAGTTGTCACACTTAATGAAGGTTGACAGTACAGTTTCATGGTCCACTTAAGTTGATCTAAACCCACTCTGCAGCTGAAAAGGTAATTCTGCTGTTCTCTGTTCTGCACTGTCATTGCCGTTTGTGTGGCTGAGTCTCTTTGTGGCAGGATTGGACTTTGCTCCTGGCTGCAGAATTGCCAGGGGGAGCTGCTGGAGATGTGGCTGTCTTGTGAAACATGGATTAATCATTCTCTGCTGTTCATTTCTATTGGCCTACTATTCTCAGGCATATGTACTGCTGTCAGAAAGGAATTTTTAAAATATATTCACTCGTCTCAGAACTTTGTTTGTAATTTTAATTACAGCTTTCTGGTTAAGGTAACAGATAGGAATTTGGGAGTTATATTGAAAGAACATCGGAAGTTCTTCCTGTTGCATGCATCACAGCTGGGCAGCTGTTGCCACAAAAGATTCTTGAGCTGCCCATGCTCTATAGAAGTGTGCTGCAGCACTGGTGCAGCAGGACTTTTGTATTTATATGGCAGTAAAAGTATTTAAGTACATGAAGAGTCCTGTTGAGTTCTGCAAAAAACGTGTTTGCTTTAAGTCAATGTGGTGCTTCCTGCCTCAAAATTCCAGTTGCAATAACAGTGACATTTCATATTTCTGTATGAAAGCTTCTGGAGTTCTTAATGGGAACCAGTGAAACCATCAGGAGTGAGTATGTAATTACTGAGAGACTTGACATGCAATCACTTTTGGCAGGGGTTTTGGAAATACATGCTTTTTAATAAAGTACGTTTGACCTTTCTTTTGCTTCCATTTGGCATGAAATCACAATGTAATTTCAGTTCTTAGAGGCAATGTCTGTAAACCACAATACATTATTATGCACCAGTTCAAATAGGAGGTAAGGATAGTGGAGGAAATGAGGAGTTTGTTGTATTTCATAGATGTTTGACCATAAACATGCATTAATATATTTTTAACGAGGATATAAACAATAAGGGCATTCCAGGTTGAGCAGTGGTCACAACATACTGCTAACATGCAATCAGTATACAAAGTCATGCTTGCTTCTTCTGAGTAGGTTGTGTTACACCTTGGAAATGTGAAGAGCTTTTGTCAGAGGTTCCTGTGGGTACTCCTGGTGGGGTTGCTGTGCAGTGGTGTGTCAGGTTGTGCTCTGCTTTTACTGCTCAGCTGCAGCTCTAAACCCTCCTGCAGTGCCCCTACTTAGAAAAGCAACTTCCTTGTCTCAAGGAAAAAGACTTTGAAGAAATAATGGTGTTCTAATGTATTGGTGGAAGTTTGTGTGATTCCATTGTCTCCCTAATGGGCGTTAGTTTCAGTAGAGCTTTCCCACTGCCCTCTGATCCTTTCATCAGACTGGTAAGAGTCAGTCTCTTATTTCTTCTAAGAGCGCTGTCTTGTCAGAGGTTTGAATATTCCAGGACTAATCATAGTTAGGCAATACTATTTTTTTGAGTTTAAGACAGCAGTAATTATAAACTTCTCACCAACCGGGTTTTGAATAGACGTGACTCCTGACAGTTAGTATGGTCACCTGTTAGGTTTCAAGAGTCTATTCCTATTAACTCTGGAGCAGTTCTTGGAGTTGTAGCAGCAATCTTTATGACGTGTTAATGCCATTTGTCTTCTAGAATGCTACATGTGTGTATGTTAAGTCTCTTCATACATATTTGGTAATATTATATATATATGTTTTCAGTTAGTGGAAATGAAATAATTTGCTTAATTCTCAGAAATGTAAGGTGTGTTTGGTTTTTTTAATAATTTGAGTTATTCTAGTTTAAAGTATTTTTGAAAACATTTAATTTGGAAGTATCACTCAGATTCTGACTGTTAGATTTAACGCGATTGCATTTGGTTTGCTCGTCAAAAGTGAAGAACATTTAATATTTATTCATAACAAAAGTATTAGAGAAGCTGTCAATAAATTTTCCATCATAATTGAATCATAGGATATCTAAATTGTTGATAATATGATCTGCTCGTTAAACAAAAGTGTCTGGAGAAAATGATGGATTAATTGACTGATGGCTAAGGTTTCTCTCAAATATAATGGTTTACCCAGTTTGATTTGATTTGTGTAAAATAACTTTCTCTAATAAACAATTTGCTCAGAGGCAATAGAGGAAATGAATGGTTATCAAACCAAACTTAATTAGTCTCTCCTAGATTGATATTACTTGGGGAGTCTTCGTTTTAATTGTGGAGAGCTGAATACGAAGAGTTTGGTTCATTATATTTTTCCTGTATAAATACTATTGTGTAACTACCTATGGAATATAACATGTAAATTCATTTTAATAAATGCTTGTAAAGTGAATTAGCTAATTATGCCAGGCTAAAAATGATTCCTTTAATTATTTTAGGTATTTAACTAGTACTTCAATTTTATTATTGTTAGTCTGTAAACATAATTTGTATTAGCTCTGCCAAACTAATTAGAATATATAACTTAAACAGTTTCAGCAGTTTTGTAATGCTCATAATGCACTTTTCTCTCAAAAACACATTTCGGTTTTAAAAAAATATTGAAATGGTGAAGAAATTGTTGATATAGATTTTTCAAATTTGAGGAAGAATAATTTTTTCTGAAAAATGCAATTTCAGAAAAGTTTTTATGGTTTGAGACTCTGGAATATTTGTCAAGAGAAGGAAAAATCCCTTTCTTTTCCTCAGAGACGGTGTCAAACTTAAGCCATTAAGTAACAATTTTGTGGAATTCCAGGTCATGTTATCCATATGTAATATAAACCACAAATATGGTCACATTCCACTGCTTTCAGAGCTTCTGCACAAGCTGAATTGCACCAGGTGGTGAAAATCTGCACGTTCAAACTAAGAAGAGTTGGTCTTAAAGGCTTCCAGTTCATATAACGTAAATAATTTTCTCTTTTCTTTAAAAAGAAATTTAAAAAAATTCAAAACATCTGTAGGAGATTTACAAGATTTTAATATAAAATGTACATGAGAGGGCTGTTGGTGGAAGCTGAGTAAGTGTGGAAAGCAAGACATTCATGAAGAGTAATTTAGGTATTCTTAATTGTATTCCTTCATGATTAATCTTGGGTTTATAAACCCAGAAATTAATCTGGTTCCTTGTTTCTTCTCACACATGAAGTTTGTATTTCGACAATCTGTTACCTCAGCTTTCCTTAGTGTAGGAAACTACAGGTATCTGAAAATGCGTGGAGCAGATGAGGAACATCCTTCAGTTTTGCCATTGAAGGTGGGTGCGTGCTGAGACTTGGAAAAGTAGAGATTGATGTGCAGAAACTGCTGCTGTGAAGTGCAGTGCCCTGGCATATCTCTGTGAGTGACAGAAACCTACTGCAAGTGGCATCTTGGGCATATCTTTGGAGCAGACACATGAGCAAACACCACCTTTGGTGTTCTCAATTACTGTTCTCTCAGAAATTCCCCCTGAGATCTGGGCACTTTGGTTTTCCTCATGTGCTGACTCTCAGGCCATCAAAAGAATAGATCTGTAACAGGTATCTATATGTATATATGTATATAATACATGTATATATGTATATATGTATATATATGTATATTCCTCACTGGCAGGACTCACTGTGAGCCTCAGAGAGGATTTTGGGACCAAGATACTGAGAATGTATTGTAGTCTTTGGAGTATTGTAGGTTGATGAAAACAAAGTGAAGTCTAGCAAGTCCCTGGACACTATTTACATATGAAACTTTATCAGTTAAATCTCATTAAAGTCAGTGAGAGTCTCACAAGTACCTTGAGGTTGAACCCACATTTTCACTTCAGGATTGTGGGAGCTGTTGTTATATAGCACATCTCCCTGTTTATGGTGGCATGAGAATTTCTCACACCTCAGGAACTCCAGAAATCTGTGCTAATTTCAGAGGTCTCTTCTGCTCAGATTTGGCAGAATCTTTTCCTCTGGCTTTGGAAAAAAATGACCATTGCTTTTCTTTTTTTTTAAAAGCTTGGTTTGGTTTGATTTCTTTGTCATATCAACATCAAATATGTGCTAATTAAGCTGCTCTAAACTTTGTTCCTTGTCCCTCTGAGTGTCCTTCCTGCTGTGACTCAGCAGTGCTGTAGAGAGGCCATGTGGCCACCAAATCAAATCCAGACATCAGATTTTTGAATACATGGACATCATCTTGCTGAAAATACTGTGTCGTGTTGACCTCATGTGCTGTGCCATGAAATCCCTTCTTAGGGAACTCAACCAGGGGCTTGAGTCTTTCCACAAAAATGGGAAGTCTTCACAGCCTACACTAGCACGAGACTTGCCAAGAACTCTGAGAGCCAGGGAAGCAAACGAATTGGATGTCTTACAGGGCAGCAGTTTATTTACATAATGAGCATGTAATGTAAAAATTAAGGTTGAAGGTTAGACTCTGATCCATCCTTACTAGATGTACTTTTGCACTGAAATCCTTGTCATAGGAATTTCTTCCACAGCTTTGCAGCTCATTCTGTACCTAGTCCTTTCTCCAGAACAGCAGCTGGAACACTGCCTCCCTGAGCAGAGGCTGTTCTTGGATTTTGGGGGAGCTCAGGGCAGTGGGGCTGCCCCCCTGGCCAGTGGGGTGGGGCCCTGAGGGCCAAGTGGCCCCTGCTGCTCTTGTCCTGCTGCTCTGTTCTTGCAGACAAAGCTGGAGAACAGAGAGCTCTGTACACGTGGCTGTTCTATCTGGGGTGCAGGGAGGGCATCAGGAATGTCTGTTTAACACTCACTGATCTACAGAGAAATCATCCTGGAGTAGGGATCATAACTAATTGTGGAAGGCAAGGACATCATGGGAACAAGTGTAGCAAGATTGTGTGGCAGTTCCAACTGAGATGAGTAATTTTAAAGATTCTTGGGAATAATTCGTTTGTTTGGTAAACTAACATTTTCCTTTACAAGTCCTTATTTCATTAGGCAATTTTACTGAGTTCGAGTATTGAGGAAATATGAAACAGCACACACATGAATATAGGAAGTTATCTTGAAATATCTAAAACACTTAAGATAAAGCATGAAAATTATTTGTGTTAAAATTAATGTTTAATCTTCAAGCCAGGATAAACACAATTTTGAGATCACATTTTCAAGTTGTAATACTGCAGAGATGTGTGTAATATGCTTAACTCAAGTTAGGTGCAGTTCATTACCATATGCACTATTCTGGATTAGCATATTTCACTTCACTGACCAACACAGGCTGAATATTTGTAATCTCTCTTGTTATCCAACCATACTGTGTATAGTTAGACAGCCATGTATAAGCTCTCATGTTCCATTGGTGTTGCAGTTAACATACAAACACAATGTACAGCAAAAGTCATTATGATTGCTTTTTTGGGTTGTTTAATATTTTTATTCTGATAGTTTTGGCTACAGTTTCCACATACACTTAAGAAGGGTTGTGTTGCCTGTTGTGCTTTCCAAGGAGTATTTTATGGGAACACTAAACTCCTCATTAAATATATCTCAGAACCAATGCAGAAGTTAATGGTTCTCTGCATTCTCTGTTCTCTCTGTTACAGCATAACCATGGCTAACAGTTTGTCCTGGATTTCCTGGTGCTGGACAAAGCATATGAAGCAAACAACTTGAGTCAACGCTGTATTTTACAGTGGAATTCCTTCATGGACCCTTCTTGAGACTCCCATCAGAGTCTTCTGGGAGCAAGGTAGAACTCAAAAAAAGAAAAAAAGGGAAAAAAGTTGAGATATAACAATTCCTAATTTGCTGTGTAGTAATTTTGATTTGAAAGCTAACCGGTTGGTTATTAATTAGAAGAGTAACAATTTTCATTGCACTACACTTTGTGGGTTTTTTATGATCTCTGGTGAAAACTGATTGCATTTTATTAATATTACTAGCTTGATACTAAAGCCTATCACAGAATCACCATCCTTGTTCTCCACTGTGATGTCCTCCCACACCTCACGTGAGGTGACATGTAGCACAGCTCTGACAGCAGCTGGGCTTAAAGGGGCTGTACTTGCTGAGAAGGGAGCAGTTAAGAGTTAAGCAAATCCATATTGCTTATGGAAATCCATGTGCAACACTCTTATTGTCTTAATCGACTTCTAGGCAGGTGCACAACAAACGTGCCTAGTTTCAGAGGTAACAAGTGTGCGTAAATAAATGGAGCTGTTTCCACCACAAACTGGGAATGCTGTGTGAGTTCTTGGCAGAGCAACTCCCTGTCGTGGTTTAACTCCAGCCAGAACTCAGCCCCAGGTAGCCCCTCACTCACTCCCCCGATGGGACTGGGCAGAGAAGTGGAAGGGTAAAAGTGAGAAAACTTGTGGGTTGAGATAAGAACAGTTTAATAGTGGAAATAACACAAAATAATGATAGTAATAATTTGTAATTAAAAGTAAAATAACACAGAGAAATAAAACCCAAGAAAGAAAAATGATGCAAATGGAAACAACTGCTCCCCCCAGACACTCTCTGGGTCCAGGATGTGTCAGTCCCCACACAGCTGCCCCCTGACAACATCCCCTCCCTCCCCAGTTTATTGCTGAGCATGACAGTCTGTGGTGTGGAGCATCCCTTTGGTCAGCTGTCCTGACTCTGTCCCCTCCCAGCCCACTGGTGGGGCGGGATGTGGAGCAGAAAGAGCCCTCAGTGTGGGTGAACACTGCTCAGTGATAAGGAAAACCCCCAGGTATCAACACTGCTGTCAGCACAAATCCACTATAGCCCACACTGGCTACCATGAAGAACATTAACTCTATCCCAGCCAAACCAAGCACGCTTAAGGTGACAAGGCTGAAAGTGCCTTGTATACAAGACATTATAAAAACACAAATAGCTTCGGTTTTGTCATTCATAACTCAGGGAGTATAAAGACATTCTTTCTTCATCTTAACATGTGTGAATCTCTCATTTATGTTGTTAACGTTTCCTAAACTAGAGCAGTCTTTTCTAGGTTGATTGGCAAGCTGGACCAAAATTTTAAAGTTAACCTGCTGAAATAAATTCTGTTAGTTACACCAAAGCAGTGATTACTCTTGGCCATCTTGGTACCCTATTTAAGATTTACCTTCACAGTTTATTATATAGTTACTTGCAGGCTTCCAATCACCCTGCAAGGCTCTGTACTTGATGATTTCATGCTTTTCCTCAGGATAGGAGTAACTGTTTAAAAGGTTGAAGAAAGTAATTAGTTTTAGGATTGAATTAGATAAGTTTATGAATGAAGTAATATTGCCTGGCTGCCTGAAGTAGCAGCAGTCTGGATAAAAAGCCACGGGAAGCCTCTTTCAAGGCTGTGTTCTGCATTACTCTGTTCATGTATATATATATATTCAATGGTTTCTAGTTTAAAATACTGCATAGATAATTAGCAATAAGTTTGAGTTTGATTTAGGAGGTCATTAGGATGTCTTTTGGTTACCTGTATACAGGCTTTGTATTCAGCAGCAGCTGTAAAAATAATTCTTGCTTCGTGGATGAAGTTTAGAATGAAATAAAAACAATCCTTGTAATATTTCAGTCATATAGTAAATGGCATTTGGGGGTAAATAGAGGAGACGACTGCAAGCTTTAATGGAAAAAGGATTTTTAAAAGGATTGTGTCAAACACAGTACAATAACTCTGAGATAAGAAAAGGGGTTAAAGATGCAAAAGTGAAAGAGTGTGCTCTTACCTGTTGCCAAGCGTTTTTTCATGTATGCATTATACCTCTTTTTTGTAATGGTCAGTATTGCCCTTATTGTGTTCTGTTTACATGTCTGACTTCTTGTTTGGATTTTACTTGGTGATTTGGTATTAATTTTTAATGTGAAAGCACTTAGCATTAGGAGTTTGACATTTTGTCTGACCTTAATCACCAAGAGGATCATGAGAGGTTTATTCAGTGGGAAGAGAATTGTTACAGCTCCGACAGAAATGATGGGAAATAAGTAAACAGCCTTTTAAATCTTCACCAGAAATCAATAGAGTTTAAAGATGATGGACGTTGGTGTTTTTTGCTGCTTAAGGACTTCAACCTTTTACGGGAAAATATCTTCTCTGAGTGTCAGCACTTTTTTGCCCAGCACCATGAATCACCACTGCAAATAGAACACTCTGCATAGAGCACTTCATCATTGTTACACAGATGATGTTATAGATCTGTCTCTCTGTGATACTGCAGATGGTTTGTATTTTACACAGAGGTGTACTGCTACTTCACAGCATTGCTAATTAATGGATGGTCAGCAAAATATGTGTATTTGATAATGATCAAGCTGATGAACTCCTGTCTTTATTCTGTCATTGTAGCAGCTGCTGTTTAGAACTTTTGAAGTTTTAGTTCTTTTCTTCCTGTCAATAGAAATACCTTCATTTAAGTGAGAGTTCTCAACTTTTAATAACTGAGAGTAAGAGCTCCTCTGAAGTCTTTGCATCAGCAGGCCTTTAAAGACCGGCAGGTTTGAACAGTTGCACAGCAAATTGTGTACTTTGGCTTCTCATGAATGATTTATTAGATGTTAGGCTGGTACAGTAGTTAGCAATATATCCAGAAACAGCACTATTCAGACCCAAGTATTCGTACATTTGCATCACCATCCATCATTTGTTGTGCTGTTTGGGGTTTTATTATACAGTATTGGATTCCATTTTAAAACAGCTAAGTATACAGTAAATTATATTCAAATATAGTAAAGTTGCTGTTAAATAGTAATTGAGAGCTTGACTTTCAAGCTTTCAGTTAATTTGTTTGCATCCTTATGCAGCCATTTACTCTGAATAAAGTGAAGGGGATTTAATTTTGATTTGTAGACAACCTTTTATATTGAAAATAACTGTAGTGACTGGAGTTTTATGCTAATATCTAAGCATGCCACATATACTCTTAGACAAAATTGTCCCTTAAGACCTCCTGATATGAAGTGATCTTTGATTTAAGGCTGCAGTACTTTGGCTACAAGTGTGTTCAATGACTATTAAACTGGAGTTATTACATAGCAGCTGATGGAATATTTTCTGTAGTTTATCTCCATTGATTAGCCATATTGAGTACAGAGTGGTAAAAAACATTCCAAGCTGTTCCTCCTTCTCCTGGTGCAGCAGTCGGGCCCTGCACTGCATTTGGCTTTGTGCTCTCCTGGGATTGCAGTGGTGGAGCTGGGACAGAGCCAGAGCAGAGGGACAGGACGGGGAAACCTGGCCCTGGCAGCTCGGGGCTGAAGCTGAGCCCTCCTGAGATCCCTGGGATCATTTGCCTGCATGAAGAGTGCGTGTGTGTGCAGTGAGTGTTCACGTTGTCTCCTTAGCCAGCTAATGCATTGCAGTGTGCCCAAATGTGAGAACAGTGCGTGGAAGAGAAGGAAAATCTTCCAAGCACGACAGGTCTGTCGACATTTTCCTACATTTCATCGACTGCATGGATTTTTGTGGTAGTATGTAGTCTTAATATTCACTAAACTAGCAGAAATGGCAGTGATATTTCAGGACTGGGATCTTATTTTTGGCTTTTATGTCCTTAAGTACAAATCCTCCTTTTTAATACGGAACAATACACAGCAAAGGAGCACAGAAAAGGGGAATATGCACATGATATGCTTGCTCTAGCTCACATGAAGTAGTTGGGCTGATCGGGTCCTAGGTTTGCCGCTGACAGTTTTGCCTGCTTTGTGTAGATTTTGATTTATTCAGGGAATTGTGCTCTGTGATGGCAGGCTGAAGTTTTGCCTTTAATTGGTTTTCATTATTTTAAGAGGAGAGACATAGATACTTGATGCTGGGTCAGAGACATTTCTTTCAGGGCCGGAAGTTTGGACTTCTTTGGAGATTTTCCCTGGATAGCAAGCACTTCTCTTCACGTTTTTTCACCCTTCAGCATCGTTGTCCTTTCTAGCATTTTAATATTTGCCACATATCAATGTTGAGTAAGGATTTTCTTTACTAGTCTTTTTTTGATGATTTCATATAGCTTTGCTAAAGATGAACAAGCTTTCTGTGGATCGATTACCCAGTGAATCCCCCAGTAGCAAGTTGTAAACTTTATTTTTATTTATTTATTGTTTTAATTTTTAAACCCATTTATTAAGCTCATCTTACTTTCACATTGCCACCTGCTTTGGCCTGTCCCGTTGCAAACATGGGGTACCAACTGTGTGAGCTCCCCCTGTTTAGCCAGTGGTTACAGCTGCTTGAGAGAGATCCCTGCAGAGCAGGACGGATGTGCTGCAGGGCTCTTGGTATCAAACGCAGCCCTTGCCTGGCCCCGGGTGAGCCCTGAAAAGGAGGGCTGGGATGGGCCGGGATCGATCGCCCTAAGTGTGTGTGTGGGAGGGGAGGGACGGGGCAAAATATGCTGGGGAGGGAAAAGAGCTTTTTAAACTAAGGATGCTGCTGGCACGGGAGCAAATGGATATGGCTATCAATAACCTTTGGCTAGAAATTCAAAAATGGTTTCTACTCATCCAGAAGAGCCTCCCACAGGGGGAATTATGGAGGGAAAATTATTAGCAGATTTTAAAATGAAATTTGAGTGATTTATAAAAGGATTAAGGGACATGATTGCCTCTGTTGGTCTGAAACTGTATTCGGCATCCACAAGGTCTCTTCTAGATATTTTAGGTCTCTTTATAGACTTTAACTCTTCTTTAATACATTTGAATCATATAGAGGTTAATTTTACATTTCCCTTTAAAAATCTTGTGTTAATACTTGTGTATCTATGAATATAGAGCATAACCAATGAGATTTCTGTCTCCTTCTTTTATATGAAAATAACCTCTAAATCACATACTCTCCAGTTGGAGAGAAAGGGAAGGTAGGACTTGTGCAAAAGGCAGTGTGTTCCTGCCGATGGAGCAGCATCACTGAGGAGATGCAGCCGCTGCCCTTATCTCTTCTCTGCCTGATTTACCTCCTGAGCTGGCAGTGATTACTGTTTGCATGAATGCAGTGCAGGAGTCAAAACAGGATTTTATTCATCTGTGCTCTGTAATATAAGGCTGGTTAGGTTTGAAAATAGTACTGCTGTTCTGCAGGCACCCCAGCAGGTGAGTGTGGTGCTGAGAGTCTCGGAGGGGGCTGTGTTGGCTCAGCTGCAGTTTGTGCGGGGCACAGACCGAGCAGAGCACGCTGTGCCTCTGCAGGGCATCCCTGCCTGCTCTTCTGGGGAGCGATGCAAGTGGGTGTTTGGCTGGAAGTGTGAGATTGGCACAGGTGCCATAGAGCTGAGTGGGATGCTTGGTCCTGTGCTTTTTCTGCTTTATCATCTCAGATTTTTGTTAAATTGCAACATTTCTTCTTCTGCATTGCAAGTGCATATTATGCATGGAGTGTGTAAGATCTTTTTGCTGATCTTCTGGTTGAAACCATTGAACAGTTCATTTATGATGTAATGGTTGTTTTCCCTTCCCTTGCCTTATAAGTGGTTTGTTATGGTAATTTTCAGATGGCTTTTAAATTCATATCTATTGTGCTGGTGGGTCATTAAGACCCTGAGACTCCTTTGCTGAGCGGCTGAGCTCAGTGTTAGAGGGGAGGGGACTTAAAACATAGCAAAGTGTCGACCCTTCCTCAGTGGTCATTTTGTTGGATATTAATCAGTAACTTGTTTTGGATTGACACCCAGTTATTGATCCCTTGATTTAATTGAATAAAAATCATGAAGCAGAAGGCATTGGGAAGGACATACAGAGCAATCTGTTCTCTGAATGAGCGAGGGCTGTAGCTCCGAGGGTGACAGGGTGACAGGGTGGGTGGCAGTGCCACTTGTGGGGGGCTGGAGGTCCTGTTCCCGTGTCAGGGTGCTGCTGTACAGGGATCACACTGCTGTGCCCCTTCCCCAGCCAGGCGTGTGTCCCTGGGCTGCGGCCGGGCCGTCATTAACCCCCTGACCCAGCCTGTAACAGAATGTACAACCAGCTCGGGTTATCAATTACAGTCACACTCCATTGAGAGCTGCCCAAAGAGGGCTCCTTAGGAGCAAAAAGACATCATTATTTGCTCATTTCCTCAGAATGTAGCAAAAGAGGTTACAATTCATTAAATCAGAAATATAAATAATAGCTAGTCCATAGATCTCGTATCACTTCATTTTGGTGCCTTGCTCACAGAAGGTCATGGGCAGTACTGTGTCTGTCATTAGCAAGGTTCACAAGTACTTGTGATATAAAACTGAATTAGGAAACGTTTCATAAAAAGTAATTAACATTCTTTAAAATTAGAGAAGTTATCAATTATTTGATGTTTTACTATAGACATTTTGATCCATATTTCAAATGCTTACCCCTTCAGTCTGTGGAAATCTGGGTTTGCACACTTCAGGGACTTAAGAGTCCGTATATTTATTGTAGCTTTGAAGCACAATCATGAATAAAAACAATATTGAGATTATTATCTATTGAGTCTATTAACTGTCCTCAAGTAAAATGAATTTACATATTTATTTCTAATACTAATCAATTATAATGTTTTTCAGCTACTTACTGAATTATATCCAAAGCAAATGACAATCCTGTTAGATTAATTTTTTTATTGTTACACAGTACTGTCTGAAGATGCAGAGTATTTTTAAACAAACTTTTTACATTTGTTTTCCCTGTAATGTACTTCATTCATCATAAAAATGAACAAGGCTATCAGTCAAGGACTGACTGCTTTTTCTTAGGCTGATTGCTACTGTCACCAGTGTTTTACGAATCTGGAAGGATTTCCCTTTAAGAGTAGTTTTTCATTATTATTCTATGAATACAGACAGTAATTTATCTGTCCACCCCTGCAATATCTTATGATAGAGAAAAGAAATCCTATTACACGTCTGTAATATATAGAAGATTTTTAGCATGTGCTTCAATAATTCTTATTTGCTCTTTTCTCTGTTAGTAGTGAAAATTTGATTTTAAAGCCTACTTAAACAAATAAACACAGAATTACTAGAATATGTCATCTTTGAAAGGCAATAAATGTTATTTTCTTGGGAAGACTTGTAAGATACTTTTGATCTTTCACATGATTGTCTTTACCTACTACTAATACCCAGAGTCCATGCATGAGCAATCTTTTCTTGTATTTCCTTTAATCTTTTTCCTTACTTCATTTTTTGTCAGTGTGGATTTTTTTAACTGGTTTAGAGATACTTCAGTCATATTTTTGATTGTCTGTCCATCAGCAGCTAAGGAAGGGGCCTTTAGGAGACCATTTGTCCTGACAAGGAAGAATCCTGATGAAGTTGGGCTTTTTTTTCACCAGCCCACAATTTAAACACAGTCTTATTTTTAAAAAACTTATGCACCCTGTGTAAGACTAGTTCAGTCATGGTACATGAAATCAAAATGTTACATTTCTTTCTGTAGCCTTACTGGTTAGATTTGGGAAAAAAATATATATATTTAAGTCCCTTAAAAGAAATTACTGATTCCTGTGTAGAACCTGGGAAAAGCACCTGAACTTTGAAACTCAAGTAACACAAGTTTTTGCTTTAAAATCCCCAGAAAAGGATTTAATTTTTGTTTTTAATCAGGATTTAGTGTTGTGTAGTTTCATCCTCTGTCTTAGCAGAAGGTCCCTGCCGACTCTGGTTGTATTTCCCCAGCTGCAGTTCTGGCTGCTCTGTTGTTCAGAAGGGCAATACAGTTTGCATGAGGTGCTACAGGATTTTGTGAGCAAGCAAAGGGATATGTTGAAGTCTGAGGAAAATCAGTATTTGTTAGTTTAGATTTTGTGTGTCTGGAAAGAATTCTCAAGGGTTATGTGCAAGCACTAACGGAGGATTGCTACCCCCAATTACCAGGGCAACAAATGGCACCCAAATTCAATTCTAAATCTTTGAAACCAATTCAAAAATATTTTATTGCCTGTTGAATTTCTTTCCCTGTCATTCTTTTCTGTCTTCTGTCCCTCTGCTGAACTAATGACTTTGTAATATATTTGCTGAAGAGCTGCTTGAATAGTAGTAAAAGGTACAGTGTTAAAATAATTATCCCTCTCAAATGCATTTGCACATAGGTGATACCTGAATTATACAAACAAAAACCTTCCAGGTTCTTTTTTAGTTTGTGAAGACACAAACTCAGAATCTTGCATAACAGGGTTCCTTAATGTGGGTTTGGGTTTTTTTCCTCTCTCACATCTTAATTAAGAGAGAGGAAGAGTTTTCTCCTTAAGGATAAATGTATAAAATACAAACTAGGCTTCCACGTCTGAACAGTATTTTCTGCAGCAATATTTAAGGTACATGGAATGGAAGGGCACATTGACTTAATCTTTGGAAGCAAAGAGCATTATTAATGCCATGGAAATCAGCAGAATCTGAAAATCAGATTACTTAATATTAGAATCTCTTCTCTTGCATTTGGGAACCTAAAACTTGCTTTAATTCTCAGCTTTATCATTTCACATTCTTAAAGTTCATTTCTTCCCTCAATCTGAGAGTGATATATGGTTGCTCTGTTATAGATCAAGCAGTGTGTCATCTTTCAAACTTACTCCATTTTTTCTAACATTTCTATCACTTAAGACCTTGGTTCTCAAAATGAAGGCAAGAGAAGATGAATGTGTATGTATGGAAGAACTCTCAACTGGACCCACCCCCAGGTATCTGAAACTTTGCAGTTCTCAAAGTTTAATGAATGTTTATTGTGCTCAGCAGAGCAAATCTGAAAGGTCAAATGAAAACCAAACATATTATTCCACTGAGTTTCATCACTGTGCCACTACTGGTATTACAGAAAAAAAAAAAAATAAATCCTTTGGTCCAGAAATTTATGACTGATGCTGTGGTTTTGTGCTGTATAAAACAATCTGAAGCGAACTGCTGATCAAATGTGGCATTATCTGATTAAAGGTAAAGGGGAAAAAACCCATCCTTAAACTCACAAGCAACCACTTGAACCAGAATTGACCCTCCAGCTGTAATTCTGTATGGTCAAGAGGCTCTGTGCACAGCCCCTGTGGGTGTTCCTGTGCTGGGAGTTGTACCAGTTGCTGCCACCCAGCTATTTCTGCTGCACAAACAGAATGGGGATGTTTGCATATATTTGCTTTTTTTGCTTCTTCACCACAGACTTTTCAATCCTCAATCATAATTTTTGAGATACTTGTACTATATTTATGGATATGGTGGCAAAACCTGTTCTGTTGTAGAAGATAGTGTAGAAAAATCACGAGAGTTCTGTGTTTGTCAATTGTCCCCTGCTGGCAGGGCCACTGAGCACACTGTGCACTGAAAGGGACAACGTTCAGTGTAACCTAAATAGAACCTAGTATCAGCTTGGTGTATTGGAGGGTTCAGTCAGTTCTGGACATCACAGAAAACCCCATCACTAAGGAGATATTGTCTGAATGTGCAAATTCCTCTGTTTGCAGGCTCTGCTTTTTACTGGGTTTTGTTACAGGAGCATCATCACAATTGGACAGGAGGACTTAAAAATTCTTTCACTCTGATCTAATTCTGCTCCTGAAGTGAAGGGATACTACGTGCAAGGTGGCCATAAGTTCTCCTATTATTGCCTTCTGTTGGCACCCCCCATACCAGAGTGTGAGGTCCTCCTGCAGCGCCGTGCCCAGCGTGCCCCCACACCCAGCAGGGCACTCCCCGCTGGGGCAGGCATCTCTCCTCATCTGCCCTGGGAACTGTGACTGTTACACCTTCTCATCTCTCAGAGTAAATGAAACAAGGAAGGTCATGAGGCGTGTTTTAGCCTAGATATACTCAGATATAAATAGCCCAAGGCACTGTGTATCTACTTTTTTCTAGTGAATTTTGGGTCTGCTTTAAGATTTCTTTCGCTGTCCCCTGGCCTGGATGATGGCTTCAATGGATGTGTGTATTACCCAGTATTAGACATGCACATATACCTTTTTGATTCTTGATTTCAACCTTTTATTATATTCCCAGTGATGTACTGGAGGAAAAGTGTGTTTTGTAAGCAAACGAGTGTGCTTTTGCCCTCCTCAGGTAGTTGGCACATGTGGGGATGAGCACAGGCCGACTGACACACCTGCATGCTCAGGTGGGCGATTCCAGCAGGGCTCTTCGGAATTTTTGTGGTCCTTTAAAAGATTCCAGGATACAAATATGTGCAAATAATGTGAGTGTAAAAGAAGTAGGTGGCTATGTAAGCAGAAGGAAAATGTGCTGGGTTTCGTTTGCTCCAAGCCAAAGGAAGGAATGTGCCACCAGCTGTTGCAGTGTGTCACCGTGGAGCCGAGTCCACAGGCACAGGCAGGTCGTGGATGCTCGTGCAGACTGCGCTGTGGAAGGGCTGCCCTCTGCTCGAGGGGCGCTCACAGCAGTTTCTGTTGGTGTCAGACAGGGGTGATGCTCTCCTTCTCGGCTGCACTCACTGTGCTGCAAGCCCTGCCCACAAAGCTGGATAATGAGCAGTGCAGTGCAGAGGGGTGATTGATGGTGGCTGGTTCTGACAGCTCCAGGGCCGGGATTCCCAGGGCATCGCGGCGCCGCATTAGCATGCTGACAGCTCAGCATTTAGGACATTATGGTAATTTATCCTGCATATGCTGTCACCTGCACTGTCAGAGTTTCTTTTTAATGATGGTATAACTATTTTGTTTGTTTGTACTGCATTCTTTTCATTTGGCTAATGTCTCCTCATTAGATTGCACCTAGTAAATGAGAGTAATTAAGTGTTTCCTATAGCTCAGATGCAATGATTAAGTTGCAGAGTTGGTGCTGATTATGTTTTGTCATTTATCTCTATTAATCTGAGAATAATCCAGATGATGAACACACACAATTTTTTTAGCTAATGTTCAATAGATGAAATTTATACCTTCTCAATGGAGCCAAACAATAAGTGTGTATTTATATATAAATAGTAAGTTACTGTACTTGTATTTCAGTTAAATAAACATAAAATTATCTGTACATCTGAGGAAAAAACCCAGAACATCTATTGACTATAGAGATTTTCACTTTTTTAAAATGTATTTTTATATGGAAAACTACTATTCATAATTAACAGTTCAGTGATTCTCTTTCTTCTGCTGTCTCAAGTATCTACAGAGAATCCTATGGCAATATTTTTGAAGATTTTTTCCCCTGTATTTATTGTCTGTGTTTGTTGCTATTAATTCTAGGATACAAATCTCATCTCTAGTAGCAAAATGTATTTTTTGTATAAACACTTCCAAATTACTCAGTTTAAAAATAAAAATATTGCACTAATGCATCAAATGAACCACCTCACAATAATTTGTAAGTCTTTATTTAACTTTCAAGGGGCAAATAGAGATTTAAAATTAGCTTCAGCTTTTTCTTCAACACATAAAGTAGCAGTAATTAATGTTGATACAAATAGTAAGGGCAACACTCTTATTTCAGGAACACCCTGAGTTGTTTTATGATGCTCCTTTGTTTTCCTGGGTCTGTGAACTTCCTAGCACATCACACTGTTTCTTCTAAACATGTAACTGGAGGAAGGCAAACAGCACAGCCCCATGATATTTTGGGCCTTATACATCACAACTCAGATTGGTTTCAAAAGAAGCAACTTCTGCATGTCTCCAGTTAAAAAACTGCTCCAAAATGTAGCACTGGCAGTTGGAATAGCAGCTGAAGGAGAGACCCGGGGCTAGTTTGAAGTTTCTGTTTAATGTGTATTAAAAAATGAGCTGGGCAATTTTTTAAGGCATGTCTACCATACTGTGTTACTGCTCAGGAGAGGAATGTGTGTCCATGTGGTATCAGAAACACTTGTGTTGTGAGGAGTGTCACTGAACACCTTGGAGATGCAGCCAGTAGCCCTTTGCTGCAGGCATCATTCCTTGAGTGCTGGGTTTACAGTGGGATCCCCAGACACAGTACAGTTTTATTTGGAACACTTTGTCTGATTTGGACAACTATTTCTTCCTCAGTGTTTTTCCCTGAAATAGCTCCTGGCCCTCTCTGGGGACATATCTCCCTGGACACTGTTGTGCAGTGGTTCACTTTCGTTACTTGAGCTCCAGAGCTGCCCCCCAGAAGGCACCTGGGCTGTTTGGGTCTCCAGGGTGGGCTCCAGGCACTGCCCATGACCAGCCCCTTTGAGACCCAACTGCTTTCACTGCTGAGGAGCCAAACCTGAGCTGGGTTTTGTCCAGAGCGACTCTTTGTAATGCTGTGAAGACTGGCCAATAAAACCATCCAGATTTGTCATTTGTCCCTGGTTTTGGTTGCTGCCACCCTCACCAGTTGAAGAGGGGGAGACAGTGGATTTGAGCTACAGAAGGGAAGTGGGAGCTGGACACAGACAGCTGTGAGGGCATTGGGCATGGTGTGCAGAGACAGCTGGAAAGTGCTGAGCAGGAGAGCTCAGGGGTCTGATGTGCATGGTCCAGCCTTAGCCCAGAAATTTAAGGGGTTTTTTTCACTTCTGTGCACATATATTGGACTAGCTGAGATTTTTCCAATGTCTCTTCTAGATGAGTGCACAATTATTTAAAGATTCAATTTTCTTTTTTTAATACTTCAAATTGTGTTATTGATAAACTGGGTAGACTTCTAGCTTGAAATATATGGTAGTGAGATCAAATTGTTGCTCATTAGAAACTCTTTTCTTCCTGTGAGCATCAATTTTAGGGCTTCAGCATTCTTTCTGGAAAAGCAAATACTCTGCTCTGTGTATGTGGGTCAGTTCTAGAGTAGCTTCTTAATATCCCATGTCTGGAATTCTGTTATCTTTTCTCCTGGTTGGGTCAGGAAGGCAGTGGAAACAGGCAGTGATGGCTGCTGGGCTTTCATTTCTTTGTGACTGGTAAATGAAACACATGCAGCCTCACCAAACTACATGACTAATGACAACCTCCAGTGGCTCCTGCAATCAAAGATTAATTTGCTTTATCAAGTTTAAAGAATAGTAGGCGATAAATCATGTCAAAAAGAAATAATCAGTGGCAGGCTGATGTTCTCTTGCACAGCGGAGGACAGGTGCAATAGAGGATTCATCTGCCATAGACTGTTAATTTTGTTCTCATGCTGTTGTGTTAATTTTTATTTAGTTGATTTTTAAGTCCAACAGGATGCATTGCCAACTAATACTTTTGTCCAAAATGTATAGTATTGGTATTTAGCTCTAAAATTAAACATGTTTAGAGTCTATCACTTGACATCAAAATATTTTCCACTTAATTCCTTTAATAATTGATGGATATATTTCATTCCCATTGGGTTTGCTGTCTTGGAGCACAGCTTAATGTGGACAGGAATAAAAATGTGCTGTATGTACCTACTGCATACATAATATATTTTTTCCCCTACTGTTGATTCTTGTTTAGCCACATCTCCTCTCTTGTTCTGCCTGTGGGGGAAGGCTAATGTTAGTCCCAGCAGTTACTCTGCTGCCACAGTTGTTTTGGATGTGGGTCTCTTCAGTGGCAGACTGGTGATACTGGGCAGTTCTGGACCCGCTGGGGGACTTGCTGCCATCCCTGGCACAGCATGGGAGGGATCAGCAGGGAACAGCATGGAGTTCTGTGTGCTTCTCTCTTAATGAAGCAGTTCAGAAACAGCCTCTCTGTCACTTGTGCAATTACTGAATACAGTCACCTCAATAAAACCTGCAGTTAAAGAAATACCACTGTAGTATGACATGGCAGGGCGTGATGCTGACCGACCTGCACTTATTGTGAGTCCTGTTGTACGGAAAGCAAGGGCTGCAGCTGTTTACTTTTCAAGGAAAATACAAGTACCCTCTGCTGGCTTGGCACTCCAGCCACACGATTGTTGACCATTTTCAGCCTGCATTTCAGTTAAACCATAACCCAGTAACGTATTTGGCAACAATGTTTTCTGTGTTTCAAAGAATTTTAGTAACGGAATAATGCATATTCTGTAAACTTCCATCCTGCATAGCAATGTTGTGGAATTTCCTACTAATATGGGAGCCCTCTAGTGGCATTCCCCGTGCTGGAAGTGTGGTCACAGCACAGGGATGTGCCGTGTGCCCTTGGAGAGGTCACACAGCACAGAGGAGCCCCGGCCGGGCGGCTTTGGGGCACCCCAGATACCTCCTATGAACCCTTTAACACTGAGGGAGTTGCATTTTGCAGGGAGAAAAATTGTAAAATAACCAGCTGCAGTAGCTGGCTCTTGCACGTACCATAGCTGGGCTTACCAGGACCCGCCTGTCCCAGTCCGATCATATTTAGCTCAAAAGAGGTAATGCTTATTGTGCATATATTAAAAGTTACGTTGTAGAAAGATTAAAACATTTTTGAAAAAGGCTTTCTTTTGAAATAGAAGATTTTGTGTGGACGTTGAGCTTGCCAAAAGCAGATTTGAAGCGAGCCCTTGGCCACGGAAGGCTGGGTGTGTGGGCGCAGGGAGCTGCGGTGCCCGTGGCTGCCCTGGAAGGTCGCAGTGCCCTGCCCACCTTCCTGCCCCTGCAGGTCTGTGTGCCATCAGCCTGCGGGAGCAAGTGCTGAACGGTGAGCGCAGAGCGCTGTGACAGGGTGTGCGCCGTGTTCTGTAGGTCTGTGTCTTCCCTGCCCCACTTGCAGGTTTGTACCTGGGCTGGGCTGGGCCCTGCTCCCCAGAGACCGACTGCTGCTGCTGCTCCCTTAGTCCTGCTTCGAGTGCCGCAGGAATTAAAGCAGGGACGAACTGGCGAGTCCTTAAAGTCCAGCTGTGTGAAAAATGGCCTCTCTCTCTTTCTGTGTTCTTTAATTTTATTCTTGGTAATGCAGACTTCTGAAACGATAAAGCAATACTGCTCCGATTGCTTTGTGCCATTCTGCAGGTGCTGGAAAGCTGAAAATAGAGATTATTTCTCCAGTAAAATCTGACTATTCAGTCAGTCTGCCTTGAAGCAGGGAGGAAAGAAATCACTTTTTACTTCTTTGTGTTTATCTTGAATTACTAAAAAATTCATATTGACCTTTTTTCCTGGCTCCCAATCTTTAATGTAAAAGTATAATACATAAATGAGTGATTAAGATAATTCTCAGAGCAAAAGCTTAAATTAGAATTAAATGTGAGTCCACATTAGTGATTCAATTTAAAACTTTCAATGGTTAAACCAGAACTACGTTAAAGTAAGTGTTCTAAGAAGCAGCAAGGCTGTCACTGAGCTGGGCTGTGTCTCTCTGGCACTGGGCAGAGATCAGCCCCTCGACCTGCTGGGGATGCTCTGTCCCAGCAGCCCCACGTGCTGCTCCTTGTCTCTGCACACTGCTGGCTCCTTTAAAAGCCGTTCAGATGTTAAGGTAAGAAATGCCTCTAAAGCCACCTTAAATCACATTGTGGTGTTGGTGGAAGGAGGAGGGAGTGCTTAGCAATGGTTCTTCAAAAGCGCAGTCCTCTCCCAGCCAGAATCACACGTGCTGTCCGGCACCGGCTGTGACCGTGGGGAGTGGCACAGGATCACTGTTCACTCCCACCACTTCATATGCCATGGCTTGGTATCTTCTCTTACGCCAGGGTTTAGAGTGCAGTGCAAACCACGATTGAAGACCGTCAGCCTGGAATTGAGATCGTTACACTTATGGCTGTTTTACTGTGATGTTACTCATGCAGAAGTCCTGGCCATTCCTAATACAGCAGTGTCTCTGGGAATGGATTTGGGGAGCGAGATGAGAATAGTCTGCATTTGTTTATTTTGGGCCAAAAAATAAAAATAACCCCCTCTCAATTTTAATCTATAATTCTGTAGCTGAATTAAGACATTTCATAAATGTCTTTCAACAGTCCTTAGGAATACAACTCATCATAGCAGCACTTTCACCCCAGAAAGAGTCTGTAGCTGTCTTCAAGCTGATAACAGGTAAGTGAAGATAGGTAATAAATAATAGTATGGAAAGGCTTCTTGTTTGAACATATTTTGCCAAAAGCACTGAATATGAAGTTGGGTGAGGAAAAGGAGAAACATCCTCTGAGTGTTACTGACATACTTAGGATGACTTAGTGGAACACCTTGTGGCCAACTGTTGCTTTTATTCATAGGTGTTTGAAAGCTCTCACAGCTCCATTTCTTTCACACAACAAAATCAAGAGCTAGTTGTTGTTAATTGTTGAATGTTCTTTTTTATAGTATCTAAGAGGCAGCCCAGGAGCCACTTGGCTTCCTTAGCTTGTGTGTAATGTGTTCAAAAAATGGTTGAGTCACCAACTTAATATTTGAAGCAGTATAACTTAGGTTAATCTGTGGAGAGCTCGAACCTGGGAAGGCTTGGGGATTTTTTCGCTTATGAAAAATAGTATTTCAGTTAAAACAGAACCACAAATACACATTTTCTCCAGACATCTGGTTCAGATTTGTGTTAGACTTTGTGTGTGGTGTACCAGGGTGTGATTTTTGTACCTAATTGGATTAGTAGAAGGCAGAACAGCTAGTGCATCTCTGTGCATCTGCCCAGGAAGGAGCAGTGATAAGTTGTCTCACCCAGGCAGTGCACAGGCTGGGGCAGTGGAGACTGTTATCTTGTCTATAACCATTTTCCATATCCTGAAATCAAATTTGCAGAACAAATAGCATTTGGGCTGTGCTTCATGTTTCATTAGATACGTGCATCCTCCCAAAATTATTTTTATCAGGCTATATAGAGATCTTTCTGGTATTTACTTTTGTTTGCTTATAGAGTAATCGAAAAATGTTTGTAATGTAGATCTGTTTCACATACACAAATATATTTTTCAAGTACACTTTCAGACTTAGATGTGCTTTTGTTAAACATCAGAGGAAGGCAAACAGTTGTGTATATTTGTCCACTTGCCCTTCTTCTGAAGCAAAGAGGGGCAAAACCCCCCAGTATTTCAGTGTTCTGTTTCACCTTGGTTTCATCTGTATCATCATTGTTGGAAGAGCTGGTAGTTGGCATCAATTTGGATCAGAAGAACTGAGTTAGGAAGGCCACGAGGAAGGTTCCACATTATTTCTCCAGAGCATTCTCACTACTGAAGAGTTGTTTCTTGAGGCATGTAGCTCTATTGAGAAAGATGTCTTCTGGGAAAAAAAAGTTTTATTTCTGAAGCAGGGTTTTATATCAATTTAAGTATTAAATGATTTGTATAGATATCATCTACACAATGGTGTGGCTTATTGCAAGATATGTAGAAACCGAGGTAGGTAAGTCAATATCAAATCATAGTATTCTAGATTTTGTAAGAATATGCAGAAAAACAGATGATTTAATTCACATTAATAGAATACACTATTGAGTGAGCTCTTAACAGCACAGGTCCATTCTAGTTTATAACCAATTTCATTCTAATCTGCTGAATAACAGCACCTTTCAGATCGTTATTTAGATTTTAACACAATTATAGCATTTAACATCTCATGATACGTGCTGTTTAAGCTAAAAAATGAGCTTTGCAATATCCCATAGAATAGGTGAGTCAGCAGCTGATGATGGCACATCCAGCTTTCCAGCTCGCTCTGCTTCCGAGGTGCTTCAGATTCTTTAACTCTTGAGAGAAGCCTTGTCTGACAGCATCGTGGTACCTGTCAGCTTTGAATAGATGTCATTATTGTGTTTGCTTAAACCAAAATACTGCTCTATGTTTTGTTAAAGACCATTGTTTTCACGTTACCATAAGAAGATGGTGGTCCTTGAAGGGCTGGGTGTGCCATGCAGGTGATATGGCCGCGCCACCGGTCCTACAGGAGCCCTGTGTGTGTCCAGCACGTTGGGCTGCCGTGGCTGCTGCCACCGGTCACCAGAGGCTGCTCCTGGCCTCTGGGCTGTGAGCCTTTGCTGTATTCACTGCTGTGTGCCTCAGCCACACGTGGGATGAGATGGCCCTTCTTTGTGTTGTCCCGCATTTGTCTCTCTTAGCCTGGGTGCCAGTCTGTTTCTCCAGCCAGAGACAAGGCAGTGTGTTTGCCTGTGCACCACTTCAGGGTGTCACTCTTTTGTTTCTGACTTTAACCTCAGAAGCTGCAGTCTGAAACTTCCCATGTGTTACTGAGAATAATCATTGATCAAGTTTCTTGACCAATTTTGATTGATTGGTTTCATTAGTGTCTATTACTTCTGTAAGCTTTTTGATAAATACTCATTTAACTATAATTCTGCTCCCAGCTGGTGATCCAGAGTTAGATCAATTACTGTGTTATCTGTACAGCATATTTGTGTTTGTAATTCCTTGACTTACAGCAGGCTGTGTCAAATTTTGGCTATATTTTTAGTTGCGTAATTTCAGCAAAAAGCTTAATATTGACAACTTTCTCTTCAAAATACACCTCTCAAACACCTTTTTATGTTCATAGGATAGATCAGATTGTTTGTTTCTCCTAAGCTCTTGCTTGATTTCAGAGTCTTGTGTTTTAGCTGAAATTCTTGGTTGAAATTAGGAGTTGATGAATTTTCAATGTCTGAGTATCACTAGGTGTTTTTATGCTCAAAAATGTCTGCAGGCCCTCTTGAACCAAACTGTTGTTTCTAAGGGTCCTATTGAATTCTCTCTCCACCCTGCAGCACTTTGTGGGCATCCTGTTCGTCCAAGGACCCTCCTGGTACAGACACACCAGGCTTCATTCACTCTTGATTCTCTACCACCTTAAAATTGCACCTATATTTCATCCCCACAAGTAGACAGACTAACCTGAATTAGGAGACCACAGGCTCTGCTTTTTTTGTTGTCCTGGCTACCTGGTTTGTTAGACCTCTTTTTTGTCTGCTTTAGGTAAGGAATATCTTTGTCTTGGCCTTTTAGCTGCTGATGCAAAATACAAGAAAACACGTATTCTCGAAGTAAACCTTTGGTTACCATAGGGAAGGGTAGCCATAGGATTAAAGGAGAAGTGTCTGAAAACTATTGCATCAAGCAGTGCTCAGTCAGAGTGAGAGATGTGCCCCACAGCATCTCCGCTCAGAGTGATGGATGGTCCAGGGGTGCTGGGCTGAGGGAGGAACTCACAGTCCTGCTGACATGTCAGGGGTGTTTGCTTAATGGGAATAGCAGCATCTTAAACATTGTATGAGTATGGAGTTAAGGTTTGTTTTCATGCTCAGTTAAAGAGCTGCCATTTTGGAACTACAGAGGAAAAGTTGTGTGAGCAAAGCAAAAACAAAGCTGCCGAAGCTGTAAAAATCACTGCAAGTGGAGGAAATTAATATTACAGCTACACATCTGAAATTCAGATGGATGATGATATAGAGACAATTAAAAAGAGTGTAATGCTTAGTTTATTGATTTATGACACAATCAAATTGCAAGGAATAAATGTCTGAAAATACCTGGGCACGTCAGCCTAAAAATAATGCAGATGGAAAGGCAAAGACTGCTCTGTGCCCTCAGCTGTGCGGGTTGGGTTGGCCACCGAGCAAAAAGAGTTAAGAACAGTTCAATGAGCTTAATAGATACATCTGATTTAATTTTTTCTTGGAGAGATGCATGATGAAATAAGACTGCAGGGGTTTTTGTTTTAAATCCATTTTAACAAAAAAATCCTTTCCCAAAGCTCTGATACTTACTTTAATTAAAAATACAAATCGTGGTTTGCATGGTATGTGCTGGAGAATTATGGTTTTATATTACAGTAATGTGTTGCAATTATTATTGAAAACCTTATTTAATTTTTAGATTCAGGTGTAAATCAATGTTATCATGCAATAATTGAAAAATGGTGCTGACTTTTTTTCCTGAAGGTAGCTTGAAGGGCATTAGTTAAAAATGCCATTTATTTTAAAAATACTTTTCACCTAACCTGCTGAGGCAAATTTTATGTTTAGTTATGTAAATCCATGGGCACACTTTAAAAAGTTATCTTCTGGTTAATCTCCTGTGCAGCCCCTGGTTCACACTTGGCTCTTTAATAAAGGGTCAGATTTTATTTATGTGGTTAAATAGAACATAAATGTAGACACTTCATACGATGTACCATGTAAATGTAAGCCTTTGTAGTTACAAGTTTTTGTAGCTGGAGAATTGTTTTAAAAGGCATGTAATTTATTAGCTATCAGTAGCTGCTTTATTGCCTTGCCGCGCTGCAGTAATAAATAAAAGAAAGTGAGCTGATTTTACAAATGGCACACAAGGTGCACATTTTGTGAAAAAAGTCTTTTTTTAAAGAATTGGCATTAAATCCTTTTTTGTGATGACAAAGAGGCTAAGAGTGCAAACTGTATTTTCTGTTTATCGAAAACAGAGTCTCTTTTTCTCGAGGGCATTTTTTCCTATGATCATCAAGGGATTTCAAAAGCAATAAAGTGTGGAATCATTGTTCGACTTGAACAGTATTAAAACTTAGGTTTTAATTTCAGTGAAGTAATAAGATTTGAACCTGTCTCACATTACAGCACTGTAAGGCATTTAGCAATTGTATTTTAAAGGAGGTTTTTAAAATGCAGCTCACTTGAAAGCTAACTGTCTGTTGAGTAATTAATAGTTTCTCTTCAGCACAGGCTGTTGTGAATCATACTACGAAATCTTGGTTTTGTTAATAACAAATTAGGATAATTGTAAGGATGTTATTCCTAATTAGTTTAAACCTACAATCTTTTTTGCCCCTTTCTGAGAAGGATTTTCAAATGAAGACAGGTAAATAGACACTGAGGGTTTCAGCAGGATTTTCACCTTAGAATTAAAAAGAAATTATCCATGTTTATCTGTAAATGTCAAGAAACTGTATTTCTTGGTTAGCAGCATTTATCAACTTGCCTCTAAGCAGTGGTGAAGTATTTTATCTGTAACCATACTTTATAGCATTCATGCAATTTCTTTTCCAAAACTGCATGTTGAAGATAATTCTGCAGAGCTTCTCTTTGCTGTGCTGACACGGGGAACCTACAGTGCTCGGTTTGGCACAGATATTCACCAGGTTCAAACCATAAATACTTCTTCAGGTCGGTCAGTGAAATGTGGGCTGAGGAGAGCATAGCAATACCTGTGCCCTGCAGCTGGACACGAGCACGTGTGATTTTGGAGGAGGCACAGCCTGGACACAGGTGCACGAGCCCCGCAGCCGCCGGAGCTCGGAGCGCTGAGCTATGGCCTGCCGGGATGGTGTGGAACCGTAACTGCCTCCATTAGCCATCAGGTTTGTTTCTTGATTTTAGTAGATGGCCTAGACTGTAAATATTAGAGGATCTGAAATAAATCAACACATTATCCTAAGGATACAAAACGTAAGAGCTCTTTGTGGCTGGGAACCCTTGACGGATAGTTGGGCTGAGGCGGCTGATTGCCCGCCTCTCGTCTCTGGCTCCACTGCCGTGCCTGCAGGCAGTGTGGTGTTAGAGTTGTATATTGATGTCAGGGTTACTACTGAGTGGCTAGCAATGACAGATGTCTATAATTACAGGCAATGCTGCCAGTATTTCAGAGGAGCTGGCCTATGTTGAACAATTATCTTATTTCTGGCTTGCCAAAGAGGGTTGTTCAAATTGCTGGTATTAGCTGTGGTGGCTGTAACACCTCTCCTTATGCCCTGGGATAAATGTGCAAAAGCGGTCTGGTACACAGCCCCAGTGCAAAACCTCTCCAAAATGCATGGTCCTGCTAAATTTCGTGTTCCTGAGGCTTGATGCAGAGATGCAGAACACCTGCAGTGATGTCAGTCAGTACAGTGAAATAGTTTTGGAGAGAGAGATTTTGGAGCTATGCAAAGTAGCCCTGATTTTTATTACTTGTTTTTAAGTGCCAAACTAATGTGGATGCTTTAGCCACTCATTTAGACCCAATTAAGCATCTGAATAAAATTTAGCTGGACACTTGTAATAGTTACAGGGGCAAGTCAGAGTGTCCATTACTGCTACTGAAGTACCTATAATACTGTATCTTTTGGAGTGCTCTGACCGGGACAAATCTACTCTTGTAATCTCTACAGTCGTGCTTTGTTTCAGGCAGGAGAGGATTCTAAAGCAGCATTTTAGCTTCTTGTTAAACAAATACCTGCCTGCATACATGGCTCAGTTTCTGCAGTGTACAGCTCTGATGGAAAGTGCAGACCAGAACTGTGCTTCACAAGCTAAAAATCTTCTGGAAGATGCTCAAAAAGTAACAGCTGTTAATAGTATTTCTCAGTTTTCACTATAATATTTGTTCTTTTAGCCCCGAAGGGGAACAGAAGAGACAGTGGAATTAAAACTCTCTAACAGTGCTTTACAAAAATGAAAGTCTAAACAAGACTTTTAAAGCTAAGAAGCATTTCAACTAATGGCTAACTGAAAACCTAGCAGATAAACCCACTTCTTTTTTTTCTTCTCTCTTTTTCACAGAGAATGCTTCTCATGCTGCATCAGTAATAAGATCAGATAGTTCATAGGAAGAGTCCTAAGTTCAACAGAATTGTAAATCTTTCTTTCAAGATTTCCAGAAAAGAGGGGATTACAAAAGAAACAAAGACAGAGAGAAAAGGAAGGGAGGGAGGGAGGGAGGGAGATAGAAGGAGAAAGAGAGAGAGAAGGAGAAAGAAAGAGAGAAGGAGAGAAGGAGAAAGAAAGAGAAAGGAAAGAAAGGAAAGAGAGAAAGGAAAGAAAAAGGGAAGGAAGGAAGGAAGGAAGGAAGGAAGGAAGGAAGGAAGGAAGGAAGGAAGGGAGGGAGGGAGGGAGGGAAGGAAAGGAAGGAAAGGGAGGGAGGGAGGATCAATTTCCATGTAAGAGAAGGTTTCTTGCTGGCACCACATGGGCATTTTACGGAGCAGGAAGCAGGGACTTAATCACTTGGGCGAACAAAGAAGGAAGGACTGGGGAAGAGGGCCTGGAAAACAGCCTTTATGGGAACTGCTAATACCTCTTTTCTGTCTGAGCTTATGATGACAGAGTATTTCCACAGACTAGGAGGGAAATAACATCCATAACAATGACTGAGTGACACAGTGGATTTACCCTTTCCCCTACAACAAAACACTAGCTGTAATAATAGTATCCTAATTTTTAAATGTTATTTTGTAGTGGGTGTCTTTCAATTGAGGATGACTTTATGCAATATTTTACTTAAGCTAGGTTTATAGGTAAGACAATAAATAGTGTATCATTTCCGTAGCTGGTGTGGGTCCTCTGGTTGCTTTTGAACCCACCAGCATGGGTGGGGTGGGAGAGCAGCCTACGTGCAAAGCAGCTCCAAGCCCACCCTAACCTTCAGAGACCCTCTCTGAACTAAGTGAGGTGTTCCCTTATGGCCTGTTTTGAAGAGTTCCTTCATGAGTTAACTCTAAAGCAGCACATTAACTCATTCTCTTGGTTTAGGCTCCAAATTAGGGGCATTTTGTGATCTCACCTTTGTAAGAGAAGCTGGTTGGGAGTGGAGGTGTTCAAGGTTTTCCTCTGCTAAGGAGAGGAGAAAAAAGCCATGGCTTTGGAAGCCCTCGGTTTGATCAGAAGATAAAGATGAACGATCTGGCACCTTGATAATCTAATTAAGGGATTCAGTTCCCTTTTTCTGAAGCTGTCTGTGGAAGCTGCGTTGTAATGGAGCTTTTAAGTGCTGAAAATTCAAAATACCTGAGTGTGATTTAAAAAGCAGGGGAAATTACAAAACGTGCTGTGGCACTCGACCCTGAGGACAGCACTTGCAGTGAGTGTGGAGGCTCAGTGGGTGCTGCCCAGGAGGGTTGGTCGGGGGGGGTTGGCAGAACCCTGGCACAGTCACCCCTGCACTGCCTGGATTCCCAAAAACCCAGGGGGACAAAGGGGCTCCCCTCAGTGTGCTACACGTGATTCAGCTCTGTCAGCCTGGGGTAAACGTGGTGAAGGTCTGGTTTTGCCCTCAGTGTTGATGACAAAATACTTTAATGTTGCAGTGATAGTTCTCTGCAGCGAGGCCTGGAGAGCTTAGGGAAGTTCTAATATCTTCAGCATTTACACTGTGCCTACGGGTAATAACTTTACTGTAATTTTCTGAAGATTCATTATCCCAAATCTTAATTCATTATAATAGCCCTTATGAAACATATAGAAACCAACATTTTCTTCTGTTTTCTTATTTGCACAGTGTGAGAGATTCATTGCTCTGTTTTAATTTGTTTCATGGGGTGCGTTTGAGTACATTCCATACAGTGCTGTTATTGAATTTCTGTGACTGTCATTACAGAGCCATACAACCTTTAGGAACTCATATTCTGAGCTTCCCAGTTCTGTAATATGCTTCACATTTAAGAATTGACATAATTAGCTTCTTCAGAGTTATAATGATAGTGCCAAAAAGAGAAGACCTCAAAAGACAAAGCAAAGTTAAGCATATCTAAGGCCAAAGAGTAGGGAAGACAGGGAAATAAAGTTTTGGTGTGATTACTGAATTATTCTGTTCTCTTGGTCTGTATTTACTTACAAGTACTTTGCTTTGTAGAACATTGCTTCCACAATGTTATTTCCTTGTTCTTTTGGAACAATGCAGGAACGATTCAAGGGGTTGGGAAGTGTATGGTTATGCAACTTAAACAATTGATAAGTGGTTGGGCAGAGAAGCTGTGGCTGCTCCATCCCTGGAAGTGTCCAAGGCCAAGCTGAATGGGGCTTGGAGCAGCCAGGGTTGTCCCTAGCCCGTGGTAGGGGATGGAATGAGATGAGCTTTAAGGTCCCTTCCAGACCAAACCTTTCTGTGATTCTATGAAACTTGCTAAATCATAAAAAACTCCCTGGCACCAGACTTTGTGAACCTCTTGTCTTCCTTCAGCATCCTGATTCCAGTGAGGTAGTTATAATGGTACAAAGGGGGAAAAGAAGGATCTCTGAATCCTTTGCTTTTACACTTCGCTCAGTATATTTGAAATTGTTACTGACTATTATTGAAGGTCTTTTGCTGGTCTGTTCTTTCTCTTCACTGCCATGGCCATTGCTGTCACCTCTGGACACAGCAGTGCCACGTGGGGATGGAGTGCAGTGGTGGGACTCGCTTGTAAGACCCTGAGTATGTACCTGTGCCTGTGAGGCTCCGAGGACATCACAGCCTAAGGCTGCCCCTTCTGCAGACGTTTCCCTCCCGTTCAGAGCTGTGTGAGGTTGAGAAGGGGGTGGTGGGCTATCCTGCCATTAGCTGACACTGTTGGCCATGCTGTGGCTTGGTCTCGTAGCACTGTATTGACACAGAGATTTTTTTGGAAGCTGTAAATCTTGCAGTTGTAAGAATTTGGGACTGATTGTGTCAGAGTATTTCCAGGAGTCTTGAACCAGCTGTCTCTTACTGGAGGTTAATTCCTTGCTCCTTCTTGGAAGGGTCTGGAGGGCAGTAAGAACATAAGCCTTGGACTTCTCCGTGCTGGCAGAAGGAAGGGGATGTGTGAAGGGAGGAGCCCAGCGAGGGGTGGCAGAGCCCCCCAGCCCCCTGCTGCCCTTGCCACTGTGGCTCCATGTGGGACCTAAGCCGAGGATGAGATCACTTCCACGTGTGATGCCGCAGCCTCTTCTGACCCCTTCCATCAGGGTTTTTCTCTGCTTTTTGAATATGTAGCACGGCCTTTGTTGTTGAAGTGTGTTTTATTATTATACATCCAAAATGCTTTATCGTTAATTTTCATAGCACATAAAAGTCCAGAGGCATTGCATTGCTGCGGCTGGGTCGGGTTTACTTTTCTATTTTTACATGCTAAGAGTGTGTGTGGGTTTTGAAAATGATTTTGAAGAAGGTGTTTAAAAGATCACATTTATTTCAGCTTACAATTTGTCACACTGCAGAACGGGGTAGTTTTTATTGCGAATGCTGTATTCATGCTGACTTGGAATGACCCTGTCACACGTGAAAACAAATCAGATTGTTGCTGTTAATGAGCTTTTCAATTTACTATTCAGTGGATCAGATAAGTGGATTTAAGAGGTAATGATCCTGCTTAGCACTCAGGCTTGGCTGTCAGATCCTCGTAGTGTGGGAAATCCCCAGGGACAAAAGCGTTGACACAGTTCTTGATGGGATAATGGGAATCAAAGCTAATGGATGATAAAAGGAGTAGTAAGAGTTACAAGGATAATTGTGGATTAAAGCACTGCTCTTTGTCAACACTGACTGCTGGTTTAGTATTTTATTTGTTAAACTCTGATGTGGGGAGAGCCTGGTTTGACAATCAGAGCACAATGCTGGGAGACAGCGCTGGCTCCCCCTCCCTTCTCCCAGGGCAGGGGGCTCGGAACAGACAGGGGTGGCTGCTGATGGCTTCCCATTCCTTGCTGTAGCTTTTTCGCTTGTCATTACGTCAAATACAGAATTTCTCTAACATTGCTAAAATTGCAGCTGCTGTAGCATTTCAGCATTGCACTGGTTAATGAACAGATTTTTTTTCTACATTGGAAGATATTCTTTTTTTATTTTAATGTATTATTGTTGCTTTGTTTAATTACTGTAAACAATAACTTCACATTTATAGTTTGAATGTAGTATTTTGCAACATCTAAAGGATTGTATTATATCCTATTTCTTTTATATTGTGATTGTCCTTTCACTGTTGATTTTGTCACCATTGATTACGTTCATATAATTATAAAAGCACAAGTTAACTTGCAAATTAAGTTTCCTTGATCTTGGTGCAGTTTCTGGTTAAAGCTGCAAGTTTATCTACTCATGCCTTTATTATGCTGGAATTTAAACTGCAGTCTTTGGGACGTCAAAATACAATTGTTGTTTTTGTTGTTATTGTTGTTATGATGAACGTCCTTAGAGGTGGAACACTGGTGGTTTGGTTTCTAAGCCAAGTGGCAGGATCACTGTCAGAAAGGGGTGCTGGCAGGAGAAGGTGTAGGTGCGGTGGCAGGAGGTGTAGGTGCGGTGGCAGGAGGTGTAGGTGCGGTGGCAGGAGGTGTAGGTGCGG